>CM056050.1:220300056-220758560 GCA_029574335.1 Rana kukunoris | reverse complement strand
CTACACACCATCGGTTAAAAAAAAACAATTGTGTCAGAACGCGGTGACGTAAAACACAAGGACGTGCTGAAAAAAAATGACATTCAATGCTTCCAAGAATGCGTTGACTTGATTCTGAGAATGCATGGATTTTTAACCGATGGTCGTGCCTACAAACGATCGTTTTTTTTGCTATCGGTTAGGTATCCATCGGTTAAATTTAAAACAAGTTTGCTTTTTTTTTTAACGATGGATTTTAAAACCGATGGCGCCCACGCACGATTGGTTTGGTCTGATGAAAACAGTCCATCAGACCATTCTCATTGGTTTGACCGATCGTGTGTACGCAGCTTTACTTTTGCATCTGTTTGGATTCTCATCTCTAATGTTTAAAACGTTTGCAGACCTTTTAACGTCTCAGCTTGCCATCCAGGATTACAGTAAATATTTTTAAAACCTTTGGCTTAAACTTTGCTAATAGACATTTGGGGCCAGATTCACAGAGCCCTTACTCCTGTCTAACTGGTGTTAGACTGGAGCAATTTCAAATTACGAGTGTTTTTTAGCTAGTCGAAAACCTTAAACCATGAAAAGACGGCTGCGGGCTTCAATTGGACTGGATTACGTGTTCGTACACGCCTTCGGATCTATGCTGCAATAAAATTGTGGCCACTGGGTTGACTTCCCGTCGTTTTCCGCGTCGGGGTATGCAATTGAGCTTTTGCCGGCGATCCCCGAAATTACGATCTTCATTCGCAATCTCTTAAGGCACCTTTAGTCATCTTTTTTTTGCGTAACACTATACCAGCTTTTTGCTGCTCTAATATTAGACAGCCAATGTTAAGTATGGCCGTCGTTCCCGCGTCGAATTTCTACGTTTTCCGACATCTTTATATTTTTTTTACGTAAGTCGTCCGGGAATAGGAATGTTCGTAAACGACGCTACTCAAACAACGAATGACGTAACAACGTGATTTCGCGCAATGCACGGCGGGAAATTTCTGAACGGACCATGCGCAGTTTCGATCGCCGCAGGGGCGCGCTTAATTTAAATGCTTCACGCCCCCTAATCACGTATTTCGATTACGCGGCGAGAAATAGACTATGCCGGCGTAGCGTACAGGCAAAAATCTACCCGAATTCGGTGTAGAGCCTGCTAAAATACGGCAGCGTAGAGTATTTCGATTACGCAGCGCAATATTAAGTGTATGTGAATCTGGCCCTTGATTTTTTTTTTTTTAAATAGTGATAGTCTTTAGGTAAACTGATACATTTTCTTTCAAGTTTAAGTATACACATGTAAAGATGGTATACTGTATTCTAAATACATAACATACATTTTATGTTTTTTTTTTTTTTAGGGAAACGTAATTAATCAAGGTCTTTCTGTTAATCGTGTCACATTGATTTGCAAAGGCTAAATATTTCAACTGACAAATTTTGTCCTTTCTTTGTAAAACCTAGACAAGCTTGAATTTACGTGAGGAAAATCCACCATTATGTCAGAAACATATCTTCTGAATCATTAACAAGATAATGAAGGATAAAGACAGAAAATAACCATCTCTCATTAAACCAGACATTCATATCCTCAAAGTCAGTTAGAATCAATAATATAATGCCACAAAATTAAAAAAGGATGTTTGGTAGATTAATCCCCCACCTGTTGTTTGCATGCTTGCCAATAAGAAGCTATACTGTACGTCAAAATAAAGCTAAAGATTAAACATGCAGACAATGTAAATTGTTCCAGACAGGTCTTTGAAAATACCATACAAACCACTAATGATTTCTATGATAATATGGAAGAAATTATCAAACCCATTAAATGTTTCTTTGATCAAAAACCACGGATCACACATGGTCTCTTTTATTCCAATATTAAGACTTCTAATGATAGTGCATTTTGTGGTTAATTAATAAGTTAGCAGTGTATCATCAGACACAAGATGCATTATGTCTTTGAAAAAAATATGAAACACATGCAAGAGAAGCTTTAAATCAAATAATGAATGATGTTCAAGCTGTTCAAAGATGTTAATCAGAGGAAGGAAACGTGCAATTATTTTTCAGAGAGATTTTTTTCCTTGTAAATAAAATGTTTAGTATTAGTTTTGTCACTGTGTTGCAAAAAGTAAAGTGGTTATACCCCACATCATCCAGGACTTAATGCCATTACCATTATATGTATGCATGTATCTATTTATTTATTAGCTAGAGCAATTTCATTAAAAAAATTACACACACACGACTGCTGTTTTTTTGGGCTATTGGCAACTTTCTCTATATTTTAGAATAATCGTTTTTGTTTATCTGAAGACCATTGATTTCTATCAAGGACCCTGCGTGTTCACTCCTATATTCTCACAGCTGCAGACATTTGATGTCCTGCAAATTATAACTTTAGCCTTAAAATTCTCATTTGCAATTTCTTGCATGTTTTGTATTCACTCATAGCAAATTAATGTACTACTGTTATAAGTAATGCAAATCTTCTGGGTGAATACCAGCTTAGAGCTGATGATTGCAGGCCAATCTAGGAACTGTTAATGTGTTTACATTTGCATATATACTGTGTATATATAATAAAATACTGTAATAGTAGAGATAGATCTTTTAGAAAACCATATACCATCTGTAAATGTTATAACACTTTGTGTGTATATCATATGCTAAACCTGTGGTATCATGTCTATACCTAGCCCCCCTTAACTCCAATTAGAGGTCTGCATAAGAGACAAGAGAAATAAAAAGATGAGAGAATAGAAAAACAGGAGAATGAAGAGGAAACCAGGAAGAAAGAAAAAGTAATGGAAAAGAGATGGGTCGCTCCTTTCACACCCTGCAAATTGTGCATTGAGTATTAGATTAGAATACTTAATATTAGTATTGAGTATAAGATTCACATTCTATGCATGACGGTAAAAAACATTCTGTATGCAGCTCTGCCCCAGCCTTCCCTTATAATTTCCAGAGCCCCATCTCTAGCAGCAGCTCCCTGGGGGTCTCTTCATTCACTGAGATAGCAGTGGGAGCGATTGGGTCCTGTTACTGGAAAGAGCGGGAGCAGGGCCGAGCTATGCTTTGTGTGTAAATGGACACACAGAGCAATGGCTTGGGGGAGAGCCTGCTTGGGTGCCCCCATAGCAAGCTGGAATGTGTTTGTATATATATATATATATATATATATATATATATATATTGTAGCAGAGCGTCCCAGAGAGAGCCTGGGAGAGTCCAGTTCAGGGTTTATACCTCTCCCAGGCTCCTCTCTTACACGTTCAGGGATCTCTGATCCCTGATCCAGGTCAGGTGTTGGCCCTCTCCCCCAGGCCAATTTAAGCTCACCTGAGCTAACAGCCATTGCTCTGTCCTGGGAAACAGATAGTGTGGATCTGTAGGAGCAAGGAGGTTGTTAAAAGACTGGTGAGAAGTTTGTGTTTTGAGCTAACAAGCGGTAGGCTTGTTTGGCTTAGTAGTTAGGGCCTACATATCGTGTAGTTAGAGCCGAGACATGGCTAGGTGTTTAAACTACTTTTGTTTGTTTTGTTTTCTGCACACTGTACAGCACCTGTAAATAGACTTTGTATAGCACCAATAAAAATCCCACTGTTGTTCACTTATCCTATGGACTTTGGTATCTGTGCCTGCTCATCCCAGGGAGCTTTTGTACCCGCTACCTATCCCCAGATTACAATATATATATATTGTATATTGTCTGATACTATGGTGTGCTCTCTGTTGGGTTGTTTGGGGTGTGTCTGTATTCCATTGTTCTATTGTGTCTGTTTGCCTTGAGAAGCAGCTTCTTGGTGGACATATCCACCAGGGTGTCTGGAGTCTGCCACATTTGCTATGGGGGCACTCGGCAGGAGGTAGGGTTCAGGAGCACTAGTGGGGGACCCGAGAAGAGGAGGATCAGGGCTGCTCTGTGCAAAAACCACTACAAAAAAAGTAAAAAACACTATAAAGAGCAGGAAAATATCACTTTCAGTATACATGGCGACCAGCCAGGGCTAGCACCTGAAAATGAGGTTAAAACAAACAATACTTACCTGGAATGGTGCCTATCTTGTTTGGATGCTTGCTAGAAAGTTAGCATCATATTGCCTTTTTTCGCAATATGGAGATGTTTTGGTGGTCTGTAGATCCATTATAATTTAAGCATATGCACAAAAAAACGTAGGTATTCTCTTTTTAAAACATTTTTGGGGCTATATATGTTCTGATGAAACTAAAATAATTAAAGGTATATAAGTTTGCATGATTTATGTATATTGTCCAGTACTTATGTGGTCTTCTGCTTCATTGAATTTAATATATCTTGGATCTGGCCACTTGTAAGTCCCCCTCTGAGTGATATACAAGTAGGGAGGGGGGTCTGTTATGTTACAGTTGTTATAGATACTATAATCTGTCTTTCCTCTCTATACCTATTTAGTGGTACATCCCTATAGGAGGTTTGTCAGCTGTATATGGAGGGTCTGATTTAGCCCCTTTGTCCCAGTGTCCACCCAGGAGTGTGTTTTGCCTCTGGCTGCTACTTATGCCGCGTTCACATGATCGGTTAAAACGATGAGAACGATCTGATGGAGCGTTTTAATCGGTCCAAACCGATCGTGTGTGGGTGCTATCTGTGATTTAACCATTGTTTAAAAAAAGCCAACTTGTTTTAAATTTAACCGATGGATACCTAACCGATAGGAAAAAAATTATCGTTTGTAGGCACAACCATTGGTTAAAAAGCATTGAACTTCATTTTTTTTTCAGCACGTCGTTGTGTTTTACGTCACCGCGTTCTGACATGATCTTTTTTTAGCCGATGGTGTGTAGGCACGACGGACCATCAGTCAGCTTCATCGGTTAACCAATGAAAATGGTGTTGCACATTGGTAGGTGGAGATTGGTATATAATGAGCTGTTTTTTATTTTGTAGTACTAGAACAATATACGTTATGTAAATTAGGCATATACTGTAATTGTTTTTTGGAAATTATGAAAGAATATTGTTGAACCACACATAAACATTTTTTTTTTTAATTTTTAAATATGCAAAAATAAAATGAAATGCAAGTTTTATGAATTGTACCTGTAAGTGTCATCTCATGTGTACCAGTAGAACATATTTTTTTCTTTACTTATTTGGTTATATGTTAGAATGTAGTACAGTGGTGGTGGTCTCTTTATACAATACATAAAATGCTGATTTTGAAAAAAAAAATGAGTACTAAAGTATGTAGCTGTTTCATGTCAGCATCCAGTTATAAGTCCTGACATATGTGGTGTCTATTTCTTTAAGACAGTTTCATCTTTTACAGTTTACAGAGATGTGTGTTGTATAAATATTGTTGTGTATATTTACACAACACGTGTCCCAAGAAACACATGTCATGGTCATGGTAATATCATAACCTGGATTGCAAGTTGGCATGGCTGGCCCCAAGCATCAAATAAGTTATGATTGTGGAGAAGTGGCTGCAACTGAAACAGCACAGAAAGAGGACTACATCCTTCTCCTGATATAGAATGTAGGACCCAACAGCATTGTTCAGTGAGGCAGCCCGATAGGAACAATAGTCTTTACCTTAACTGTGCTGTACCAGGTACCCCACAGCCTTTCATTGTAAATAGTACCAGCCAGGTTGTTCTTACACTGCCTTCATGCACCGCTTTCCATATTTAATCATATGAATGGCTCTGTCCACCATTACTGTGGCCCCATCCATAGCAATGAAACAAGTGATGGTGGCATGGATGTGGATGTATGGCCTAACTGGCAGTATTACCAATGAAAGACTGTTAAGCACTGTGTGTGGCTTAAAAGTAAGCACTATACTTTGCTTGGTACACCGGGATTTGGGAGGGAAGTGGTTGGTGTAGTGGAGCTATAAAGGACAGCTACTAAGATTAACGTTATGCTAAAATGCAAGCAATAAAACAAAACAAAAAATAAATCAAGTAGCCATAGCATTTAGAGCATCTGTCCTCCAACTGGTAAAGTACAATATTGACACAATTCAGAAAAGGTAAACAAGATTTCTCAAAAAGGACGATTTAAAAAAATCCATGAGCAATGGTCTTACATTCAAGTAAAATATTTTAGTAATGATTAAGGTGTATGTGCATGTTCAGTACACATAGATGTTTATACTTCATCCTGTGAAAAAAATGCAAATGCAAGGTAAAAAATGTACAAATGGTTAAATATCACTTCAGCAGCATAGCTTGACTCTTAATTTGCATCTATCCTGGTTGTAAATAACATTTCCCACTAGAGGTTGCTGTTTGAAGATGGGAGACCTGTGCTGCACTGAGCTGAATGGCAATCCATCTTCAAAAGCAGATTTTTTTGAACACAGCCGGAGGCTAAGGGAAATATTGCCAGAAGCAGGAATTATTTTCAGTTAAGATAACCTATCATATTGACATATCAGAAGCCAGTATATCAATGGGTTATATCAGTTATTTTAAAATACATTCTTGCACCTTCATCTTTGCAGCTTTCAGCAACTGGTTTAAGCCATGCCAGCATGTTAACAGACTCATGGCTGCTAGAGTTTATTTACCTTTTAGCCCTGGCCACAAGCATTGTTGCAAAAGTGATTTTTTAAGCTGTAAAGACAACCCATCACTTCTACATGTACGTTAAGGTGCTGTACCCCTGCCCATCATCCCTCCCACCTATTATCCCATTGTAACTCCAAAATTGTAAAACCTTCTGTCCTTACATACATGCACATTGTCACTGTTTCACAGAAGTGTACAATTTTGAGCCATATTTGATATCTATTTACTCTAGGAAACCGCATCTTATATATTTTAATGTAAATTGAGTATTATATTATGCACTAAGATTAATTTGAGTGTATTTTTTACTAAACTATAGAACAGTAGTGCAACTGTTTTAACAAATTACAAATGCCATCATTTTATTCTACATGGCCTTTGCGTTCATAAAACATAAAATATTTTAAGTTTTAAATAATATTTAAGTCTAAAATTTGCATTTTAACATGCATACAAAAAAAATGGCACAGGCAGCGAAAGTGGTTAGATGTCCATTTTTTTGTTTGTTCTTTTCTTTAGATTTTACAAAGGATGTGCCAATTCTACAGTTGTGCAATAAGTATTTGCTAAAGAATAGTTTTGGTGAGGATTGCATGTACCTTCTTGTATGCTCTCCTTTCCAGACTGCAAGTGTCACTGATATATAATATTTTGTTGTCAAATTTGTTTATTGGGTTTAAAGTAAAGAGAATGATATATAATATTTTAACAGAACCTTTAATAAACTGATGCACTAGGTGGATAGGGATCAGTTTTTCATACAATCGTTGGATTACTTTTTGTTAATATCTTCCCAATTTTATGTTTGCATTTCTTCTTAAAATGTTTCAGAAGGAGGTTCAATGAAACTGAAAAAAAAAACACACAGGGACCTTCTAGTAAAATTAGTCCATATGCATTGTTATTCTGTGGAGAAAGAGAATTATTTTCTGCAGAACACACTGGATAATCTGGATTCACTGATAAAATAAGTGAGAAAGTCCAGGGAAGTAAACTTAAAGCTTAACTCGAGGCACCATGGTTTCACACACCAAGAAAGGGAGTAAGAATCATAAGTAAGAGATAAAAGTGCACATATGACCCCTCCATGATGCATAACCTGCCTACCATGTATTTTCTTATTTGTCTCCTCTATAGTGTAACATGATCAGGGTATTTCTTGTTCTTGTCTTTATATCTCAGGAACACACTGTCCTCCTCCACTCACCCCTAATCAGCTCCCACTCAGCCTCCCTCTTCCTCAGCCACAGTTATCTTTCTCTCTGACACTTATTCATGCTCAGTTGCATTCTGTTACTCCTCCTAGTCCCCAAACTATTGGCACAAATGAACAATTACTACCAGTAACAAATGTGTCCTCTGTGATACCTGTATAAACTGTATGTATCATCAACAGTGAGATGGGGACTTCCTGTTGACAGCTGCTCATGCATTCACAGGAAGCTTTGTATTTTTTAAATAAATACAATGCTTCCTCTGATTGGCTGAGGTGGAGATTGTTAAGTCACCCACCCACCTCTCCAGCTCAGCCTATCAGAAAAAGCCTTGTTTAAAAAAAAAAATAGGAAGCTTCCTGATAAAGTCTGAATTTATTTTGCTCCGGGTAGGGGTTGGGAAGTAACCAACTCACTGCTGTAGCACTTCCCTTTATACCGTATGTAGCTAATGCTACTTACAGGTTATACTGTCCTTACAGTAGGCACATTTATTAGTAATAGTTCATTCGGACCAGCTTGGTTCAAATAAACAATTTTAAAGTGAGAGAAAACTTAGGCATTAAGAATAAATAATGTAGCTCAGTAGTTAATAATGCACCACTAGATGTTTTTTTATGTTTTTCAAAAGCAGTGTAAGAACTTGAATTTGACTCTGTATTAACCTTATACTGTCCCTGTTTAGCAGACTTGAGAGGGTGAAAGGGAAAAAATCAGAACAAAGACCCAGTTATTTAACATGGAGGAGAGAGCAAAATGAGAGAAATATGCTCATAACTGTGTTGATTTTCCTTACTGTCCTGACCCACGCAAAGGATGGGTCTAAGAAATGGGTTGAATGATGCTGGCTGTCGATCTACTCAAACAACAGTGGACATCAAGTGGGAAAAAGAAGAGGAAAATAAGTGGGGGATAGTTCTTTAATGTTAGTATTGTAGCAAAAGCTGCTATTTTATGTTATCCTTTAATAAAAATAAATAAATAAGATTTCTGCTTAATTATTTGCAATAAAAGCAAAAACAAAGCTTGTACTAGTTCAACTGAAATGTAATAATTTATTTAGAAGTTAAGTGCTGCTGCATTAAAATTATAGTCACTGCTTTGAGGTCAAACAGTTATAGAATGATGAAGTATATACTGCACAGTATAATATATATATATATATATATATATATATATATATATATATATATATATATACACATTTAATAAAAAGTATTAATTTGAAAATCGTTGGAGACAAATACAGACATGAATACAATCCAAAAATGAGTTCTTTCAGAATGGATATTGCACAGATGGTATTTTTTAACAGTTGCTAAGTAGTGCCATGTAACTAAAATGACATATAAGCATTGTTTTGACTGCCTGCTACTCAAGTGCCCACACATAATGCTTTGAAGAATGTTTTCTATGTGGCAGACCTGCTAAGTTTAGGCAAAACTGAGTTTAATAATGAAAAATCCTCTTGAAAGTTTAGAAAATGTTTTATCCATGTTTTTTTTTATGACATTGAAATTAAAGGCACATTATTATACTCAACATACAATATTTACTTTTACACACATTGCACATATGTGATTGGTAAAAAAAAAAATAATAATAATAATAATTTTACTACATTTTCTTCTGTGTTTTTATAACAAAATTTGTATTATTAGTAAATTTATTGTGAAATATAAATGTATGAAAACTGTGAAACATAATTTCACTACAGTGGAGCTTTAAAATAATCACTATGCTGTTAAGTTAATTGGTTTTGATTAGTGTCACACAAAAAGAGACAGTTGGGGTTTAAGGGCCCTTTCACACGTGCGGACCGTATGTCCGTATTTCATCCATCCGTTTTCGGATGAAATACAGACATACATGTAACCATATGGGATAGCGGGTGTCAGCGGATGAACATCCGCTGACACCCTTAATTGTCCGCCTCCGCAAACATTCGCTTTTGCAGATGGAAGAAAACCCTAATTTGTCTTCCGTCTGCAGAGCGGATCGGATGAACATGGACAGACGGTCCGTGTTCATCCGCTCCCCCATAGGGGAGAGTGGAGAAAAAACACAGTGTGCTCAGACCGCTCTGTCATCCGACGGCTCAGCGGGGATTTAGAGAGCGATCCCCGCTGAGCAAACTGACACACAGAGGCAGATCAATACTCATCCGCCCTGTGTGAAAGGGCCCTAAAAGTATATACTGAAGTTAAATAATTAGATTTTCAAATTTTCTGACGAGAAAAGTTCTTGTTTGAAAATTCCGATCGTCTGTGTGAAATTCCGACGCACAAAAAAAACACGCATGCTCTGAATAAATTGGACGCATGCTCGGAATCATTGAACTTTTTCTCGGCTCATTGTAAAATTTCCGACAACATTTGTCTCATCGTGTTTATGCAACACAAGTTTGAACCAAAATTCAGTCGGAAAAAAATCCATGGTTCTCTTGTCGGTATTTCCGATCATGTGTATGTGGCATAAGTACATGTTTAAAATGTATAGTATATATTACGGAAATCATTTTGAGTTATTCTACCTTTAAATGTGAGGTCTTGTCAAATGCAATTCTGTGCATGATCATAACTCTGGCTCTGAACTGGCAGCATACAGAGGACAGATAGTTAAGCAGACAGAATTGAATTCCCATCACATTTGTAGAACATTGGTTAGTAGAATTAGCCCTGAAAATTATGCACTTCTAACATTCACAGTCTCGTCCCCTGCATAACTTCACTGCAGCCTATTGCTCCTCCTCCTCTGCGCTGGCTCCTGCAGAGTATCACTACCTTGAACTCCTCATGTACACATCCTTTGCTGCAAAACTGTTAGATTCCTGTCTGTTCCAGTAAGACAACAAGCAATCACTCTGAATAACCCCAGCTTGCTGGCTGTACTTTGTTAATGTAATAAAGTCTCTTGAATTGTGTTTCTGGAGCAAATCAAGGAGCCAGAGGCATACAATACCTCTCCCCAGTGGCTCAGTGATTTTGTGTAGCTACACAGTCTTTTGGATGGTATTACCTGAGTGCTTTACTAGGCCAGAGATACTCAGTACCTCTCCCTGACAGCCTAGCAATGGTGGCACATGGCAATAAGCGGACTACAGCTAGCCAGTCCATAACTGTAAACGCTGCGTTCCACAGCCACAGCATTCTGCACTACTCTCAACATTCCTCCTTGTGCTTCTTCCACACTGACCTTCCCTAAAGTGCAAGTCCTGTGTTCCCCAGTCACAGGAGCCTGACACTATCTCCATGGTGAAGATCTTTATCCAGGAATACATCCTAGCAGCTCCTCCGGTCCTCCTCTACACTTAGGGCGTCTCCACTATGTGGGGACAACCTGCAGCCACTGTCTACACCTCCATTATCCTTTCTCCTGCACCGACAGAATCATCCTAGCAGCATGTGACCTCAGCTTATATGGGAGGCCTGCCTCCTGCCAATACCGAACAAGGATTGGTCAGAGCTCCTCACATGAGCTGCCTGTCACTCAAAAGTTAAAGTCCAACCCCTATTCCAGAACAATCTTCCTGAAAGCAGGGGAGGCATCTCTGAGTCAGAGCACAGGTGATCACACCCACTACTGCACTGAACACTCCCAGCAAAACAAGCAGGTCTAGCCTAATGCACATTCCTGCCTGCACTGATTCCTTAAACCCAGAAAAATCCAATTCTAGCACCTACCTAAACGTAGAGCGTGCTACATGAACTTATATAAAAATCACTTATGTTCAGTTATATTACTACAATGATCAAATACCACCAAAAGAAAGATCCATTTGTGGGGAAAAAAATGACGTCAATTTTGTTTGTGTACAACATCGCATGACCGCACTATTGTCAATTAAAGTGACGCAGTGCCATATCGAAAAAATTGGCCTGGTCATTGAGCAGCCAAATCTTCTGGGGCTGAAGTGAATAAATCTGTCCTGTCACTGGTCAATTTTACACTGCTGTGTCCTCCACAGTATCCTAATTCATGTAGTTAAGTCTCAGCCTGTACTCTTGGCCACCTATCTTTCAGATGGGTCTGGCCTGATCTAGAAGACAGAAGTACTAAATACACATACAAATTGGCCAGTGGCAGGGCTGTTTAGCATCAGTGAGAAAAGCCTTAGCAAACTATTGACTAATTACTATCTTCATTGGTCTACTAATGTGTAACTGGTAAAACTACAGAAACCAGGCAACAGTTATTTTCAAACTGAAATAAATCAGTTTAGGGTGATGTTTCCTGTATTTACGTCAATCTAATTGCAACAATAATAATAATTAAAAAAAACAATTCCACAGATAAATATGCTCTGTACGTATATCCTGTCAATAAGACTGTGCATGAAAATCATACCTTTACTTAACACCAGCTTTAAGGTGGATATAAACCCACCGATCACCCTGTGTAAACTAAATGCTCAGTGTTAAGCTGCCCACATGTATAAAGCTGATGCATGTGTCCTTGCTTTTGTAGTTTTACCTCTTTCAGCTGTTGGAGCCTTATAAAACTCGGGAATCAGTGGGTGGGTCCCTTTGCAGGCGCTCGAGGCGGAGTTTTGACATCACATGAGACTCCCACTTGCCAAGCAGCATCATGATACCAAACCTCTAGCCTGCGCATTGAAAAGTGCATGCAGATAAGTCATGTCTGCATGCGCAGAACAAGCAGAGTGTGCTCGTGCCCCCCCCCCCATTCAATGTCCCAATGTCAAATATACTCAGCGCCAGTGGAGGATTCCTGGCCACTAGTTTTGACAGCTCATCAGGAAAGGCACCACATGACTTCAGCATGCCCAAACATGCTGAGATGTGGGTCAGCCAATCCTGGGAGAGCTTCAGAAGCAGATATGATATGAGGGATATGAAGCTGGAATCATAGACACTCTATCTGCTCCCATGCTCGTGCATGAAATAAAGAATTCAGATGTCAGTCACAGTAGTGGGGGGATGTGGTGACACAAACTTATCTGTGTGTTGCTTTTTATCTTAGTAAAAAAAGGCAAAAGATTGCTCAGGGCTGGATAAACTCTAAGGCCGCGTACACACAATCGAACATGTCCGTCGGATGGTGTGTATAGGCCTGTTGTCCGCCAGACAAAAGTTTTAAAACATGCTTTAAAACCTGTCCGATGGAAACCTGTCCGTCGGACAGGTTCGATGGTTAGTACACAAAAGCTTTGGACCAAAAACCCGCTTATGCTCAGAATCAAGTCAACGCATGCTTGGAAGCATTGAACTTCGTTTTTTTCATCACGTCATTGTGTTCTACGTCACCGCGTTCTGGTCTGATCGGATTTTGGTCCGATGGTGTGTACGCACATCAGACCATCAGACAAGTTCAGAGTTGTCTGATGAAAACGGTCGGTCGGACAAGTCTCATCAGACCGTGTGTACAGGGCCTTAGTTGCAAGACTGGGCAAAGATGACTCGACATCCTTTACTGTACCATGCATGTTAATTAACAACTTAATGACCCCCTTAATTACCAGATAATTTTTTGCAATATGGCACCGCTGTATTTTAACTGACAATTGTGCGGGCTCGTGACGCTATACCTAAATAAAACTGATGCCTTTTTTTCACATAAATACAGCATTCTTTTGGTGGTATTTTATCATCTTTGCATTTTTTTTCTTTGCGCTATAAACAAAAAAAAGACCATCAATTTTGAAAAAAAAAAAAACAATATTTTTTACTTTCTGCTATAATACATATCTCCAAAAATGTAAAAAAAAAACAACAAATGTCTTCATCAATTTAGGCCAGTATGTATTCTTCTACATATTTGTGGTAAAAAAAAAAACAATAAGCGTACATTGATTGTTTTTTGTAAAAGTTATAGGCCCAGATTCACAGAGCGATTACGCCTGCGCAACAGGAGAGGCACGTGCGTAAGTCTAAATGTGCGCGTGCGTTTTTCGATGCACGGCATCCCCAAAACGAGATACGCAAGAAATCTACTTTTGTTTGTCCGGCGTAATTTCATTAGACAGGCGCATCCGTCCGCGCAAAACTGCGCTAGACACACCATTGATTTGCTAGTCAAATATGCTAAAGAGGGACTTACGGGGATCCACAAAAGATCGTTGGGGCAGCGCAGGCTACGCGCTGTGCGCAACAGCAAAATGTCCTGTCTAAAATTAGACCATATAAAAGCTGGTCTAAAAAGAGAAAAAAAGTCTACTTGTTAGATAAAGCAACACTGTTAGTGAGGAGC
Source organism: Rana kukunoris (assembly GCA_029574335.1). Taxonomy (NCBI): domain Eukaryota; kingdom Metazoa; phylum Chordata; class Amphibia; order Anura; family Ranidae; genus Rana; species Rana kukunoris. Next base: position 220,744,590 of record CM056050.1, on the reverse strand, counting down.
TCAGCAGTCACACGTGTTGCACAACAATCTGTATGCCAACATGCCAGGGGCATCGTCGTGCATAGCTATACTACTGACTTTAGATGAGCAAAGTAGGAGGAGGGCACGGAGGATGGCACGGGAGAGGATATACCGCACCCGCATACACCTGTTTGGCATGAGTGATTCTGAGGTGTATCGCATCTTCAGATTCACCCCTCATGCCATCCTGGAATTAACCACAACCCTGCAGGAGGACATCACCAGCCCAACACAACGCTCACATGCAGTGCAGCCACTGGTCAAGGTCATGGCAACACTCCATTTCCTTGCCAGTGACTCTTTTCAGCGTACAAGTGGAGTGGTGGCTGGGATGTCACAATCCTCCATGAGCAGATGTGTGCACCAGGTTGTCCCTGCAATCCTCAGACGCATGGCCAACCAAATCATCAAACCCACCACTGAGGACCTGCGGCTGAAGGCAATGACAGATTTCTACAGAATTGCCAGATTCCCACGCACCATCGGGGCCATTGATTGCACACATGTGGCACCACAGCCCCCCCCAGGAGACAGAGCACATGTACCGCAATCGGAAGCATTGGAATTCCATCAACGTACAGGTGATAGTCGATGCCCAAGGCCTCATATGGCACGTCCATGCCAAACACCCAGGGTCCAGCCATGACAGCTACATATACAATCAATGCCACATCCGAATGGAATTCGATCAGAACGTGTATGGGGACACCTGGCTGGTTGGTGAGTGACATGGGTGGCAGGCATGACTGTACCCCCCCATGATGCACACATCACAAGGGGCACATGCATGACTAACATCCTCCTGTCTTTTCCCTTACAGGTGACTCTGTATATCCACTGGGACCCCATCTCATGACTCCTATCCGGAACCCCCAAACCCCAGGAGAGGAAAGATACAATCAAGCACATGCCCAAACACGTGCAGTGGTGGAGCGCACCTTTGGTCTCCTGAAGTCACGTTTCCGATGCCTGGATAAGTCTGGGGGTACCCTCTTGTATTCCCCAAACTTTGTGTGCCAGATCATCGGTGCATGTTGCATGCTGCACAACTTCGCAGTAAGAAAGGGCCTGCAGATTGACCTACGTGATGACCTGACCCCTGAACCAGACAATCCCCCCCTAACCGAGGATACCCCGTCTTCTGAGGGAAGAGCAGCCAGGAGACAGCTCACATTAGGCATCTTTGCACATTAAACACACACATTAATCATGGCACAATGAGAATGCATGCATGCACACCACTGTGGTCCCTAGCACACACACCCCACATCCTCATCAAATTGGATTGGCACCAGTCCACCATGCAGGACTTGTGAGCAGCAACGCCACGCCAAGGCTTCAATTATGTCACTGAACATTCATACACCATTCACACGGACCTGGGGATCACTTCTCCCTGGTCCTGGGGAACCCTACTCCACCTAAATTGAGGGTGACAGCCCTTTTCCGGCAGAAATGTCACCCCCACATTCAAACAGCATTCACAACCCCAAAAAAAAAAAAAAATGACCAGCAAAATCAAAAAATTTCCAGCAAAAAAAAGGGAAAAAAAATTATTGCCCTTGACGTGAGCCACGCCTGGGGCGCCCCCGGCCACGGCCCCGGCTCCTCAGGGGAGACTCATGGGGGAGGGGGAAAACCGGGGAAGGAGGAGCAGCCCCTGATCTCTGCCCACCTGGCGGTCTGCCCTCCAAGGCCACGGCTATTCTGTCCAGGGCACCACCAAGTGTTGCCGTGTTGGCCTGGATAGCCTGGGTAAGGGCCCTCACATCCTGCCCAACGCCTGCTGATGTCGTCTGTAGTTCGTTTAGGCAGTTTGTTAAAGCCCGGGAGTGAGAGTCCAGGATCACCAGCGTATCCTTGATGGAGGACAGGCTCTCCTCCATCCGCACCAATGTCTGGCTGACCTGTCCCAGATGGCGGGTCTGGAGGAACTGGTCCCTTCTCAGAGTGGCGGGCAGGAGATCGGCCACCCCCTGGTCTTCTGGGACGACTTCCTGCCTCCAGCTGATGCTTGTGGCCGGGGAGAAGGGGAGGCCCTTGGGAGGGGAGCCATGTTGGGGGAGGAGGGGGGGGCTCCCCCTTAGGGAGGGCTGCCTGCTGCCAGCCAGAGGGGAAGAGTCCTTAAAAACCACAAGTCCAGTGCCTGACATGGACTCCTCCTCCTCATGAAACTCCTCCTCCTCAACCTCCTCCGCGGACTCCGGCCTTGTCGGGGGGGCCTCATTAGGCTGCTGCACATCTGTGGATGACACAAAACATTCACAGGTTGGAGGATCCACACACTTGCCACATATTCCCTTTCACCCCCTCCCCCACACATGCTACACACCTGATATTAAAAAAAAAATTACCTGGCACCACGGGCTCCGGACTTGAGTCAAAGCCGGGCAGGCCCTCAACTTCATGCCGATGAAAGGTCAGGGCCACCGCACGCTCCTCTTCTGTCAGCCTAATACGGCATGGTGGGCCCCCTCCTGTGCCCCTGGCATGGGCAAGCATTTTGGACAGCTTCTGTTTGACCAGACGCCGGAGGTCATAAATTTTTTTGTCAATCCCAGACCGGGTCCGTGTCTCCCCCTCCCCCACTGAATTGACCTGCTCAGTGATGAGGTCCAAAATCTCCCTCCTCCTGGCCGGGGTGGTGTTGGCACTGTCCGGGCCGTGGAGGAAACGCCCATAATCGCTAATGGCCCGGGCAAGAATTCTTTTTTCCCCCCAAAGTAAAATTTAGTTTTCGCTTTCTCTCTGTCATACTGCAAAAACTCACTCCCAGTCCACAAAAATCAGTCACAAAAACAAGCACAACCAATCAAGCAAGAACACACACAAAGAGAAAACTAACACGCAAAAAATCACACAAGCACTCAGCAAAAAACAGTCACAAAAACAAACAACAAAAATTCAGCAAGAAAACAAACGAACAGAAATATATCAAACAAACAGTCTCTCAAACACTTATCAAAAAACACTTTCAAAGATCTACTAACAAACACTTGATCACACAGAACACTAATCTAACAAATACAAAACACAACGCTACGAACAACGGGACAAAAGCACTTGGTTAACTGATTGCCGACCGCCCGCCGTCATATTACTGCGGGACGGTGGCACTGCTGGGCGAGAGCACATAGCTCTACGTCCTATCTTTTTCGGCCACTAGGGGGCGCGCGCGCGCCGGCGGCTGCCCCCGCGCGCCGGCGGCGGCCCCCGCGCGCGTCCAACGCACGCCCCGAGTCCGTTACAGAGCGGGGAACGGGAGGTATGTGTGTAAACACATTCCTCTCGTTCCTGTCAGCGGGGGAAACGCTGATCTCCCGTTCATACAATGTATGAACGGAAGATCAGTGATTCCCCCTAGTGAGTCAACCCCCCCCATACAGTTAGAACACACCAGGAACATACTTAACCCCTTCCCCACCCCCTAGTGTTAACCCCTTTACTGCCAATGGCATTTTTATAGTAATCCAATGCATTTTTATAGCATTGATCGCTATAAAAATGCCAATGGTCCCAAAAATTTGTCAAAAGTGTCCGATGTGACCGCCATAATATCGCAGTACCGAAAAAAAAACGCTGATCGCCGCCATTACTAGTAAAAAAAAAATATTAATAAAAATGCCATAAAACTACCCCCTTTTTTGTAAACGCTATCAATTTTGCGCTAACCAATCAATAAACGCTAATTGCGATTTTTTTTTTACGAAAAATATGTAGAAGAATACGTATCGGCCTAAACTGAGGAAAAAAAATGTTTTTTTATTTCTTTTTTGGGGATATTTATTATAGCAAAATGTAAAAAATATTGCATTTTTTTCTAAATAGTCGCTCTATTTTTGTTTATAGCGCAAAAAATAAAAACCGCAGAGATGATCAAATACCACCAAAAAAAAGCTCTATTTGTGGGAAAAAAAGGACGCCAATTTTGTTATGGAGCCACGTCGCACGATCGCACAATTGTCAGTTAAAGCGACGCAGTGCCGAATCACAAAAAGTGCTCTGGTCATTGGGCAGCAATATGGTCCGGGACTAAAGTGGTTAAATGGGAAGGGACAAAGGGATGTACTTTTGCAATGCAAGTGCATTTGTGTCTGTCTATTTATGCTGTCTGCGTAGTCCTTAGTCCATTTCCAATTTCACTGATTGCGCCGCTCCCGAGTTGTGAGCATGCGCACAGCGGAGCTGACCATGGTCTCCTTCAAGCGCGCATGCGCGAGCCGGCCGGCCCTTCATTTGCATGGGGTCACGGCTCATTTCAATGTAACCCGCCCACGTCCTTCCCAATTTGTATTACTCCGCCTTACGCCTCTGAAATAACGTTACGCATGCGCAATTTTCTGCGCAAAAGCTACGAGAATAGGGTGATTACGCGGCTACATTGCGCAAGTCTAACGTAAAGGCGGTGCGCTACGCCGGTCCAATAATGCGCAGATGTACCTGAATCTGGGCCATAGCATCTACAAACCACAGGATAAATGTATGGACTTCTAATTATTTTATTAACCACTTCAGAACCGTGCTATTGACAAAATACGTCAACAGCGTGGACCTGAGGTGCCAAGTAGACGTCTTTGGATGTGATTTCTAGTGCATTACCCACGCACCACTGGGTGGCGCGCCGCAGGTAAACACTGTGTCGCCACATCGCTGAAAAGCCGATGCATGTACCTGGCGGCCGCGATGTCCGTCGGGTACATGCGATCGGCGGGAAAACAAGCAGATGACAGCAGGGACGTGTAAACACAGAGCTCCACGTGCTGTCAGAGGAGAGGAGACCGATCTGTGTCTCTTGTACATAGGGACACAGCATCGGTCACCTCCCCCAGTCACCCCCCTCCCCCCACACAGTTAGAGCACACCCAGGATACACATTTAACTCCTTCCTCACCCCCTAGTGTTAACCCCTTCCCTGCCAGTCACATTTATTCAGTAATTAGTGCATTTTTATAGCACTGATCACTGTATAAATGTGAATGGTCCCAAATTTGTGTCAAAAGTGGCCGATATGTCTGCCGCAATATCGCAGTCGCAATAAAAATCGCAGATCGCCACCATTACTAGTAAAAAAAAATAATAATAAAAAAAATCATAATTCTGTTCCCCATTTTGTAGACGCTATAACTTTTGCGCAAACCAGTCGCTAATTGCGTTTTTTTTTTTACAAAAATACGTCGAAAAATACGTATCGACCTTAACTGTGAAAAAAAATATATATATATTTTTTTAAATTGGATATTTATTATAGCAACAAGTAAAACATATATATATATATTTTTTTTAAATTGTCGCTCTTTTTTTGTTTATAGCGCAAAGAATAAAAACTGCAGAGGTGATCAAATACCACCAAAATAAAGCTCTATTTGTGGGGTAAAAAGGACATCAATTTTGTTTGGGAGCCATGTCGCACGACTGCGCAAATGTCAGTTAAAGCGACGCAGTGCCGGAAGCTGAAATTTCGCCTGGGAACGAAGGGGGTTTATGTGCCCAGTAAGCAAGTGGTTAAATATTTTTTCTAGTAATGGCAGCGATCAGTGATTTTTAGCGGGACTGTGATTTTGCGGCAGACAAATATGACCCTAAAGCCCTGTACACACGATCGGATATCTGATGAAATCTAATCTGATGGAGTTTTTCGTTGGATATCCGATGAAGCTGACTTTCATCAGTCTTGCCTAGACACCATCGGTCAAAACGTGTCCAACGCGGTGACGTAAAACACTACGACGTGCTGAGAAAAATGTTCAATGCTTTCGAGCATGCGTCGACTTGATTCTGAGCATGCATGATTTTTTGACCGATGGGCTTCCACACAGACGATCGTTTTTTTCGATCGTTTTTTTATCCATAGGAACATTTTAAAACATGTTCTATTTTTTTTTTCACCGATAGAAAACAAACCAATGGGGCCCACACACGATCGGTTCGTCCGATGAAAACAGTCCATCGGTCTGTTTTCATCGGACAAACCGATCGTGTGTACAGAGCTTAAGTGACACTTTTTGGGGACCAGTGCTAAAATAATTCACTGATTACTGTATAAATGACACTGGCCAGGAAGAGGTTAACATCAGGGGCGATCAAAGGGTTAAATGTGTTCCCTGTGTGTGCTTTCTTACTGTGTGGGGGAAGTACTGACAAGAACAACACAGAGATCGCTGTTCCTTATTATTAGGAACAGCAGGTCTCCATGTTGTCCACTGTCAGAATAGGGATCTGCCTTGTTTACAAATTCCTGTTCTGCCTCTCTGTGAAGCAATTGCGGGTGGGTTAGCCAGGCACCCGCATCGGCTCCTCCTCTGTGCAGCAGGTGCGTGCCCACACTATCTATTGCATGAAACGATGTTCAAGTACGTTGTTTCGTGAAATAGAGCCACCCTGCCACAGTATATATGGGATGGGCAGTCTTTAAGTGGTTAAAGATTTGTTTGGTATTGGTACATGTCCCCCACAGAAGTACCTAGTTTGCAATGCCTTTTTTGACAGTACTTGCCTATTAGCTCAAAAATGGACAACATGTAACACCAAGATTCACAATTATAGACTTTGGTGGAATTCATCTCTAAGTTTGGGTTCGCTGAATTTAATTTAAGATTCGCTAAACCTTTGGTGAAAAGAACCCAAGCAGTTACGTCTATCACAGGTCAGAAATGAGAAAGGGAACAGCCCAACATATTCATAAATGATAGTGTAATATGCTCTGAATGCTCACTGTGTCAATTCAGTACTTACTGTTTTAAAATAAACATGTGTTATTTATCTGGTGTAGTGAGCCCCCCTTCCATTTACAAGTTGTTGTAAATCATCCCCGGGAAAACGAAGGAAATAATCTAGCAATCAACCTGACATTCTATTCACATGATGTCAGAAATATTCCCTTTTCACAGCCATGACTGTAGACAGAGCTTTGTGTATTAAGTCTTATAAGAATTCAGAGGCTAAGAATAAAGGAATGAAGAAGCAATATGTCTGTGTATTCTGAGGCTACTCAAATAGATCAGCTTCAAGATACACACATTACAGGGATTTCCAGCTAATCCACCAAACCCATTCTGTTTTTGTTGTTTTTTTGTTTGTTTTTTAATAAGAGTGTCATTGGCCCTGCACACCACATATCCAGTAATCACCATTTCAAAAAGACATAATTTATAAAAAAAATAAACAAAGCAAACAAAGCAATTCCCAATTGACAAAAAAAAAAATAGTTTTTGAAGTGTTTTATTAATTGATGGGTCGGTTTCCTATGTCAGATAAGACTACTCATTTTGAACAATGAATTTTCGTTTTGTTTATTAAATAGTGTAGATCAGTGTAAATTTGGAATATGCAATTTATACTTGCACGTGACTGTATGATGAAACACAGCTTTACCTTATCCACTCTCCTTCTACACACAGCAGAACAACCCTGAGAAACATTAAATCCATGTATATAAAATGCATCCATAGGGCCAGATTCAGGTAGATGGGCGAATCTTTAATCTGGAGTAACGCTTCTCATTTACGTTACTCTGCCGAAATTTTAGGAGCAAGTGCTGTTATTCATGAAGCACTTGCTCCTAAAGTTGCGGCAGCGTATCGAAAATGAGCCGGCGGAATTCAAATTGGGCGGGTACGGGGTGTGTATTATTTAAACTAAGCGCGATCCCGCGGCGAACGTACTGCGCATGCGTCGACTGTCAATGCATCCCAGTGCGCATGCTCCAAATTCTGTCAGTGAACGTCAATGACGTCAAATCCCCATTCATGGACGTTTTACGCAAGCAACGCAATTTTTTTTTTTTCGACGCGATGACGACGGCTATACTTAACATAGGATACTCCACTAGGGGGCTGCTTTATCTTTACGCCGCGTATCGCTTACGGAAACGTCGGAAAGTCACTGCGTCGCGCCCGAATACGATCGTGAATTGCCGATTCCCGCTGATTAACATATTTTTTCGGCGTAAATCAGCGGGAACGCCCCAGCGCCATTTTTAAATTAAAGTTGCGATGCGATGGCAAAATTCAATTACGCCGCTCGCATCGGAACTCCAACACGGCGTTTCTTGTTTTCTGGTTACAGAAAACAAAAACGCCAGCTTAAAGTGACAGTTAGGCTGGAGTATCACTGATACTCCAGCCTAACTCGACCTGAATCTGGCCCATAGTGTTAACCTAGCAACCAGGCAGCTAGAATTTTCAGGAGGAGGCTGGCAAAAGAAGTACAAATATGTTTAAGTTCATTAGTTACCAAACATGCTATATGTACTAATATCAATTTTACATTTTATATAAAATTGTGCCCAGTTAATACTAATTTCCTCATACTCCCTAAAATGTACCAGGGTAAATATTTGATACTTGGTTGTATTACAGATTTTATATATCTACAATATTTGCACTGGCAGAAAAAGTAAAAATAATCTAATCATTTTCTACAAAAATTAACAGGAATGAATGACATGATCCCCTTGCCAGCTTAGAATTTTGGTTTCTGATATACTGAAGAGTACTGCTTGGACCTTGAAGAAGGGGACATACCCCAAAAGCTTGTCCTGAAAAATTGTATGTTAGTGCAAATAAAAAAAAAACTATTATGGACAGTACTCAATTTTCTCTGATATACTGAAGGAAACACAAGTTGGGGGCATTTGTAAACATATGGTATAAGGCAGAGGTGTATTTAGGTTTTGTGCTGCCCTAGGCCTGACTAAACTCGTGCACCCCCTAATTTAAATATCACCCACCCCTTCCTGTCACGGCCACACCCTGTGCTGTTTAAGACCCGCCCTGAAATTTTCGAGTGAGGACACTAAGTTCTAAGGGCCTGGGGGGGGGGCAATGGATTCCCTTAATTTACTTAGATTTCCTCTTACTTCCTGGTTGCCCATAGACCAGGAAATGAAGGGAAATCTTCGCAATGGGACATGGATGGTAAAAAATAAACTGACAGGGGCTATAACCCTCCCTTACTCTACCCAATTTTTTGTTGTTTTACCCAATTTTGACTGTTTTATCATCCTGGACCACAAACCTTCCTCACTGTGCTATATGTTTCTGCTGCACCATCTACTTAAAGTAGAACTATAGGCAACACTTTTTTTACCTACATCTCAACTGCCCCCAAAATATTTGCCAAGATATGGGACCTGTAGGTTTGTGAGGAGCAGCTGCCCCTGAAGTAGGAATTGGAGCCAAGGGATCAGTACCCCTGTCCCATAACGATGGCTATAGAACTACTCGGCCTTACACAAAAAGATGTCTATAAATTAAACGTATACTATCTTCCCCAATGCCCTATTAGGGATGACCCCTACCCAAGACCCACATGCCTGATACCTATTAGTCCACTTTTTGGCAAATGATATCTGAACCAACAGATGTGAATTCTTGCACACCCTCTACCCAATGGTCAATGTTCATGGTGTTTCATATATATGCGTGCCTCTCTGAACGGAGCTAGTGAAAATTGCAGGTATAAGGGGATAATGCAATATTAAAATGGAATACTGATCCTTATGTACCATCGACATTGATATCTAAGGATGTTGTGACCATAACCACTGCCTACTGTTTGTACCTTTGTTTTTTCTTTTGTTTTAATGTTTTCAGCCTAAGTCACACCTGTGCAATAATCACGATGTCTAATCAGCATCTGGATATACCACACCTGTGAGGTGGATGGATTATCTCAGCATGGGCCCTTTCACACTAGCAGACGAACGGTCCGCTAATTACAAGTCCATTAACGGACTTGTAATGGGCCCCTATGGGAGCGGATCCGTTAGCGGATGATGCATCCGCTAACGTCCGCCAGATCCGCATCCGTTTTTTCGGACGGAAGAATGTCCTATTTTTCTTCCGTCCGGCCAAACGGATCGGATGCAAACGAACAGACGGTCCGTTTCCATCCGATTCCCCATAGGGTATAGCGGAAGAGAGACAGGGCGGTCCCTGCACAGTGTGCGGGGACTGCCCTGTCAGCCCGACAGCTCAGCGGAGACCCCCGCTGAGCCGACGGACACACGGAGCGGACCGAAAAATGGACCGCTCCGTGTGAAAGAGCCCCAAAGGAGAAGTGTTCAGTAACACAGATTTAGTCAGATTTGTGAACAATATTTGAGAGAAACAGGCCTTTTGTGTGCATATAAAAAATTGTAGATCTCTATGATAAATAGGGGCAAACACAAAAGTGTTGCGTTTATAATTTTACTCAGTGTATGTATATACTTCAACTCACTGGGCTCCAAAAATCTTCATTTTATTGTATGTCAAAAATGTAAACACTAAAATTAGGTACCATAACACCAATGCACAAACATCTAAAAACATTCACCCACCTCACTTATCAGAATATAATGTAACATATCATATTCAAATGATATATTGTCCATTGACAGATTGTATATATGAGTGAACAGAAATACTAGACTGGTGATCCTGAAAATAGATAGGACATGTAGCTTCCCAAAGTGGATGTCCATAATCATTCGCCAACATGATTCAGGGTGTGTAGAATGAAAGGGAATCCTTGACTACTGTCCCGAATAATATTCCAACAGAGTCAACATATTCAGAGTCAACAGATTAGTGCTATGAATCTAGTCACTACTAGTGCCTGTATCCTGGTTGCCAAGTAAATATAGTCCATGTAATTCATATATACAGTATGATAAATTGTTAGGCAGTGCATATGCTAGCATGAATGCATGCATGGATACTCATCGGTTCCAGGGGCTTGTGGAAATCTTGGTCCAACATCCAATTAGTGGACTGTTAGCCTTTGTCCTAGAGGGTTTACAGGTATTTGAGGTCATAAGAGGTCACCAAGTTTGGATAGTGAAGAGGTGGAATGACAAAATAGGCCTGACTGATTTAGCTGGAGACAGGCTGGCTGCTTCAGAGGCAAATGGGGGCCAGGAGGTTCACCATGTGCTTAAATGTAGTTTAAAAGCATGTGTGACATCACTGTGCCGTGCACACATATGGCATATGCGTGCACACAGTGTCGCACACGCACATAACGTCATCACACGCCAATGGCTCCCAACTTATATTTTGGTTTTTATGGAGAAGATTGTTAGGGGGTTGAGTTTGGAGGGTCTATTTTTAGTGTTTTACTAGTAACACTTGCTGCTGACACCACTGATTGTGGAAGAGAGAGTTCCACATCCTTATCGCCCTGACATTGAAAAAACTCCCAATGCAGCTTAAGGTTAAACTGCTTCTCCTCCAGTCTCATTGTGTGGCTCTGTATCTTCTTACACTCCCTGAGACTGAAGTTTCCTACCTACACTGGGATCACCATTGAGATTTGTATATCACTATCATATCTCCTCATAAGCTTCTCTTCTCCAGGGAGAATAGTTTTAGTGCTTGTAGTCGTTTCTGAAAAATAACCCCTTAAAGAGGGGGTTCACCCTTAAAACCACTTTCTCCCATCCCATCCAGCATACTGGCGTCAGCGCCAGTATGCTGTCTTTTTTTTTGCTGTCTTTTTTTTTTTTGTTGTACTTAGCTCTTAATAGATAATTTAATTTTCGTCCTACCGCGGGGTATGGCGCCGCTATATAGCGTCACGCCTTCCAAAAACAGCCGACTAGCACTCGGCTGTTCTCGGCGCCTGCGCACAGACCCAGGAGATGACTGCGCAGGCGCCGTATATAGCCGCGTCACGCTCTCCGAAAAAAGCCGAAATAGGACTGATGCCAGTATGCTGGATGGGATGGGAGAAAGTGGTTTTAAGGGTGAACCCCCTCTTTAAGTGCCTCTTTTTGAGATTTTGTGTTTACAAGTTAAAATATATATTTTTTGCTAGAAATGTACTTAAAACCCCCAAACATTATATATTTGTTTTTTTTTCTAACAGCCTAGAGAATAAAATGCCTTGTTGCAATACTTTCTTTCATAGTGTATTTGCACAGTGGTCTTACAAGCGCACTTTTTTGGGAAAAATACACTTTTTTTAAATTAAAAGATAAGACAACAGTAAAGTTAGTTATTTTTTTTGTATATTGTGAAAGATGATGTTACACCGAGTAAATTCATACTCAACGTGTCATGTTTCAAAATTGTGCTCGCTAGTGGAATGGCGACAGACTTTTACCCTTAAAAATCTCCATAGGTGATGTTTAAAAAATTCTACAGGTTACCAGTTTTGAGTTACAGAGGAGGTCTAGGGCTAGATTAGTTGCTGGCACTCTAATGCACGCGGCGATACCTCACTTATGTGGTTTAAACGGCGTTTACACATGTCGGCGCTACTCAAATATTTAACTTTTTATTTTTACACTGTTCTTTAAAAAAAGAAATTGTGTCACTTTTATTCTTTTTACAAGGAATGTAAACATCCCTTGTAATAGAAAAAAAAAGCAAAATAGGACCTCTTAAATATTAGATCTGGGGTTAAAAAGACCTCAGATCTCATATTTACACTAAAATGCAATACAAAAAAAATGTAATTTGAAAAAATAAAAAATGTCCCTTTAAGAGCTTTTAAGAGTTATGGGCGCAAGTGAAGTTTTCCGCCTTGCAATGGTATAGAGCTAGGTGGAGGCCATTTTATCCTCACTCAGCTCTATCCTGCACAGGGAGAAGTATCCGATCACCTCTGGTGGCTCCAGTAAGTGGCGGAGGGCACCAGAGCGAGACAGGAGGGGGGCCCTCTCCCACCACCGATAAAAGTGATCTTGCGATGAATCCGCCACAGAGACCACTTTTATCTGAAACCAGACCTCTCACTGAAGAAGAGGATAACAGGGTTATGGCAGCTAGCTGCTGCCATAACAACAATATTCCTTTTCAAAGTGTTGACGTAATTCCTTGTGAGCAAGTCCGAAAGTGGTCCTCCAGTCCCCTTGCTAACTTAGTTGCCCTTTACTGGATGTTCTCCACTTCCAGCACAATCTTTCTGAGGGTGGGTGACCAGAACTGGATGGAATACTCCAGATGTGGCTGAACCAGGTGTCTTATAAAGTGGCAGAATTATTGTTTTTTCTCTGAAGTAAATTCCCTTTTTAAGGCTTGCTAATCGTCTGCTTGCTTTGCTTGCTGCGGCTTGACATTGCATGCTATTGCACAGTCTGTTTTTAATTGGGTCCCTCAGATATTTCTCCAGAGGTTCTCGGCTAGTGAGGTTGCCATATGACGTCCACCAAGAATGATGAATGTCTCACCCGGTGGACACAGCTGGTGACAGATCAAGCCGCAGCGCTGCCCATTTTGGGAGGATGTCAAATCACCCCCTCGATGCTGCTAAGGCTGAGGGTGTACACATGTTGCTGCCTTGAAACTTTGAATCTCAGCACAGCAAAAATTCTTTTCCCTGTCTCGTGCGGTACCACCCACTAAAAGTGACCCATTCAAGTGAGGATGCAACATAATGTCAATCACCCTCTAAAAAGAAATAAATTGTAAATGAGTTTTACATTCCTTTGTCCACACTTGCACACTTTCACTCCTGCATTTATCTTTTCTAAACATGGGAGAAGTGATCTGGGAAGTATAAACAACTTTTATGCCTGTCCAATCACTTTTCCAGCATTTCAACTTTACTGTTTTAAAGCAGGTTTAGGTGCAATTAAATGCATTTAGATGCATTTAGCCATGTCTATAGTGGCTTCAATTGTATAAAAAAAAAAATATTTTTGGGTTTTAGTTGATTTTGTACAAAGAAGCATTTGTCTTCAAATTAATACATTTGTATCAGTAAAGTCTCTGCACCTTGTGTGCACTTATGCACGAAAGTCTACCGTAATATGTGTATCTGTTAAAAAGATACATTTGAACATTTAAGGCGTATCACACACCACAAGTAATTAAGGAACACATACTCTACAATACAAACTGTTCCATTCCTAATAAATAGGTGGCATGTACTGAACATAGTATTTGTTGCAGCAATCACTTTTTCTGACATTTTGCTTTAAGCTTGACAAATTGTTTTCTTCTCTTCTAGTGACACTTTGCTATGTGCCTAACTTTAAAGGGAAAATATTGCAAGTGAATAATTGCTATTTTTGACAGTATATATCTTCAATGGATATCTCCTTAATCTTTCTTCAAGGCTAAACATGTCCAAGTGTTTGTATCTATCTTTCTAACTTCCACTTGACAACCCACCTAGAATCGTCAAGAATCAACATAGTTATCTATCTCCCTTCCCTGAAAACACATCTGCACGCTATAAAGCCTTATACACACGACCGGTTTTCCTGACAGGAGAGCTTTTGGCCAGGAAAACCGGCCATGTGTATGTTTCCTCACTGTTTTCCCTACAGGAAAACTGCCAGGAATCCCAGCAGGAAAATAGAGAACTTGCCGGTTTTAAACCCGGCAGATTTCCTATGGGGAAACACTGCGAGGGAGCATACACACAGCCAGGATTCCCGGCCAAAGCTCTCCCCGCAGTTTTCCCGATGGGAAAACCGGCCGTTTGTACACAGGGAAACTTACTGAGCCGGTTCTTTATACCGCCAGGAATCCCGGTCGTGTGTACAGGGCTTAACAGTGTGTGCAAACATATGTACCACTTTATTATGTAGAGTTGCGTACAGTGGGACAAGTTTTTAAATCATATTAAAGCGGTTGTATAACGCTGGCCTTTTTTTTTTGACCCTGCAAGGTAAAGTCATAATGGTTAGTATGCATTGCATACTAGCCCATTATGTGAAACTTACCTTAAAACTAATCTGTCCAGCAGCGCTTTCATATTCACCTGTCTTGCTCTGGCACTGTGACTGGCAGGAGCCCTGATGAAGACCAGAGCTGCCATTCATGGGATAGGGCTCAGGAAAATAGGGCACAGGTGACTGTTACTTCAGAGTGCATGCACCAGTAATGTCACTGGCTGTATGTAATTTAAATATCTCCTAATCGGTTCACATTTAGGAGATATTTACACTACCTATAGGTAAGCCTTATTATAGGATTACCTATAGGTAAAAGTCAGTAAAGGAAGGGTACTTCCTCTTTAAACTTTTGCTGATTAGTTTGCATGTAGCCAAATCTGCAAGGAAAAACAAATCAGGGTAGTAATATGGTTTGAAATATTCTGTTTGCAAACTGTATTTGTAAAAGATGAGAGTTTTCATTTTGATTGGCCAATCAGTAGAAAAAAAAGTAATAAAAAAGTTAAACTTAATCCTAAATTTGTATTTAAAATGTTTATCGGTCATACTCATTTGTCAGTTGCTCCTCGCCTTTAACAAATCCATCACATGTGAAACAAGATCACAGTGTTGTAAATCATCAAACACACAACATAAATCACTTTTATTTTGTAAATATAAGCTGATACTGCCAAGTCATTAGCAGTTTCAAATCAGTACATTTTGCATGGTTTATGTAAATCAATGTCTCTTTCTACAGTGGCCTCTCGCTGGACATTGCAGATAATTATTCAAAAACAAAACTCATGTAGAATTCTGGAGACACTTTTGAAAAACTTTTGCAATTATATGTTCAAATCCCTCAAGAAAGACTTGTTTTTATATTCTTTCCATCATGGCTAGGGTTTCCTCTTAGTGCTCCAATTTCTTTATACAATCCAAAAACATACTTGCAGGGTAAATGGTTTTTCCCAAATAGGCCTTAGAATGTGCAGTATATGAACGTAAAAAGCATGCTTGATTGTGATTTCCATAAATCAAGGAGGTATTTTAATGGTGTGTGCACTCTAAAGATCTGACTAAACTATCCAGTATGTATAAATATGGGAAATAAATAATGCACCATGATACTTTTCCATGTGAGAGATTGTTTTCAATCTTTTGAATGTGCACTGTGAAAAGATCAAATAATTTAACATGGATCTATATGTGGTGTTTACTATAAGAGGACTGATATGTAGTTCACACACATGATACCAGTTCTACATTGTACTTAAAGTGGTAGTAAAGTCACTATGTTTTTTTTTACTCATAGGTAAACTTATATGAGGCGGTATCGTTTGTAGCCATATTTTTTTTTCTCGTATCGATCGAGAGTGGATTACAATGTTAGAACTTTTTTTTTTTTAATAAAGGACTTGTCCCAAACTGTCTCCTGTGGTTTTTGACATTTTGACACTTACCAATTCACATTTGGGGGGGGGGGTCTGGGGGTCCCCTTTGTTAAGAAGGCTTTCAGATTCCGATAAGCCCCCAGCCTGCAGACCCCCACAACCACCAGCAAGGGTTGTGGGGATGAGGCCCGTGCCCCCATCAAAATGGGGACATCCTGCCCATGTTGAGGGCATGTGGCCTGTTACAGTTCAGGAGGTGGGGGCGCTCTCTCATCACCCCTCTTCTCCTGTGGCCTGTCAGGTAAGGTAAGGGTCTGGTAAGGATTTTTGAGGGGAACCCCACACAATTAAAAAAAAAATGGTGCAGGGTTCCCCTTAATATCCACACCAGACCTGAAGGACGTGATATGGAATTTGGGGGGGTCCCCCATTCATTTTTATTTAATTTTGGTTTGCGGTTCCCCCTTAATATTCATACCAGACCCAAAGGGCCTGGTAACAGACTAAAGGGGAACCCATGCTGTTTTTTTCAATTGCTTTTATCTGTATTGTCGGGACCCGACAATTCATTATAGCAGCCAGCAGTTTTAGATGACTTTTTTCCTTTTGAAATTTCATTTTGTGCAGGGACTTTTCTAAGTACTGGAAATATGCGCTACTTTACATGCATACATTAGACACCGCCCAGGTACGAAATGTAAAGGAATATTTCACTTTTATTGTTTTACTTTAAGCATTATTAAAATCACTGCTCCGGATAAAACAGAAGTTTTTAAAACTTTTTTTTTGCATTGATACATGTCCCCTGGGGCAGGACCCGGTTCCCCAAACACTTTTTATGACAATAACTTGCATATTATCCTTTAAAAAAAGCACTTTTGATTTTTCATGTTAGTGTCCCATAGACTTTAACAGTGTTTGCGTGTTCGAACAAATATTTTGCTTGAAAGTAAAGTCTAATACGCTACTGTGAGTATACAGATGCGTGATCTGGTGGCATCAACGAGTTTGAGGCAGCTCAATCTAAAGTGACCATAATGCACATAAATGAAGTGAAATAAAGATAAATAGTGATGAGCGCTTCAAAAGAGTGATACGTGAACACTACACAAATACATAAATAAATAAACAAAAATCAGTGCAATAATAGCTGCTGGCTATAGGTGCATGAAACAAATAAATACAATGTGTCAATAGGTAGAATCCCATATAGCAAAAGGGTCTAGGTGACAATCGGGTCCTGTTGAAACAGTGACAGGTATACTGGATGTGGATATATGCACAAAACAGTCTTAAACTAGCATAAAACAGTCATATACTGGTAATGTGATGATGGGCTGGATGATTGGATGGTGGGGGTCTTCACTCTGGATGCTTAACTGTATCTATGAATCCACATAAGTGTTGCAGTTCCCTTACCTTGAGGGCGCTATATATGGGCATATAGTGTGGGTCATCCGGAATTGGAGATCTCGCTTTCCCAAATCGGTTTCCTTTCATACATCCAAGTGGCTGGCAGCCGTATGTCATCTCTCCACTGTTCGGCCCCGCTCTCTTCTTATGCAGAAAACATAACAAGCCCCAAACAGACTTAGCGTTCCGCTCTGCAAGCATGGACTGCTAAAGGAAAGCCTTCTCAGCGCACCGATTGGATAAGTGATCTGCCACTCTGCGGAACTTGCATTCTCATTGGTGCCAGCCACTTGGATGTATGAAAGGAAACCGATTTGGGAAAGCAATATCTCCAATTCCGGATGACCCACACTATATGCCCATATATAGCGCCCTCAAGGTAAGGGAACTGCAACACCTATGTGGATTCATAGATACAGTTAAGCATCCAGAGTGAAGACCCCCACCATCCAATCATCCAGCCCATCATCACATCACCAGTATATGACTGTTTTATGCTAGTTTAAGACCGTTTTGTGCATATATCCACATCCAGTATACCTGTCACTGGTTCAACAGGACCCGATTGTCACCTAGACCCTTTTGCTATATGGGATTCTACCTATTGACACATTGTATTTATTTGTTTCATGCACCTATAGCCAGCAGCTATTATTGCACTGATTTTTGTTTATTTATTTATGTATTTGTGTAGTGTTCACGTATCACTCTTTTGAAGCGCTCATCACTATTTATCTTTATTAAACTTTTTGCTTGTTCGCAAATTCTGCTGCAAACCGAACCGGAGAGTGTTCGGCTCATTCCTAATATATTGTACAGTGTATTGATAATGCGATTTGATGAGGAATTTGTAAATATCATGTAACCCACCATACGTATACTGTAGATTGTGTTGTGATTATTGCTTAGTGTGTTATTTTTATCTATGCTGTAACCCTATCAATAAATGTACATTGTGGGTTTAACTACTTATTTGGCCCATAAATCCTCAGATCTAGGTGTGTTTATTTAAATACTCTTATATTCGATCTGCTCCAAAGCTCCGTGACCGCGGCTGCGGGACCCGAGGACCTGATCGCCGCCGGAGTCCCACAATTGGTCACAGGATCTGAAGAACGGGGAGAGGTGTGTGTGTAAACACACCTTCCCTGTTCTTCACAGTGGCACTGTCATTGATCGTCTGTTCCCTGATATAGGGAAAGGCGATTAATGACATCACACATCCAGCCCCGCCCCTCTACAGTTAGAAACACATATGAGGTCACACTTAACCCCTTCAGCGCCCCCTAGTGGTTAACACCCAAACTGATATTGTAATTTTCACAGTAAACAATGCATTTTTATAGCACATTTTGCTGAGAAAATAACAATGGTCCCAAAAATGTGTCAAAATTGTCCAATGTGTCCGCCATAATGATCGCCGCCATTAGTAGTAAAAAAAAAATATTAATAAAAATGCAATAAAACTATCCCCTATTTTGTAAACGCTATAAATTGTGTGCAAACCAATCGATAAACGCTTATTGTGATTTTTTTTTTACCAAAAATAGGTAGAAGAATACGTATCGACCTAAACTGAGGAGAAAAATATTATATTTTTTTGGGTGATATTTATTATAGCAACAAGTACAAATTATTGATTTTTTTTCAAAATTGTTGCTCTATTTTTGTGTATAGCCCAAAAAATAAAAAATGCAGAGGTGATCAAATACCACCAAAATAAAGCTCTATTTGTGGGAAAAAAAGAATGCCAATTTTGTTTGGAAGCCAGGTTGCACGACCACACAATTTTCAGTTAAAGCAACATAGTGCCAAATCGCAAAAAGGGGCCTGGTCCTTTACCTGCATATTGGTCCGGGTCCTAAGTGGTTAACAGGCTAATATATTATAAGGTAGTTCAGTTTTCCTTAATTTTGCCTACTTTACTTCTTTAAGGTTAGCATGTTCAGGAGGACTGATTATAGAGTCAATAGTTCCATATACACTATATAACCAAAATATTGGGACACCTGCCTTTAAACACACATGAACTTCAATAGCATCCCAGTCTTAGTCTGTAAGGCTCAAAATTGAGTTTGCTCACACTTTGCAGCTATAACAGCTTCAAGTCTTCTAGGCAGGCCATCCACAAGATTCAGGGGTGTGTCTATGGGAATGTTTGACCATTCTTCCAGAAGTGCATTTGTGAGGTCAGGCACTGATGTTGGATGAGAAGGCCTGGCTTGCAGTCTCCGCTCTAAATTACCCCAGAGGTGTTCTATCAGGTTGTAGGCTCATCCATGTCTTTATACAAACAGAAAATAAGCGCAGAATCCAAATATCAAAGTGCAATAAATTCAAAGTGCTAGTGCATATGAATAGTGCATATAAATAATAGGTATAATAGTTGGGTAAAGGTGTATCAATGCACACAAAAAATGTATAAAACACAGTGTTATCAAAATAACCAAGTGTTGACTACCCATAAAGGAGGGGGGTAGTACAAACAATATGAAGTGAAAATCAAGTCCCAATAAGTGAATTGTTAACAGCAGGACACTCCTAGGGATCAGTTCACCGATCGCTGCAATACTCAGTACAGTATCTGGAAGATGCACGAATCTTATTACCAGCCAAAGATGTAAAAATACTGGGCCAGATTCACAGAGCCATTACGCCTGTCTAACTGGTGTTAGACTGGAGTAATTTCAAATTACGCGCGTTTTTTAGCTAGTCGGAAACCTCAAACCATGAATAGGCGGCTGCGGGCTTCAATTCGACTGGATTACGTGTTCGTACACCTTCGGATCTACGCTGCAATAAAATTGCGACCACTGGGTGGACTTCCCGTCGTTTTCCGTGTCGGGGTATGCAAATGAGCTTTTGCCGGCGATCCCCGAAATTACGATCTTCAATCGCAATCTCTTACGGCACCTTTAGTCATCTTTTTTTTTGCGTAACACTATACCAGCTTTTTACTGCTCTAATATTAGACAGCCCATGTTAAGTATGGCCGTTGTTCCTGTGTCGAATTTCTACGTTTTCCGACGTCTTTTATTATTTTTTACGTAAGTCGTCCGGGAATAGGAATGTTCGTAAACGTCGCTACTCAAACAACGAATGACGTAACGACGTGATTTTGCACAATGCACGGCAGGAAATTTCTGAACGGAGCATGCGCAGTTCGATCGCCGCGGGGACGCGCTTAATTTAAATGCTTCACGCCCCCTAATTGCGTATTTCGATTACGCGGCGAGAAATAGACTACGCCGCCGTAGTGTACGGGCAAAAATCTACCAGGATTCGGTGTAGAGCCTGGTAAAATACGGCAGCGTAGAGTATTTCGATTACGCAGCGCAATATTAAGTATATGTGAATCTGGCCCACTGACTCTTACCCGACAAGGTTGACCTCAGTTTTTCGGAGGTCAAAAATGTGCATCAGCCTGCCGGCCCAGGTAATGGTAATGGATCACTCAGTCCAGGGAGAGGTGCTTCCGTCTTGCAGGTAGAGAAAAAACAGCCAAGGATCCATCCTAAGAGCTGAATAATATGAGCGTGATGGCATAGGAAGTGCTCCACCCCGACGCGTTTCCCCAAAAATGGCTTCAACTGGAAACGCAGGCTATCCTCCGACACCAGCACATCACACTTAAATACTTAACGGGCAGTCAGGACATCGGAAGTGAGATTTTTCAGTCCCACCCCTGGGGTCACCAGATTAGTGACCCCGAGGGTGGGACTGAAAAATCTCACTTCCGCAGGGAGAAGGTCAATTTACGCAGCGCTTTACATATACATTAACATCAGTCCCTACCTCATTTAAAGTCCCAATCCCCTTCTTTTTTTCTACACTTTGGGCCCAGTTTGGACACTTTTGTTGCCAACAGTTTAGACATTAACCACTTCCTTACTGGGCACATTAACCCTCCTCCTGACCAGGTGAAATTTCAGCTTCCGGCACTGCATCGCTTTAACTGACAATTGCGTGGTCATGCGACGTGGCTCTCAAACAAAATTAATTTTTTTCCCCACAAATAGAGCTTTCTTTTGGTGGTATTTGATCACCTCTGCGGTTTATATTTTTTGCGCTATAAACAAAAAAAGGCGACGATTTTGAAAAAAATATATTTTTTACTTTTTGCTATAATACTGTAAATAGCCCAATTTTTTTACAAAAATCTTTTTTTTCTCAGTTTAGGCCGATACGTATTCTTCTACATATTTTTGGTAAAAAATCGCAATAAGCGACTGGTTTGCGCAAAAGTTATAGCGCCTACAAAATAGGAGACAGAATTATTATTATTTTTTATTATTATTTTTTTTACTAGTAATGGCGGCGATCTGCGATTTTTATTGGGACTGCGACATTATGGCGGACACATGCTATAAAATCAGTGCTATAAAAATGCACTAATTACTGTATAAATGTGACTGGCATTGAAAGGGTTAACTCAAGGGGGTGAAGGAGGGGTTAAATGTGTACCCTGCATTGTGTTCTTACTGTGTGTGGAGGGGGGTGACTGGGGGAGGTGACCGATCTGTGTCCCTATGTACAAGGGACACAGCATCGGTCTCCTCTCTCCCCTGACAGGACGTGGATCTGTGTGTTTACACACACAGATCCACGTCCTTGTCCTGTAACCGCCGATCGCGAGTGCCTGGCGGACATCGCGGTCACCAGGCACGCGCATCGGTATGCCAGTGATGCGGCGGGCACACACGAGCCGCCGCTGGCGCTGGTGTGCCCCCCAGTGGCGCGGGGGAGCGGAGGCCATAAAAAGACGGCCTCCCGGAGAATTAGAACCACTTTGCGGCCGTACAAAGTCATATGGTCGTCAGCAAGTGGTTTATGGCTGGGTGTTGAGTTATTTTAATGGGGCAGAAAATTAACACTGTTATACAAGCTGCAAACGCACTACTTTAAATTGTAGCAAAGTGTCATTTCTTCAGTGTTGTCACATGAAAACTTATAATAAAATATTTACAAAAATGTTAGGGGTGTATTCACTTTTGTAAAATACTGTATAGATATATATATATAAAATTAGTGGCTCTGATAATTCCATTTTCTCTTGTCTTGTAATCTACTTGCAAGTAAAGTATAAACACTGATTCTTATCTTCCATTTTCTTACAATAGATACAGTATTTTAGATCATGTTATTTGTAAATCTGTGGAAGGGACATGACATTGGCTATGTGTTAATTGCTGATTGTGCTTAATAGCCTTCCAAACACCTGTTTTTTTGCTTTGTACAAAATTATTTCTCCTTGGGGTACAATTACAATAAACCTTCTTTTAAGCAGCAAGAAGAAAGGATATTGGTCTAACTCAAGTTACACCAAATATTTGGACAAGAGTATGCTTTTGCAGCCCAATGGATATTAAAATAGAAATCTAACATCTCTTGAGAATAATAGGTTGCTATTAGCTGTGCTAATGTTTTAAAAGGATTTAGGTTAAATCCTCTTTCCACACTTTTAATTTTTTTCAACCCACATCCCTGCAAAGAACTGTGAAGTTAATTTTATTTTCAAGAGTAGCTTGAAAAAATAAACCCAGCAGAAACCAACTTGCTTTGAATGACACAATTTAATATGACTAATTATAAAATGCCTGAGCAAAGATTTTAATAAGCAATTTGGACTTGCTGAACAGCATTGTAATAACAAAATACTTGTTGAACAGCATTGTAATAAAAGAACACTCTTTGTTTTATTACAAACGCTATCTAGTTGCAACAGTAAAAACACTGGGACCTTTAGTATACTAAGTATATGGAAAAGATTCCTGATGACTTAATCTTTTAATACAAATAATCACTTTATTTTGAAGAATCATTCTTAGTATGTTTTATTTCCGGATGCATAGGAAATAAGCCTCCTTTATGGAAAACTTTAGCAATGATTTGATTTAAAAAAAAAAAAACCCTGCCAAAACTTTTTTTTTTAATGTTTGGGATAGAGTGAGGAAGTGTAAAAATGCCTGTTTGGTTTCAAATGCTATATCCAGTAAATTGTATTCTACCACCAGATTTTATTTACTAAAGGTATAAACAGAAGAGATATTCTCATGCGCTGGTGTAGAGGGCCTTAGTAAGGGTGGTAGTATTTCCTAATGGTGTATATGTGAAGAGATCATGCAAGCCCCGCTGTCTATGCCAACTAGGGGAAGTCCAAAATATTACATAAAGAAGGAAAAGAGAGGCGCATGGCCTAATGCAAGTATATACTACTACAAGGAGATACTACGTATTCATACATATGAATAAAAAGCAATGTTAGACATTTGTTACATTGATATATGGCGTCATCCACACAAGGGAAACTCAAATGATTGGCTAACGCGTTTCAATGATTTTCCTCTTCATCAGAGCCTTGGAGAGCCAAATCTAATCTGTGTTTTAAAATGTATAAAAATAGACAGAGGAGACTGGATGGATGGGTAGTATAACACTACATATAGTGGTATAAGTTTTATTCACTGTATTTTTTTAACAGATTCCCACTCATTATTTTTTCTGTCTGACACCCATCAACAGGACAGGCTGTGTGGGTAAATCTGCTTTGTGAGGACAGAAACAACAATATAATCCTGACAGTGGATCTAAAGCATTTACATTGAAAAATTATTTTAGTGGTGTCCGCATGCTGTTGGTGGTATTTCCTCTCATTTTCTTTTCTGTCTCACACCCGTCAAATTAGAGGTAAGATCTTCCTTCAATTCCATTTCTGTTTAACAGCAATAGAAAATAAATTAAAAAAGAGTGCTTCTTTATCCTAATCAAGTGAAAAGATAATCTTTTTAATCTTTGCCCAGAGTTTGGCTTTAAAGTGACCCTGTAAGGGTCAGATACGACATCAGCACATCCTGTTAAAATAGAGGCTATATTCTTATTTGTCCTGGTGCCAACATGGCAGCATACATGTGTTGCCATGGCTTGGCACCAGGAAAGGAAAACTACGGTAAGTATTTGATACAATTCAGCTATGACTAAGCACCAGGGAAGGTGAGAAATGCTTTACCTGTACTGTATTTGTAACCCCATTGCTGTATGAATTGTCGTTTTTTTTCTATCATGGATCAATAAAGGTGGAAATTTTATGGAAACACAGCCATCCAAACTTTTCACTTTGTGCTTCCTGATCCATGTGCAGGGGTAATTATGTTATTTTGTTACCTGGAGCAGTGAATTTCTTCTTCAAATATTTGATACAATTGTCTGTTTTTCTTGTGCCAATCCATGGCATCATACCACTTGCATGCTGCCATGGGTTGGCACCAAGAAAAGAAAAGGTAAGGTAAGTAATAAGTATTTGATACAGTTTTATTTTTTCTGGTGCTCTGTGTCAAAATAGCACAACCTTGTTGCTTTCTAACCACTGAAGGTAATCAACACTTATACAGTATGTTGAGTATCTCCTTCCTTCACAGCACTCTGCGGTTCCTCCCATTTTCTACATTTTGTGTGTCCTTAAGCAAAGTATAGACCAGATCAGGGAACCAAAGTGTATAATTGCAGGAGTAGATATTTACAGTACACATCTGTAGCTGTTAATACTCAAATGAGCCAGTATGAATTAATGTGGTACGGTTTCAAAACACAAGCTACCAGAAAGATAAATACATAGGGATTGATTTACTAAAACTGGAGAGTGCAAAATATTTTGCAGCTCTGCATAAAAACTAATCATCTCCCATTTTTTTTCCTTCAAAGCTTAACTGAACAAGTTGAAGTTGGAAGCTAATTGGCTAACATGCATTGCTGCACCACATCTTTCACTCTCCAGTTTTTGTGAATCAACCCCAAAGGTTGTTCTGATTTCACTTTAGACCCTGCAGTGACTAGTAGGGATGAGACGAACACCTCCAAGTTCGGTTCGCATCAGAACATGCGAACAGACAATAAATTAGTTTGAACATACGGACACCGTTAGTCTATGGGACTGGAACATAAAAATCTTATTTTAAAGGCTTATATGCAAGTTATTGTCATAAAAAGTGTTTGGGGACCTGGGTCCTGCCCCAGGGGACATGTATCAATGCAATTTTTTTTTATAAAAACTGCATTTTTTTCAGGAGCAGTGCTTAAAGTGAAACAATAAAAGTGAAATATTCCTTTAAATTTCGTACTTAGGGGTGTGTATAGTATGCATGTAAAGTAGTGCTTGTTTCCTGTGCTTAGAACTGTCCCTGCACAAAGTGTCATTTCTGAAAGAAAAAATTAATTTAAAACCACTTGCGGCTATAATGAATTGTCCGCTCCCGGCAATACAGAGAAAAGGCATTGAACATCATTGGAAAAAAAATGTGTGGGGGTCCCCCAAATTCAATTACCAGGCCCTTCAGGAACTCCACCCCAAATTTTAAAAAAAATGATGTGGGGTTCCTCCCAAATATCCATGAAAATTTCATTAAAATTTGACAGTTCTTTTATAACTAAGGGTGTGGCCACTGGTGACATGAGACCCTGCCTCCTCTGACGTGTCAGGTGAGCCCCTGCGACTCATTAGAGGGGGTAGGGTCACCCGTCCACATCACAGGTGGCCCCACCCTCGGTTATAAAAGAACTGTCAAAAAGCTAGCGTGTCAGGCCGGGTGCCTCCAGTGCAGGGATGATCATGTGTTGTTCCTCGCTGGAGTGGAGAGCATCGCTGGAGAAGGGATAATCGTTGAACATCGAGAATGGATTACAACGCTGGACAGACTGGATTACATCTACATTTTTTATTTTATTTTTTAATAAAGCCGTCTCCTGTCATTTTTAAAATTTTTACACTTTTTTTTTTTATTGTGTTTGCATGTTAAAGCAATATATATTTTATAACATGTGTAGGCGAGATGGTACTCACTGGGTCAGGTGACAGTGAGATCCCCAGGGCGCCCAACCAAAGAACGAAGGCACCTCGCAGGAGTCTCACCTAGTAAGAAGAAAGAAGAAAGGGGATTGGGGAAGCGGGGGGAGCACCATGGAATCATCAAGGGTCGTAGCTAACAAACCCTACAAGAATTCAAACATTAGGATAAGTGGTCAAGGATGTATCACACATCGAGATTTAAGGAGGTGACACCAGGGTTAAGTTCTGAATGTTCCCACAAGTCCCAAACTTTCAAAAAGAGGAAGAGTATCATGTACTACTGCGGTGAGTTGTTACATTCTACAGATCTGTTCCAATGTTTGGAGGACTTATGAGATGGTAAGTGGGAAGGGGGAGAGCCATTGTAGGGGTATAGCCGTTTTGCTGCCAGGAGAATAAAGGCAACCAATTTTTGGGCATGTCTGGAGACGCCAGGGACCGGCAGGCCTAGCAAAAAGTGAACTGGGCCCAGAGGGAGAGTGATATTAAACAAATCCTGTAGAAAATTATGGATGGAAGACCAAAATGGGCGAATCAGGGTACAGTCCCAAAAAATGTGGAAGTGAGAGCCAATGTTGCCCTGGCATCCCCAACACATCCGGGGAGTCTTGGGATCATGTCTATGTAGGATTTCAGGGGTTCTATACTAAACAAATATGTATTTTGTAAGCTGTCTCCCTTTGTTTCACACATCTTGATGATTTGGAAATAGCCTCCCAAATTTTACGCTATTGGGTGAGGAGGATAGGGCGATTTACTAAATGAGAACATTTTTTCATATATGAGTTCACACTTTTAATTTGTGAAATGATAAGGGTACAATGTATCCCTTACCAATTCACATAGGGGGTGGGATCTGGAGTTCCCCTTTGTTAAAGGGGGCTTTCAGATTCTGATAAGCCCCCTGCCCGCAGACCCCCACAGCCACCGGGCAAGGGTTGTGGGGATGAGGCCCTTCTTCCTATTAACATGAGGACATCCTCCCCATATTGATATATTTTTGGGGGGAACCCCACGTCATTTTTTTTATTTTGGTGTGGGATTCCCCTTAAAATCCAAAAATGGCACAGGGTTCCCCTTAATATTCATACCAGAACTAAAGGGTCTCTCACTTCTATTAAAAAAAATGGCATACAGACCTCTCCAAAGTTCTCCTCAGACATTTGAGGGGCCTTTGGAGGGGACTGTGTGCCCTTCAAAAATAACTGTGTCCCAAAAAGAAAAAAAGCAGACCATATAATGTAATTTACTGGTACTTTAAACTGTATAGTTTTTCTTTTTGAATGTTGCTTTTGCTGAAAAATATTCTATAGCGAGAATGAAAAAAAGCATAGATCCATACCTGGTACTGAGCTCCGTAATCATGCCCCCGGGACTTACGGACCCGATCGCCGCCACTGTCCTGCGATCGGTTCACAGAGCTGAAGAACGGGGAGAGGTAAGTGTAAACAAACCTCTCCCCCTGCTTCCTCATGAGCATGTCACTGATAGTCTGTTCCCTGTCATAGGGAACGTCGATCAGTGATGTCACTCGCCAAGTCACACCCCCCTACAGTAAGAAACACACATTAGGTCACACTTAACCCCTTTAACGCCCCCTACAGGTTAAGCCATTCACTGCCATTGTCATTTTCACAGTAACCAGTGCATTTACCAATACTAATAAAAAAAAAATATTAATAAAAATGCCGGAAAACTATCCCCTATTTTATAGGCGCTATAACTTTTGTGCAAACTGATCAATAAATGATTATTGTGATTTTTTTTTGCCAAAAATATGTTTAAGAATACGTATCGGCCTAAACTGAGGTGAAAAAGGTTTTTATATATTTTTTTTTTGTGGATATTTATTATAGCAAAAAGTAAAAAATATTGTTTTTTTTTCAAAATTGTCGCTCTTTTTTTGGTTATAGCGAAAAAAATAAAAAACGGAGATGTGATCAAATACCACTAAAAGAAAGCTCTATTTGTGGGAGAAAAGGATGCACATTTTGTTTGGTTACATCATCGCATGACCTTGCAATTGTCAGTTAAAGCGACGCAGTGCCGAATTGTAAAAAAGTGCTCTGGTCAGGAAGGGGTAAAATCTTCAGGAACTGAAGCAGTTAACTAATAAATGACAACTCATGGATGCTTACTTCTTTTTGTAAACAAAGAAGCCAGGGATTCCCTTCATCTATACCAAACCTTTATTCTAGATGAGGGTCCAATAAAGATTTTAATGGGGGACACTGCATACTTAATATAGATCTGGTATGGATGTCAAGGGGGACCTAATGCAAAAAAGGGCACAATGTCCCTCTATAATTCCATACAGGTCTCTTATCTGAGGATGCAGTCTAGCAGGCCAGGAAAAGGGAAATAAATATGCAGACCCCTCTTCTTAACCATGCCAGACCACATCTCCCAAACATAGAGGGATACATTTCTAGGGGAACCATTCCCACATGGATGAGGACAAGGGCTTCTTCCCTACAACTTTCTCCCAGTGGATTTTACATAAACTATGTTTTCTGCTATTTGTGTATGTTCTCTGTCAACTTTTTTTCTGAATAAGTAAAAAGGGGTACCCTTTACCATTTCATTTAGAAGAGCTGTCTATCCTTGCTTGTTGGGCTGCATGCCTACACAAGGATATGGTAAGCTTTTTAGGGAACACAATATCCTTGAAACTCATACCAGACCCCTATCTAGCATACATGTCTGCTATGGATTTTGAACTAGGACCCCCACACAATTTTTTTTTAGATTCTTATCCAAGTGCATAGTCTGGGTCCACAGGAAGGAGGCAACAAGAAGATGGGCCTGCCCTGGCAAGGTACCTTGTCCTAATGTTAATGGGACAAGGCCCTATTCCCAAAAACCTAGCCTGACAGATGTGGGGTCTGTTGGGGGACTTAGCTGAATCTGGGAACCTCCATTAAAATAAGAAGCCTCTCAGATAAAAGTTGGGTTGAGCACCCCCCAGTTCACTTTGTGCCAGAACTCTCAAATTGAAAAAAACAAAAGTCTAAATTTTGAAGGCTTATATGCAAATTATTGGCCATAAAAATAGTAAGGGGGCCTGGGTACTGCCCTGAGGGACATGTATCAACACAAACATATTTTTTTAAAGATTGTTTTTACAGGAGCAATGATTTTAATGAAATAATAAAAATGAAAAATGATTTTAAATAAAGTGCATGGGGGGGGGGGGTCCCCTTAGTATGACTGTAAAGTGGTGCTTACAAAAATGTAAAAAAAAAAACCTCCATGTCAGGTTCTTCAGGTCTGGTATGAAATTTAAGGGGAAGCCCATGCCAAAATTTACAAAAAATATGGCGTGGACTCCCTTCAAAACCCACACCAGACCCTCATCTGAGCATGCAGCCTGGCAGGTCAGGAAATTGGGGGGTGAGCAAGTGCCCCCTCCTGAACGATACTAGGCCACATGCCCTCAATATGGGGGGGTGCTTTGGGACTGGCCCCCCTCACCCTAAAGCACCTTGTCACCATGTGGATGGGGACAAGGGCCCTTTTCCCGACAACCTTGGGCTGTGGCTCTAGGGAGTGCAGGCAGGAGGCTTATCAGAATTTAGAAGCCCCTTTAACAAGGGCCCCCCCCATATCCTGACCCACTCCACCCACAACAAAGGTTAACCGCCTAATGCCTGCTCCACCATTTGACAGTTCTAAAATAGGTAAGGGGCAGGCTACCAGATACATCACCTAGAGGCACCACCCCATTGTGATGTCACTGACCGATGCATACTCGGTCAGTGATATAAGCAAGTCACATCAATTTGTGAAATTGTCAACTTAATTACCAGGGTCAAAATAAACCCTAAAGTTTTACTAAACCCAGGACTAGGGATGAGCTTCAAGTTCGAGTCAAACTAATGTTCGACTCGAACATTGCCTGTTTGGTGAACAATGAACAATTTGGGTTGTTCGCGGCAAATTCAAAAAGCCGCGGAACACCCTGTTAAAGTCTACGGGAGAAATCTAAAGTGCTAATTTTAAAGGCTAATATGCAAGTTATCATCCAGGTAAGGGATCCAGAGCGCAGCATCGCCGGCCGTCTGTCTCCACCGGAGACAGCCCGGCGATTGACGTGGCTGGAGCTAGTGACATTTCTTATATTGGTGAGGCGGGGCCACCCGTCACGTGACCCCACCCCCTCTGACGCACCCTCTGCTACGTCACTGGGGAAGCCCAGGCTTCCACCTTGCGTCAGAGGGGGCGGGGTCACATGAAGGGTGGCCCCACCTCACCTATTTAAGATATGTCACTAGCTCCAGCCGTGTCATTCGCCAGGCTGTCTCTGGTGGAGACAGGCGGCCGGCGATGCTGCGCTCTGGATCCCTTACCTGAATGGAACTTCTCACCGCTGGACCACGGCGGAGAGAGATCTCTCATCGCTGGATACCGACAACATTGGAGCCCCCGGGGATCGAGAGTGGATTACCACCGCTGGATTTTTTATTTTATTTTTTTAACCACTTAAGACCCGGACCAAAATGCAGGTAAATGACCAGGCCCCTTTTTGCGATTCGGCACTGCGTCGCTTTAACAGACAATTGCGCGGTCGTGCGACGTGGCTCCCAAAGAGATTTCTTTTGGATTGGCTGAGAGCGATCCGGAGAGGGCGGACAAAAACGGATAGCCGCCCCCTCATCCCGGATCGCTCGGCCAGCAACCAGTTAATGAAGGACTTTTTTCCACAGTGTGTGTGTGTTTTTTTTTTACAATTATTTACACTTCCTTTGTGAAATGGTAGGGGTACAATGTACCCCATTACCAATTCACATAGGGGGGTGCTCTCTCGTTCCCCCCTCTTTTCTGCGGCCGGCCAGGTTACATGCTCAGATAAGGGGTCTGGTGTGGATTTTTGGGGGAACTCCATGCCATTTTTTTTTTTTTTTTGGAGTGGAGTTCCCCTTAAAACCCACACCAAACCTGAAGGGTCTGGAATGGATATTTGGGGGGAACCCCACGTCTTTTTTTTTTTAAATTGACCTTAAGGTTCCCCTTAATATCCATACAAGACCTGAAGGGCCTGGTAATTAAATACAGGGGGACCCCCATGCTTTTCTTTTTTTATGAATGAATTCTCTCTGAATTGCCGGGAGCCGACAATTCATTATAGCATGAGTGATTTTTAAATGACTTTTTTTCCTTCAGAAATGACACTTTGTGCAGGGACATTTCTAAGTACGGGAGACAAGCGTTATTTCACAGGCATACTTTACACCCCAACTAGGTGTGAAATTTAAAGGAATATTTCACTTTTATTGTTTCACTTTAACCACTTAAGGACCGCCTCCTGCACATATACGTCAGCATAATGGCACGGCTGGGCAGATCCACATACAGGTACGTCCTGTACTACTACCCAGCCGTGGGTCACGGGCATGCGCCCGTGGCATGCTCCTGTGACCCGGTCCGAAGCCCCGGGACCGCAGGACCCGATCGCCGCTGGAGTGCGGAGATCGCTCCCTGGAGCTGAAGAACGGGGAGAGCCGTGTGTAAACGTGATCGATTACGTCACACCTACAGCCACACCCCCTACAGTTGTAAACACACACAGGGAACACATAACCCCTACAGCGCCCCCTTGTGGTTAACTCCCAAACTGCAACTATCATTTCCACAGTAAACAATGCAATTTTTTGCTGTGAAAATGACAATTGTCCCAAAAAATTTGTCAAAATTGTCCGAAGTGTCCGCCATAATGTCGCAGTCACGAAATCGCAGCCATTAGTAGTAAAAAAAATATATAATAAAAATGCTATAAAACTATCCCCTATTTTGTAAACGCTATAAATTTTGCGCAAACCAACCGATAAACGCTTATTGCAATTTTATTACCAAAAATAGGTAGAAGAATACATATAGGCCTAAACTAAGGAAACATTTTTTTATATATATTTTTGAGGGATATTTATTATAGCAAAAAATAAAAAACATTGCATTTTTTTCAAAATTGTCGCCCTATTTTTGTTTATAGCACAAAAAAGAAAAAACGCAGATGTGATCAAATACCACCAAAAGAAAGCTCTATTAATGGGAAAAAAAGGACACCAATTTTGTTTGGGAGCCATGTCGCACGACCGCGCAATTGTCAGTTAAAGCGATGCAGTGCCAATTTGCAAAAAGGGGCTTGGTCCTTTAGCTGCATTTTGGTCCGAGGCTTAAGTGGTTAAGCATTATTAAATTCACTGCTCCCAAAAAAAATATTTTTTTTGCATTGATACATGTCCCATTGGGCAGGACCAAGGTCAATAACTTGCATATTAGTCTTTAAAATTAGCACTTTAGATTTCAAACGTTCGAATCCCATAGACTTTAACATTTGGTGTGTTTGCAGGTTCTGGTGCGAACCGAACAGGGAGGTGTTCGGCTCATCCTTACCCAGGACCTTACATTCACTATATTTGGTCTCCCACAATACACAGAACGTGGAAATACAAACATTTTAGTAAATATAAACTGCTAATTACCTTTTCTTATCAGCAGTTAGAGCAGTCGTGTGACTGCTATCAGTGTCTGGTTGAAGCTTATAGGAGGAGATTTAATTCTCCCATGCTTGTTCTATGAGGATACAGGACCCCTGACCTGTGCCTGGACAATGCTGATTGGCAATGTGCAGTTCACATGTACTCTGAAATGAAAAAAATCTAACTATCCAGAACTACACAATAAATTGAGCATGTGCAGCTTCTCTCCTAGCCTATGTACTATCTGGAGATGGTTTGGGGAAGTAAGGGAGGATCAGCAGAGACAGGATCAAACAGCCTTATTACACAATGCAGAGTAATAACCCCTTAGGTTCCACAGTGAGTACAACAAGCATGTCTTACTGCACATACACACTGATTTTACTGTTGTGGGTTTAGTAACACTTTAATGGCCAAGCCCAATTATGCAACTTTGACATGCGTTAGTATAACTGTACATATCATTGCAACTACTTATTATATCCAGATGGATTATACCATGTTTTTTTCATGACAGATTAGGCTTTCATTTGGTGGGAAATGGCAAAGGATGTTTCCTGATTGTTTTATTATCAAAGGAGTGATTGTATATTGTTATGCCATTACCATATACCACCATCAAAAAAACCTGCAGAAGTGGATTTGGGGAAAACGTTTACGCCATCACAGTGGCAATATTCATTTAAAACTGTCTACAAGGCCTCTCCATGCGTCAACCATTGGGAGCTCTCCCAAAAGATTGCACAGAGGTGGTAGCTAAATTCTACTCTACATCCTCTCCTCTTTGTTGGAGGGAGTGTGGTGCTGTAGGCAACATTTTTCATATCTTCTGGCTCTGTAAGAGCCTTATGAGCTTCTGGAGGAGTGTGTTCAGATGCATATCTCGTATAACGGGCATCCTGACACCCCCTAACCCCGAACTAGCGTTGCTAAACCTGGGAATGGAGGGGTTTCCCCTGAGTTTTCGAGTAGTGGTCAACCATATTTTACTGGCGGCTAGGTTATTACTAGCTAGGAATTGGAAGTCCAATAAAGTCCCTAGTGTTGTAGAAGTCCTTCAGATCACACATTCCAACTACACTTTTGAAGCTTTGCTGGCAACTAGGGAAGATAGGAGAGCTAAGTTTGATCTGCAATGGAGGCCTTGGACGGAATGATTTAACCAGCAATAGTTCTCATTTGTCTTCAGTTATGTTTGTACCCTTTTGATATGTCTCATGCAACCTATTTCCGTGTGACTATGTTTATGATGCTTTCGCAGGTATCCATCTCCCTTATATCTCCATTCCCACCCCTATTTCTTTCTTCTCTCTCCCCCCTACCTTTTTCCCCCCATTTTGTTTCAATCTTGATGTCCTAGGCTGATGCTGTGCCGCTCATCGGCGGTGGGCCCTGTGCCCCCTAGGCTTCTCCGCCTTGGTAACGTATGCATTGGCTGCTTACCGCTGCTTCTGATATATGTTTATGTTTGTATAATGGTTCATTCGATGCATTTTCCTTTTGTATAACGATGTGTGATGTACATTATCCTTTTGTATACCGTTTTATGTTGTGCATACCCTTTTATACAACGTTTCATGTTGTACAATATCTTTTTGTATGACGATTTATGTTGTGCAGTATCCTCCTGTTTCCTGGGACTGCCTATGTTTTTCTTTACTTATACTCTGAAAATTTCTTAATAAAAACTATTGTAAAAAAAAAAAAAAAACCTGCAAAATAAATTCTCCTTGATCTTGGCAATACCCCATTTGTGTGTGTATTTGTACCTGGAGTAGGACCATGAAACAAATACATTTTTTTTTTCTTGTAAATCTAAAACCTTTTTTTCTTACCTACAACACATTGACACTAACTGACACTTGCACTGACATGGACACTAACTGACACTGACATTAAGTAACACTGGCGCTGACCCTTATACTAATAGACACATTGCCACTAACTGAATCTTACACTTTAATTATTAATTCCTTTTGCATTCACCTATTTATATACAGGGAGTGCAGAATTATTAGGCAAGTTGTATTTTTGAGGATTAATTTTATTATTGAACAACAACCATGTTCTCAATGAACCCAAAAAACTCATTAATATCAAAGCTGAATATTTTTGGAAGTCGTTTTTAGTTTGTTTTTAGTTTTACCTATTTTAGGGGGATATCTGTGTGTGCAGGTGACTATTACTGTGCATAATTATTAGGCAACTTCCTTTCCTTTGGCAAAATGGGTCAAAAGAAGGACTTGACAGGCTCAGAAAAGTCAAAAATAGTGAGATATCTTGCAGAGGGATGCAGCACTCTTAAAATTGCAAAGCTTCTGAAGCGTGATCATCGAACAATCAAGCGTTTCATTCAAAATAGTCAACAGGGTCGCAAGAAGCGTGTGGAAAAACCAAGGCGCAAAATAACTGCCCATAAACTGAGAAAAGTCAAGCGTGCAGCTGCCAAGATGCCACTTGCCACCAGTTTGGCCATATTTCAGAGCTGCAACATCACTGGAGTGCCCAAAAGCACAAGGTGTGCAATACTCAGAGACATGGCCAAGGTAAGAAAGGCTGAAAGACGACCACCACTGAACAAGACACACAAGCTGAAACGTCAAGACTGGGCCAAGAAATCTCAAGAATGATTTTTCTAAGGTTTTATGGACTGATGAAATGAGAGTGAGTCTTGATGGGCCAGATGGATGGGCCCGTGGCTGGATTGGTAAAGGGCAGAGAGCTCCAGTCCGACTCAGACGCCAGCAAGGTGGAGGTGGAGTACTGGTTTGGGCTGGTATCATCAAAGATGAGCTTGTGGGGCCTTTTCGGGTTGAGGATGGAATCAAGCTCAACTCCCAGTCCTACTGCCAGTTTCTGGAAGACACCTTCTTCAAGCAGTGGTACAGGAAGAAGTCTGCATCCTTCAAGAAAAACATGTTTTTCATGCAGGACAATGCTCCATCACACGCGTCCAAGTACTTCACAGCGTGGCTGGCAAGAAAGTGTATAAAAGAAGAAAAACTAATGACATGGCCTTCTTGTTCACCTGATCTGAACCCCATTGAGAACCTGTGGTCCATCATCAAATGTGAGATTTACAAGGAGGGAAAACAGTACACCTCTCTGAACAGTGTCTGGGAGGCTGTGGTTGCTGCTGCACGCAATGTTGATGGTGAACAGATCAAAACACTGACAGAATCCATGGATGGCAGGCTGCATGAGTGTCCTTGCAAAGAAAGGTGGCTATATTGGTCACTGATTTGTTTTTGTTTTGTTTTTGAATGTCAGAAATGTATATTTGTGAATGTTGAGATGTTATATTGGTTTCACTGGTAAAAATAAATAATTGAAATGGGTATATATTTGTTTTTTGTTAAGTTGCCTAATAATTATGCACAGTAATAGTCACCTGCACACACAGATATCCCCCTAAAATAGCTAAAACTAAAAACAAACTAAAAACTACTTCCAAAAATATTCAGCTTTGATATTAATGAGTTTTTTGGGTTCATAGAGTACATGGTTGTTGTTCAATAATAAAATTAATCCTCAAAAATACAACTTGCCTAATAATTCTGCACAGTAATAGTCACCTGCACACACAGATATCCCCCTAAAATAGCTAAAACTAAAAACAAACTAAAAACTACTTCCAAAAATATTCAGCTTTGATATTAATGAGTTTTTTGGGTTCATAGAGTACATGGTTGTTGTTCAATAATAAAATTAATCCTCAAAAATACAACTTGCCTAATAATTCTGCACTCCCTGTATATATAGTAACCAAAACAACAATTCATTTGTAAAGGGAAAAGCATATTTGCCTTGAGTAATAATTTAATAAATAATAATAAATAATAATAATTTGTTCTTCTTGTATTGTAGATAAACACCCAAATCAGTATTTTTAATCCCCTTGTGCAGTACTGTAGGTCCAGTTTGTTGGATATGATATCATGCTAACGAAATGATCCCCTAGCCTTCGAAACTCCACCCTCTTTTACAGAGCAGCACTTCCCTGGGCTAAGTAAACCTTCTCCTTAGTAAATCAATCCCAATATTTCCTGGGAAACATTAACCCTCTAGCTGAAACAATGTAGAAAGCAGCTGTTCAACCACTTCTGGATCGCCCACCCACATTCTACTGTGGAGGAGTTGCTCCTACATGCACAGCAATATACCTGTGCTTCACTTTCTGCTTCCAGGTTCAGGGTATAAGCCCCCCCTCCTTGGCTGAGGTTTTTATCAGCAGGTCCTGGCCAATGATTTATGGCTGAGACCTGCTAATCGGCTGTGTCCAGTAACAGCCCAGAGCCCTGTGTTGACAGACAACATAGGGCTCTGTGCTGAGGGATTGATATCTCCTCAGGCACACACTTAACTCCTTGATTACCTTGATATTTTAACCCCTTCCCAACCATAGTATTATCACTAATCACTATATTAGTGTCACTGGTGATGTCAGTGTCAGTTGTTCAGTTGCCACCCAGTGGCAGTTAGTGTCAGATTGTTTGCAGCACTATAGTGCCGCAAAACAATCGGTGCTGATTACCGCCATTACTAGTATAAAAAAATGCAAATTCCAGTATATATACACCATAGTTTGTAGATGCTATAACTTTCACACAAACAAATCAATATACACATATTGGGATTTGTTTTACTAATTTTATGAAGACATTTATTTATTTATTTATTTTAGGGCTGTGCAAATTAACTTTTAATTAATCGATTAATCTTTAATTTTTTTGATCGATCAAAATCTTTTTGATCGATTAAAATTCTTTTAAATGGTACTTACTTCTCCGCCGGCTTCTGGGCTTTCAGGGAGTTCTGTCGGAGATCCGGTAACGTCACAGGCACCGGCGGGGCTTGCTGTGTCCATCTGAAGGGCTCCTTTGCTGTGCTTTCATATCTGCATGCCGGCGGGACCTTACTATCTGCCACACGCAAGGGCTGTTACACTTCCCTCTATCACTTTCCTCTATCAACCTGGGATTCTACAACCATCCAATGAGAGTTGTGATAGTTCCCTTCATGGGACATCTACATGCCGACGGACTGATGTTAACCACTCCTCATATGGATTCAGCAGTTGTATCATTGTACACATTTTTATACCAGTATCATACTTAGCTACATTTTTTTATGACTGCTTTTGCTACCGTTTGGTATTACTTGCACCATTTTTACAGTTTATGTAGCTACATCGATTTTATCTCCAGTGCAATATTTATTTTGTTACCTACTTGAAGACTATAAAAGTTTTAATGCTATTCCCATCGAGCGCTGCCTTTGTGTGTTTTTTGTATCCTGCTATCCATTTTTCCAGTGGTTGGAGCTGCACTGGGAATCGGCCTGCAAGGAGATCAGCTAAAAGTAGTTGGATCTGTATGTGCGTTATAATTAATCGAAATTAGTCGATTAATCGATTAAAATACAAAACGATTAATCAAACACAAAAAATTTGATCAGTAACAGCCCTAATTTATTTATTTATTTATTATTGTTTTATTGGATATGTTTTATAGCACAAAATGAGTTTTTGTCCGGTCTTGTTTCGTTTATATAATGTTTACTGTATATAGTAAAAAATATAAAACCCAGTGGTGATCAAATACCACCAAAATAAAGCTTTATTTGTGTGAAAACTTATATAAATTTAATTTGGGTACAGCATTAGTTAAAGTAGCTCAGTGCTAAATAGAAAATAATAGCCTGGTCATAAGGGGGTAAGGGGGGTAAAATCTTATGGTGCTCAAGTGGTTAAAACAATTTGCTGTTTACTTCTGTTTATCTGATCATTTTAACCTTTATATAGTATTTAAACGGGAAAATCATGTAAATGTCTAAAACTTGTATATAGCATAAATTCCCCATGTGTCTACAAACTTTTGCTTAGAATACTTTGGCATGTATTGTGAATGGTCATATGCAATTTGGTTTAAAAGCTTTTTTTATAAACAGTGTGCTAATAGCCTGGTATTTGTTAGTAAAACAGCTGGATTTTGCCAAAACCATGTTGCCTTATAGGTCTGGTTGAACACTATTAAACAGTATCAATCTGTTAAAAAGATTTTTGTGTTTGCTTTACATATCTAGAGTTACCAATATTGAATTAGAAATATTAGCTAAATTAATTCTGAAGGACAAACAATAAAAAACACAAATAAATAAAAGGTCTGTTTCTGAATAATTGGTATTGTTTTGCAGTCTGAAAATATAAAACTTTTTCTTAATTGCATATATTACAAAAATAATGAATAAAGATATATATATATTTATAAACATAGAGACATGATATAAATATAATTATAAATATATATATTCATAAACATAGAGACATGATATAAATATAATTATAAATATATATATATATATATATATATATATAAAAAATATACACACATACACAGATATATATATTTTTTTATATATATATATATATATATATATATATATATGTGTGTGTGTGTATATTATATATATATATATATATATATATATATATATATATATATATATATATATATATATATATATATATTTATATTTATATCACGTCTCTATGTTTATGAATGCACATTTCTGGAGTTGTATAGAGTTTTGTAGAATACATTGTATTATGACAAGAAAAGGTCTGTATCTTGGTAAGGGTGTGTCAGTTTGTAATCATAAATACTGGATTACATTAAACTCTTGCCTCTGGCACTGAGAGAATTTGTTTACAAATTAGCTTACATGGTTGAATTTTTCTCCACAAGGGGCAGTTTAAATAAGTTAAAGGCCTTTTAAATGCATTATATTTACATAATCTTTCTATTTGACTAAAATGTTTTCTAACCACATAGATTCTATATTGTTTCATTTTCCGAAAAGGATTCAAGGTATACAAACATATTTGTCAGAACGTATTCACACTAATAGACATCTGAACACTGACATCTTTGAACTGTCCATTTTAACATCTTTTGTTGTCATGTACTTAGCTTTGAGACTTGTTCGCTTACATTTATGTATGTTTAATAGAAAAAATTATTTCCTAACCTCCAAAGGTAATTAAATAATAATACATTATATTCTTAGATAAGGAATACACTATACAAAAAAAATACATATAAAGCTAAGTAACATATATATATTGTTTGTTTATTTAAAAACTTCTACCATATTTACTTGAAACAGTGCAAGACTATTCAACTTGTTCACTGCATTTGCAATAAATAATCCTTTATACCTCTGAATAGTAAACTTTTTTTCTTCAACTGTTACTGCTGATATATTGTTTCGGGTAAACTTCAAGTGTACAGTTCCTACATAATCTTCCATGAGGTTAATTTTCCTATTTCCTAGAGTGAATACATTTAGTGTATTTAGTCCTTCCTTGCAATATAAATAACGTTTTCGATTGATACATACAAAGTCAGCCATTAATGCCCTAAAAAATTATGAAAATAAATAGTATGATATGAATTCAATTTTTTTTCTCTTGTATTAACCTAAAGCTGAACTCTGAAGGGTATCTGAAAAATGTCATCCCACTGTGGAGTTCCCCACACTGCTAATTTATTTCTGGCCAATTGGAATAATCAATATCAACAGGAGTGGCATGGCCCCTGAGGGTAGAGGAGTAAGGCAAGTATTATGCTTATTTTAATGCCCCTAGACAAAATGAGCATTTCATCCTTGCAATGTGGGGGTCAGATTTTACATATACAACCAGCTCCAGCTACAACCCTCTTGAAAGCAGATCCAGTTTTTGGATTTTTTTTGTTTTTGCACGTGTTAAAATGCACATTTTAGGCTTGAAGATTACTTAAAATCCCCAAAAACATTACATATATTTTCTGAAACCCAGTAGAATAAATGGTGGTTAATAAATGGTGGTTGTTCAGATTTTTTATGACACATGATATTGGTGTAATTTTTTATCAAACCCATAATTTCAGTATACCATAAAACCCAAGTTCATTTTAGTGTACAAAAGCAAAATAATACTGAATTCTTTGGCAAAATGTAAAATATGTAATTGCAATTTCTAAATAGGTGTCTAAATATACCAAGCTTGAAAATTGCTTGCACCTATGATACAGTGACCAACTACAGAACCCCAAATTATCCAAAGACATTACATTATCTCACAAAGTTAATCATGAATGGTAGCCCTAGAAATATTGCTTTCACACCAGAATGTGTGCTGATATATAATGTGTAGCAGGGTCATCGCTTTGTGCGCAAATGTACCCTATGCATATGTCTTTACACATACAGGCATATATGTGGGGGTGGGCTGTTTACTTTTTTGGTGTTTTTAGTTTATTTTAATAAAATTAAAAAAACATTTAATTTTTTATTAACTTAACATTATTGCTATCACAAAGGGGCTGACAAGCCCCCTATATGATAGCATAGTGAAAAAGACAGGTTTTCTTTAAATAGACATGAAGGATATATTAAAGTTATGCAAAATGATGGAACTGATAACACTGTAATCTGTATTCTTATTTATTGACTACAAAAGAGAAAAAGGACTGGTGCGTTTTGGGAAAGGCCTTAGTAGTAGCATAATTAAAACTGAAATGATAAAACTTTTATATAGATAAGGTCTAGTGCATGTATAATAATTCAACAGTATATAACTCCACAAAACAATGTCCAACACACTTCATAAGATGGTCAGTAGAAGCTGAAAAAGGAGGAAACCACCACAGACACCCGATCACACAGCTGCTTACCCTCCTTAGTGGACCCTAATTACAAAGGCTTAATAAGCATTTGGATTACAAAGGGGATCCTTCAATCTCTATACATCCAGATTAGTAATCCCAGATTACAGCCTTACTTTTAGAACCACTCCACCACAATCACTGCAATTTATTCCATCCCATGTGGATATAAAAGATAAAACCTCATGGTGCAGTATATCAAATAGCGTTTATTGCAGGTAAAAAAGAGATAAACTCACATGCTCCAGAATAAAAACGAATTTGTTTGTTTGCAAAAACATCCAGAAGTCCCCACCAGCTAGATGGCCACCACGTCCCAGAATACACCAGTGTCACATTGCCGACTCCTCCCTATGTTGTCATAGAATGGCAAATTAGCATAGTTGATTGGTGTAGTTGCAGTTTATACACAAAATACCAAAGGCAGGCAGAATGATGAGACAAATGAGAACTGAATCAAAACTATACTTTTAAGTGCAGTATAAAAAGTAATGTTGTTATACACAAAACAATCATATGGAAGAAAAAATAAAGATGGGAAAGATGCAGAAATTACAAACCAAAAATATGTGAATCAGAAATGGTAATGGAATTCAGTGCAATAAGTAACAATACCACATGAGTATACAAGCAAAAAATGTAGCATTAAAGTGCATCAATCAAAAGAACATTCTAAATCATTGAATGCTACAAGAAAAAAAAAATATATATAAAGAATTTCATATGATAATACATTGTTCAAAGACTTAGCTTAGAAAGCACATGAGTACTGCAATATAATATTGGAGAAAAACACCCATACACTGTAAAGCATGGGGAGTTATGTCACTTCAAAACAAGATCTACATCTCATCTATGATCCATTCCTGCGGGGGTCTGTGCACCCAGGGAAGATCCACCACACTTCCTGTTCAAGACGTTTTCTATATATATCCCCTCCATGTATTGTCTGATTTTCTGAGCTGCACAAAATAGCTTATATTACAATTATGTATAGTTTTTTAAATGTTTGGATACATTCAACATATTGTTTTCATTACTATAAGATGCTCCATTATATTGTTCACTGAACCTAGTGTGTAAGGTCCTGGACATCCTATGTATTGTAATTTTCAGAGACTGCATTCAATTACACATATTACTTTCTCTGCAATTGATTAAATCTCTAATAGAAAACACCTTACCATTGTGACATAAAAAATAGATGTATGGTTCCTACCATGCTTGTCAGGTATTTAACCTGTAGCTATAGGCACCAGTAATGCTAAGCCAGTTTTTAGATGGAGTGGGTGATTTATGCAAGCTGGGGACAGTGAACTACCTGGGGTACAAGCATGGCAGCAGGAACAATTGCAGCCCATTAGAATTAGCATCCAGGAGTTTGTGTACATGCCCGCTCTGCTGCCAGCATATGTCATATGTCGATGGCAGCAAAAGGGTTAATGCACAGAAATAGAGATTATTAAATTGTTTTGTGTGAGTCAAAACTTACAGCAAATTCATTGAGTTTTCTTTTGATTCAGGGTTTCCTGTGATGTTTGGCTTCTTTATCTAATCCAATCTGCTCATGTGAATTGATAACATGTTCAAAAATACAACATGCCAGTTTAGTTCTAGAGAAGTAAAGTCAACAGCATGCCCACAGTTCTTTCATGACATTAATTCTTACTTCTTACAATAATTCTCTAAGAAATTAAAAGCTGGATATTCACTGGATCTGTGTAAACACAATCTTTCTTTGTGGGGAAAGTCCACTGAGCACTCTGCCAGTAGTAAATTGGTAATTTGGATCACCTTGCCAATGCTTAGTTAGTCTGGGTTCACACTTAATTCACATGCGGCTCACAGCAGGGGTTCAGTGCGTCCCTGTTCTCCATTTCGGGCAAATCAGGCCAGAATTGTTGCCTGAATTCACACCTG
Source organism: Rana kukunoris (assembly GCA_029574335.1). Taxonomy (NCBI): domain Eukaryota; kingdom Metazoa; phylum Chordata; class Amphibia; order Anura; family Ranidae; genus Rana; species Rana kukunoris. Next base: position 220,701,226 of record CM056050.1, on the reverse strand, counting down.
AAATGGACCAGAAGATGCATAGGACCCCTGTTCAATTCGCTCCACAGCCGCCACGGAGATATGTGAATTGGCTCCATTGAGAGCCAGGCACAATCTCCTAAAATGCGAATAGGATGTGGGGAAAACCGCATCCAATTTGCACTAGGGTGGACCCAGCCTAAATTTCATCTTCCTTTCTTTCCTCTGTGACAGCTTCTGACAACAGGATATACAATGAGGGGAATGATAGTCACAGGGACTAAATGCTGCAAAAAGCAATAATAACCTCTAACACCGCATACACACGATCGGAATTTCTGATGGAAAAAGTCTGACTGACTTTTTCCATCAGAAATTCTGACCGTGTGTATGCCCCATAGGAGAAATTCCATCAGATATTCCGATAAATTCCATCAGAGTTTAAACATAGAACATATTTTACTCCGATGAAATTTGTCGGAATTCCGATGTGCTTTTGGCTGGGAAAAAGCCTGATCGTGTGTATGCGGCATTAGAGATACTTACTATTCCATATTTTACAGAAAAGAGGTGTTTTGTTTGAGTCAGCTTCCCCACTGTGGAAAAAAATATAAAATAAAGTAAAATAATAATTAATTTTGGAGCTTTAGATCCCCAGGCATCTCTTGTTACAGAAAAACACGTTGGGAGGGGCCTCATGACGTTGTTCCGCAAGTCTGGCTGACCAATTGGAACTGCTGGCTGTTTGTAATACATGCTACAGTAGGTGACTGGGATATTGTGTCAATCTCGCTCCCTTTCTCGGCGAGATTGACCACCTACGAGCCCCATCGCGGGAGCCAGCACCGAGCTGGCTTGCCGCGATGGAGACAAAGCCGTCATAGAAGCGACGGGAATCCGACGCGGATTCCCGCCAATTCTACACGTGGGCGGAGTTTGTTATGAATCCTGAAGGAGAAATCCCCGCCGGATTTTTAAAGAAAAATCCGGCATGGGTTCCCCCCTCAGGAGCATAACGGGCCCTTAGGTCGGTTATGGGTTGTAAGGAGACCCCCTACGCCGAAAAAACGGCGTGGGGGTCCCCCCACAATCCATAACAGACCCGTATCCAAAGCACGCCGGCCGGCCGGTCAGGAAGGGAGTGGGGGCGAGCGAGCGCCCCCCCCTCCTGAGCCGTACCGGGCAGCATGCCCTCAACATGGGGGGGTCAGGTGCTCTGGGGCAGGGGGCGCACTGCGGCCCCCCACCCCAGAGCACCCTGTCCCCATGTTGATGAGGACAGGGCCCCTTCCCGACAACCCTGGCCGTTGGTTGTCGGGGTATGCGGGCGGGAGGCTTATCGGAATCTGGAAGCCCCCTTTAATAAGGGGGCCCCCAGATACCGGCCCCCCACCCTAAGTGAATGAGTATGGGGTACATTGTACCCCTACCCATTCACCTGCAAATACAAAGTGTAAACACAAATAAAACAGGGTATTGAAATATTTTATTAGTTGGCCGCCGGGGGGGGGGTGTGTATGATCGCTTTTATAAAAGCGCCCCCCTCCGGCGGGCTTCTGTGGGGGGTGGGTGCCGCCGTCTGGTTCTCTTCCGCCGCCGGGGGGCGCTTTGATAAAAGCGCCCACCACCCGGCGGGCTTCTTTCGACGTCTTCGGCGGCAGGGGGGTCTTCTCCCACTCTCCGGGGTCTTCTCCCGCTCTCCGGGGGTCTTCTCCCACTCTCCGGGGTCTTCTCCCGCTCTCCGGGGGTCTTCTCCGCTCTCCGGGGGTCTTCTTCTTCTTCAGGACTCGCCGCCGCTATCTTCGTGTGTTAGCTCAATTACTAGCGGCGGCGGCCCCCTCTTCTGCGACGTCGGCGTCTTCTTCTTCTTCTGCTGTCCAGATGTTGACGCGACGCATCCTTCCGCTGTTATGCTGGGCGCGCGGCTCGCAGCGAAATATATAGGCCTGTCTTGTGACGTCGCAGTCCCATCATGCTCCGGTAGGTACCACATGCTACCTACCCACGTGATACCTACCGGAGAGTGGGAGAAGACCCCCGGAGAGCGGGAGAAGACCCCGGAGAGTGGGAGAAGACCCCCCCGCCGCCGAAGACGTCGAAAGAAGCCCGCCGGGTGGTGGGCGCTTTTATCAAAGCGCCCCCCGGCGGCGGAAGAGAACCAGACGGCGGCACGCACCCCCCACAGAAGCCCGCCGGAGGGGGGCGCTTTTATAAAAGCGATCATACACACCCCCCCCCCGGCGGTCAACTAATAAAATATTTCAATACCCTGTGTGTTTTATTTGTGTTTACACTTTGTATTTGCAGGTGAATGGGTAGGGGTACAATGCACCCCATACTCATTCACTTAGGGTGGGGGGCCGGTATCTGGGGGCCCCCTTATTAAAGGGGGCTTCCAGATTCCGATAAGCCTCCCGCCCGCATACCCCGACAACCAACGGCCAGGGTTGTCGGGAAGGGGCCCTGTCCTCATCAACATGGGGACAGGGTGCTCTGGGGTGGGGGGCCGCAGTGCGCCCCCTGCCCCAGAGCACCTGACCCCCCCATGTTGAGGGCATGCTGCCCGGTACGGCTCAGGAGGGGGGGGCGCTCGCTCGCCCCCACTCCCTTCCTGACCGGCCGGCCGGCGTGCTTTGGATACGGGTCTGTTATGGATTGTGGGGGGACCCCCACGCCGTTTTTTCGGCGTAGGGGGTCTCCTTACAACCCATAACCGACCTAAGGGCCCGTTATGCTCCTGAGGGGGGCACCCATGCCGGATTTTTCTTTAAAAATCCGGCGGGGATTTCTCCTTCAGGATTCATAACAAACTCCGCCCACGTGTAGAATTGGCGGGAATCCGCGTCGGATCCCCGTCGCTTCTATGACGCGCTCGCTGGAATGTGCTTTTACTATTCCAGCGAGTGCGAGATATCGGCAGCCTGTCGCCGAGATTCAGCGCGATGCTGGCGTGCTGAAAACACATTCTCGGCGGCAGGCACTGTATTTTATTCCTTGGAGATCATTAGTGTAATTTCATTATTATTTTTTTTTAATCAGTTGGTGAAATACTACACTTTGTGGATCTCCATTTACTTTAATTCCCTCTATGGAGTGTATTTTGACTCAGGGAGCTTTTGTATTCCAGGACATGGCTGCTATGCAGCAAGGCATTCAGGGATCTGCTTGTGGGATCAGAACAGCTGGTTAAGAACTTATTTAACCATCTGTGGTGATTTCTTTCGGGAGGACTTTTTATGGTGGTGAACATTATGATAATTTTTTCACCACGAGAGAGAGTTTTGGAACTGAGCACTTTTTGCACTTTATAATGCATTTGCACATTTTTTTTTTAGGAAAGCACACTTTGAAATATTGTTGTATTGTAGTTTGTTGCACATCCACATTTGTATGACGGCTAGAGGGATCTGACACCGCCAGAGTTCTTTTTCCACCATTCTCTGGATGCTCAAGACTGATGATCCTGGACTACTACGATTCCCTCAAGTTCCTGGTGTCTCCTTTCATGGACGTTACCATCTCGTGGATCTCGTATATATGCCCGATTGACGCACCACCGCTGGTGAGTGTGTCAAAGTTGTCCGGTAAGAGTACCCAGTCTTTCCATACTTCTTGTGATGTATTGGATTTCTCGGTGGATTTTCCATTTGAGTTTTGAAATTTCCTTTGGATTAATGCGACTTATCTCACATATTCAATATAGTCGCATTTCAGAATCGCATATGGTGGACTTTATTCATAGAGTCACTGTGGTAAACCTGGACTCTAACATCTATTCTTGTCCATTATTTATACATGCATTTAGTTATGCATTTATGTTACACTTGGTATAATTTGTTTTGATACACTCTGTATACACTTTATGGTATTTACTATCACTTTCATTATTGCGTATGGTTGACTTTTTTCAGAGAGTCACTATGATGATCTTAGACTTTAACATCTGATCTTGTGCAGTATTATATTTACATATATATGGTTATTTATTTACTTTGTATAATTTGTTTGCTACACATTTTATACACGTAATGATATTTACCATTACTCACATTTTGTTATTATAGTGGACTACCCTGTCTACTATATTGTCTTTAGTGCTGCATTTTTTTTTTTATTATTGTTGCACATCCTGCCCAGATTGGTGGATTAGATGCAGCAGTCCCTTTTTGTGTCACTTAATTATTCACTATTAGTGATTTAAATATTTTTTTTGGTTTGAAAAAATAATATGAAAAGGAAAAAAGTTGCGCTGCCAGTATTAATTTGTGTAGCTGCCAGCACAAACAGTGAAACAATCTGTGAGTGAACAATAAAAGAAAAAACAAGTGCGGCGCTAAAAAGGTATAAGAAAGTGATAATCAATCAATATGCATGAATCACACCCAAATGAGTGGGACTATATAGTGATGAATGAACAAATTACAGTACATAAATCATGAAATAGTGCTAGGGATATTATACTCTTAATGTGCACATATCAAAGTGTTAAAGAGCATGTAGGAAGTCTTTCCAAAAAACAGTGTATAAACACCAGCAAAATGAATCTTCTTAGAAAGCAAGACAGTCCTGCATCATTGAGAATTCAAATGTGGGATGGGATTACACCAAACAATCCGCCTCCAAAAGCATGCAATGTAGGCAACATGGTGAATTAAGAGAATGGATACTCTTACCGCATGAGATGGACACCTATGCCAGCGGCACCGTGTCAGATGGGCATGTGAGAGCTCTTCAGATGGATAGCTCAATCAGAAATGATGGTGAAGAAATGATGGATCCTTCCCAGGAATCCAGGGATCACAGATGATGGATGGCTCCAGGGATCGCAGGTGATGGATGGCTCCAGGGATCACAGGTGATGGATGGCTCCAAGCTGTTTAACTGGAACAATTCGCATGTATGGCCATAGAAAGGATAAAAAAACTCCACATAGTGTAGTTTGTTCAAAAAAGGAAAGCCTTTATTAGGCTAATAAAATACAAGGAATTAAAAACAAAGAGAAATACTAGTACTATGGAAAGATCTGGCACACGTGATCACATGAATAAAAAAGCGTGGTAATTGGGTATGTAAAAAGAGCTATGTACATACCTTTCTATGGCCATACATGCGAATTGTTCCAGTTAAACAGCTTGGAGCCATCCATCGCCTGTGATCCCTGGAGCCATCCATCACCTGCGATCCCTGGAGCCATCCATCATCTGTGATCCCTGGATTCCTGGGAAGGATCCATCATTTCTTCACCATCATTTCTGATTGAGCTATCCATCTGAAGAGCTCTCACATGCCCATCTGACACGGTGCCGCTGGCATAGGTGTCCATCTCATGCGGTAAGAGTATCCATTCTCTTAATTCACCATGTTGCCTACATTGCATGCTTTTGGAGGCGGATTGTTTGGTGTAATCCCATCCCACATTTGAATTCTCAATGATGCAGGACTGTCTTGCTTTCTAAGAAGATTCATTTTGCTGGTGTTTATACACTGTTTTTTGGAAAGGCTTCCTACATGCTCTTTAACACTTTGATATGTGCACATTAAGAGTATAATATCCCTAGCACTATTTCATGATTTATGTACTGTAATTTGTTCATTCATCACTATATAGTCCCACTCATTTGGGTGTGATTCATGCATATTGATTGATTATCACTTTCTTATACCTTTTTAGCCCCGCACTTGTTTTTTCTTTTATTGAAAAAATAATATAGCATAGAGTATAGGATTGCTACACAAGCTATGTTGTAATTAAATGGCATTAAAAATTACCTTTCCTTTTCAATCTGCAGCGCTGTAAGTTTCTGTAAAATATAATACAATATGGCAACCTGGAGGTTTTTTGTACATGGTGTGCAGAGGGCTTCGAAAAATGTCAAGTCCTGCTTGTGTGATTGACTCATGGCTTTTCTTTACCATCTGCACTAAGATAAGTCCAATTTTAGGCACTTTATGCAATAGAAATGTAAGTTTTGGTGGGATACTCCCCAGGGTTAAGCACTTTTAAAGGGATGCAGAAACTGCAGCTTTCCTTATTAGAACACATAAAGAGTATCATCTGATTTACAATGAAGCAGACTCTCCCATTCAGAATAAGTCTGATGAAACAAAGAGCTTTAGCTCGCTATTGGCTGAACTGGATGACAGAAGTGCGGAACTAAGTGCACTCCTGTGACCCACAAGAGATGTATAACCAAAAGAGCTCTGGCCATATGTCTCCTTTAAATAGGGCTCTATGTGACTTAGTAAGGCATTTAACTATAGGTACATTTTGAAGATATGTTCCACTTTAGCAACAATTAAGCTATCCCTTTATTGTAATCTGTCAAATTTTGGGATATCTGTTTTATGAACTGGTGCACAAGGAAGAGCTGTAGTTTCAAGATGAGGCAGCACCGATGCCTTTGATTCACCATGGGCTGCAATAGCTGTTTTGCTGTTTGCGATTAAAAGAGGAAGACATGCCTTTTACAAAGCTGCACTGGAAGTTCAGTGAAAGAATAAACATTGTATTTCATGCTTCGTGAGTGAAAAAGGTTATAATTATTGACTGTTAAAATTATCTCAAAAGGATTTTATGAACTGAAAAAAAAAACTTAAATGGAGGAATTAAAAGAGATTACATTTAGCACAACACAGGAAACACATCACTCACATCACAGTGTAAAACACAGAATCTTAGCTTAAAAAGAGACATGGTAGAAAATGTAATTTAATTGGTTCAATCTCTCAAAAGCAGGGCATTCAAAGTACCGATCATTGCCTTCAATTTTCCAGTAGGTTTCTGCTCTGAATAAGTAAATAGTGGGTAATGGTTTGTGCCAAAGTCCTTTTAACACTCCATTAAACATAAAGCATGACAATTTGATCAGATGTCTATTTTACAGTCAGAGACTGACTTCTGACTTTGGGAATCACTCAGCTGCATCAGGTCACATCACAAGAGTCCTATTCCCATCTTCCTCAAACACTTCTTAGCTGTATTGAGAAATATTTTGAATAATTGCATTCTGAGATCACTTTTTTTTTTCTTTAATTTGACATAATCCAACAAGTTTAGAATAGGGCCAGGCTCAGCTTGTTTTAATTTATAAAATGAGCCGTCTGCTTAAGCCATATTAAAAGGCAGGGTGGAAAAAGTAAAAGCAGAAGGTGAGCTAGAACTAATGTCAAGCCCTGCTGGGTGCCGTGACCCTTTCCTCTATGTATACAATAAATACCATTTCTTAGCATCTCCGCTGATATAGGCTAAATCCTTTACATCTCTCATGCTGAGATCTTCTGGGACTATTTAAAAATACGATCTGGAAGCAAATTGTAATTTTTTAGCAGCTGCCAACTGTGCAACTTTTTAACTGCTAAAATAAATCCCAAATCAATGAATTAAGGCTATACAATTTTCTTCTATTTAGTTCAGATGCACTTCTAATATTCTTTAAATCCTACCTTAATGAAGGAAATTCTTTGCCAATGCAGATCTTTGCCACTTATATATTAACATTAAAATAAATCTGTCCGCATGAATCATATGAAAGGTGCTGAGGGAATAACTATTTATGTTTCATGATGTCAGATCTGGCACTATAGTGAAATCATAACTTTTCACAGTGGCACATTGTGGAATATTAGGTTTTGGTATGAAGATTTTTTTTTTACTTGCAAAGCTACTACAATAATGATAGGAAAAGCTATTGCAGGCTTATTGTAAAATTATTTTCAATGTATTGAACTTTAATAAAATATATACAAACCCCAGGAATACTTAAATTTTGCACTCTAACGAATTACACGTCTTTGTTTCTACTTGCAGTGAACTGTGCTTTAAAGACTACAAATTGTTTTGATCAAACATTTAATAATCTCTTAGGCCTCATTCACACATGGCGGACTCCGTCGCAGTCCATCGCAACGGAGTCCACCTGCGTCCGCCAGCTCAGCAGGAGATCAGTCCGCAGATCTCCTCTGAGCCGACAGATGACAAGCTCCTCTCTGCTCACTGACCGGGGAGGGGCTTGTACAGCGCCGCTGATTCCAATGGAGCAATCTGAGGAAAACATGTCCATGGAGCATGTCCGTTTTTGTCAGATCTTACCCGATCCGATCCGCTATGACGGATAGGGACATGGCACCTATACATCTGCTTTTAGCGGTTCGGATCAGGTCAGATGTCAGCCGACATGTCTCCGCTGACATCCAACGCTCCATAGGGATGCATGGAGCGGCCGTTCAGGTCCGCCGTCAAAACTGACAGGTGGACCTGAACGGTCCGTAAGTGTGAATGAGGCCTTAGATTGTAAATTCTAAAAAGCAGGGCCCTCTGATTCCTACTGTATTAAAGGGTATTGTATTTGTACTGTCTACTAGTTGCATCTGGTGTTTTGTTCTTTTGGAAGGGCAGCAAACAACCCCCCGGTTGGTCAGTCAATGGCACCCCCCCCCCCCGAGGACGGTCTGGATATCAAAGCCCTGCACTTACCCCATCTAGTTAGTGGGCGGGTAGTCAGCGTGTCCAACGAGCAGCAGCTTTCTTCCTTCCTCCTCCTGTGGATCACAGTGGCCTCTGCCGTGCATCTGCCTCCTCCCTAGGTGTTCAATAGGATCACCTGTCCTTTCAGCCAATCGGGAAACGGTTATCAGACACGCACTTCCTGATTGACGGAGAGGTGATTCAGTGTTAGAATAGCCAATATTCATTTGCTTTTCTAACACACCTGGGTGGTGTCTGAGCACAATGCTCTGCTTCCAGAGCCCATCCTATTTTGAAGCCTATCATTTGTTTTCAAACTATCATGGGTTAAACATGACTGTTTGTGCCTATTGACAGGGAAGGGATGAGGGCTCTGTATGCACCTACCATCTCAGAAGGGAAAGTAATACAGATTAGCTAGTAAACCCCATTCCATATTTTTTTTTCCATAAGCAGGTTTGCACAGGAGACAAGGAAATTCTATGTGTATACAAAAGCTTTGCAAATGAGTGTCATCATTGACCTGAATGTAAAAATGCAGGTTAGTATACCCAAAATGTATGCAGGACTTGTATGAATAAGCCATTTAAAAACAGTAGATTTTCTTATGAGTCCTCATGTTTTTACTTATTTTTTTGAATGTCATAAACATTTATTTTGCAAAGAATACAAAGGAAAGGAAAATAAATAAAAGTGTATTTATGTTTGCACATATGTGGATGATGCAAGTCAGCAGACCTTCACCTAATTTTCTTTGCTGAATGAGAATCCCCTTACAAAGTGAACAACCTAGCTGCCTTTAGAAATCATGCCCGCATTGTGATGCCTGGTTGTTAGGTATCATTTGTGAGTACGGTGTGACTTCTAAAGGCATTGCTGTACTTTAAGGTAAAGTGCATGGTCAAATTTTACCAGCAAGTCATTAAAATGTTTACAAAGGGTTACCCCCATTCCCCAAGCATAGTACAGTACCACAGTCTACCATTAAAGCTAGGAAAGTGTAATTTTACTACTCCTCACAATAGTTGGGAGAAAAGTTTCAAAACTAGATGTTATCTCAGCAGGCATGCATTCTTTACAGTCTTCACCAGAACTAAAGCTTTCCAGTGTGATGTCAGTTCATGAATCTTTCTTCTATACTTCTACTGGCTGTACATGAAGAAGGAGACTGCAAATGCCTAGTCATAAAGGCAGGATAAAAAGTTGAGGAGGGCATCAATGTTGTCCAAATGTCTAAACAGTTGCTTTGGAAGGGGAATAGAATGTGCCACATATGTACTTACAGTGGATAACTACATGGAAGCTAATGGCTCTCTGGTTTGCTGTATCATGAGAATAGGTTATAGTGCAGTGGGACTGAATACCATAGTATACCAATCTCTGTCTTACTGAAGTCAGAAAATATTAGTGACAGCAGCTGTCAGGGAAGCAGTGTGACATTTTCACCTGCCTGATTATAGATTCTATCCATACCTTCAGTGTGGTAACTCCTGGGTAATAAAGGACTCTGCCTGTCTCTTTCCTAAAGCCATACTCACCAGTTTCACTGAGGTTGATTTACTAAAGGAAAATACATTGTGCACTTTGGAAAGTACAGTTGCACTCTGCAAAAGCAATTGCTTCAGAGGTTAGTAAATCAGCAGAAGTGGTGCTGACTTCCATCATTCAATCATTTGCAAACAAAAATGCATTTTTTTTTCATTATTTTCCTTGCACGTGATTGGGTATTCTTTGCACAGCTGTACCTCATTTACTAAGCTCTGGAGCAACTGCCCTTGCAGAGTGCAACTGCACTTTGTAAAGTGCACAGTCTATCTGCCTTTAGTAAATAACCCCTATTGTGCCAAGAATATGTGTATAGTGATCTTTTTGACATTTCAGATGCCATACTATAATAATCAATACTGTATCTATCTTGGTCGGTTCTGGTTTCAAATTAAGTTGTTTTTAATGACAGTGTGTTTCATATCATATGTTTCTTCTCCAATTAATTAATATTTTGTAAATGAATGAAAGGCCATAGTTGTCAATTATAGACAACAGTGGGAATTCTATAAAGTCTATACAACAATTTTCTGGCCATACAACCCTTTAAAAATCCCTGCCCAGATTCAAAGAGCCCGGTCACCAATATGTGCAGCAGAATAAAGAATAAGTTCACCTTTGGGAGCATGTTACATGTTACACACATATTTTGGGTGTAAAGTGTAACATGATCCAGCAATTTAAAACTGGGCACCCACACAGCTGCATCAGTTTATTCATAATGTTGTGTGAATGAATGGATTACAACTAATATCTTACAATTCAGTAGACAGCTTGTAGTTCTCAATGAACTCTGAGGTGGCGTACACACGACCGAGGTTCTCGCTGGAAACCAGCGAGAACCTCGCTGGAAGCCGCATTCCAGCGAGGACCTCGGCTGTGTGTACGCCACCTCAGAGTTCATTGAGAACTACAAGCTGTCTACTGAATTGTAAGATATTAGTTGTAATCCATTCATTCACACAACATTATGAATAAACTGATGCAGCTGTGTGGATCAAACCAAAATCCCCACCGACAGACAGCGTGGTGACGTGGCGGTGACGTTGACACCGACACCTCACCACTCCAGGAAGTAAAATACTTCCACGCATGCGTCGAATCCATTTGGCGCATGCGGGAGATTTTTGTCCGCTGGTTAGGCGTACTAACCAGCGGACATGTCGGACGGGTTTCAGCAGACAGATTTTAAAGCATGCTGAACCGGTTTCAGCAGATAAATTTGATCGTGTGTACGCGGCCTAATAGTTCATTGATCTTCCTGCTCTTCAGTAACCATCTGCCCATATGGGAGGTACAGGCAGACAGATATACTCAGAGTCTGCATGAGCTTGGCATTGTACTCCTGATCTACTGATCATGGTGTAATGCTTTCCAGTCTCCTGTTGGAAAAAATAATTAAATGATTTTTTTTCCCTGCAGAAATGCATACATTTATATATTTTTTTCCCCAAAGGATGAACTTAGCCCTTAAGGAAGTCCTTAATAGCGCCACTTTTGCAAAGTGGTGCTATGGCTATATCAAATGCAAAAATATTTACCTAAGACTTGCAGTTAAAAAAACTAGAGGTTATTAAAACCAACTTAAACTTCATGTACAAAATCAGGCAGAGTGCATGTCTCTGTACACTGCTGTGTAGCAAATCAGCATGTTTGCTGCTGCTACCCCCTCCCCTACCCATCTGTCAATGTTTGGTAAGGACCTTGTCGACTTTACAGCTCACAGGCTCCTAGTAGCCAGTGATGCCGACAGTGGAAGGAACCTGATGGGAGAGCTAAGAGACTGGTTCCTAATCAGGTCCACTATCTCCTTGAGATTAACAGCAGGCAGTGGGAGAATTCTAAAGCCAATATCAGGCTCCGAATTAACTATAGATCCCGACAATGTGATCAATGACAGGGGGAGCATACCCCTTGCCTACCCAGCTACAAACCTTTTTTTTCTTTCAGATTTTGCCTTACCAGCTACAAAACTTCACATGTGCCATGCTGTTTGTGTGAGGAGGGAGCTCAGCTGGACTGAGGTTGGAGTGTCTATATGGTTCAGTGCACCTCTACATGTGGTGCTTTCCCCAAGTTCATGTACCCATTTCAATCAGGAAGAATCATTTTTTGCCTGCAGCAACATCTGTCGTACAGGGAAATGAGCACGTTCTAAAGCAGGGATCCTCAAACTACGGCCCTCCAGCTGTTACAGAACTACACATTCCATGAGGCATTGTAAAACTCTGACATTCACAGACATGACTAGGCATGATGGGAATTGTAGTTCCTGAACAACTGGAGGGCCATAGTTTGAGGACCCATGTTCTAAAGAGTGTTGTAGACACTTTTTATGAATCCTAGTGAACGCCTTTAAAGGAAGCTACCTATCCTAATGACATTTAGCTACATACTAATAACATAAACAGTTTTTTACTAGGGTCTTGTTAGTAGGTAAACTTTCTTTCAGTCCTTTGGTCCATTGAAGGCATATGCTATTTGAGATATGTAAACACATATTCTCCTGTAGAGAAAAAAAGTAATTGCACGATAGTTTCACTGAAACTCATTAGAGTCTCCTGACATGCTATAGTCTGTGTGATGTTATGAAGAAAAGATTAAGGATGCAAGAATTGTAGTCATAATCTGGTATTTCTGAACCTTTAGCAGTTTTCCCTTCAGTGGTGCTTGAATGATACACATTTTATTACTTCTCGCTAGATACCAATGAATCTATTTCTTCAATATTGTGCTATGATTATCTTCAATTTATATGCATTTTACTAGAATACTATGGCATATTGCTTGAATTGTCAGCTTAATAGGATTTCGTCAGAGCGTTCTTTTTGTGAGTTGAATTCCGATTTAAGCAGGTATAGAGGCCTCTTATTTCATGTTCTTCAGCATCAAATTTTGGATATTATCGAAAATTTTCCTCAGTTGTTGATCCTAAAAAATGTATAAATTGTATGAAATAATGTTTAATAGTTTATTGTGCAAAAAAATTCATTATTTGGGTTGTATGTAAATTAGCATATTTTCCTGGATACCAGGGGTACCAAAAAACAATATGCCCATTACAGTAAGGCTATGGCGCTTTGAGATGGGTCCCAGCTCTGAAATAAATAAGGGCCGTTATCAGCATGGTAGACAGCCTGAACACACTCCAGTCATGGAAATAGAAATTCTCAGATCCGGTGCAATTTTCTTTTTATTCTGCAATTTGCATCCTGTTCATTTTCTCTTCTTCCCAGGAAGGCCACAGCACACAGCATATTTACAAGATAAACAGCCACATTTTCAAAACCAAGGACATCAAAAAAGGTGGAATGTCCAAGGAAAAAGAGAAAATAAGGACGCAGAGCAGAAAGTTACAGAACAAAAGGAAAAAAAGTATTAGGGGAAGGAATACATAACCGCTTGCCTAACGCACATACGCAGGGCCCGTGGACCCGATGTACGCCGGTGTCCCGCGATCGTGTCACAAAGATGCAGAACGGGGGAATCGCTTTGTACACAAGGCATTTCCCTGTTCTGCCTAGTGAAAGGACACTGATCTACTGCTCCCTGAGATTGGGAGCAGTGATCAGTGTCATGTCACTGGTAGCCCAGCCCCCCTCACAGTTTGAATCATTCCCTAGGACACATGTAACCCCCTAGTGGTTAACTCCTTCCCTGCTAGTGTCATTTACACAGTAATTAGTGCACTTTTAATTTATACTGATCGCTGTATAAATGACGAAGGTACCAAAACAGTGTCAAAAGTGTCTGATGTGTCCGCTGCAATATCACAGTCTTGATACAAATCACTAATTACTAGTGAAAAAAATATATAAAAAAAAATATTATAAAAATGCCATAAAACTATCCCCTATTTTGTAGACACTATAAAGCCTCGTACACACACGATCAGTCCATCCGATGAGAACGGTCCGAAGGTCTGACTGATTGTCTGATGTGCCTACACATCATCGGTTAAAAAAAAATGATTGTGTTAGAACGCGGTGATGTACAACACAACGACGTGCTGAAAAAAATGTTCAAAGTTCAATGCTTCCAAGCATGCGTCGACTTTATTCTGAGCATGCGTGGATTTTTAACCGATGGTCGTGCGTACTAACGATCGGTTTTGACCTATCGGTTAGGCGTCCATCGGTTAAATTTTAAAGCAAGTTGGCTTTTTTTTTAACCAAAGTTTAATTAACCGATGGGGCCTACACATGATCGGTTTTGACCAATGAAAACGGTCCATCAGACCGTTGTCCTCTGGTTAACCGATCGTGTGTACGCGGCCTAACATTTGCGCAAACCAATCAATATACACTAATAGTGAATTATTTTTTCCAAAAATATGTAGAAGAATACATATCGGCCTAAACTGAAAAAAAATATGTTTTTTTTATATATATTGTTTGGGGATATTTATTATAGAAAAAAGTAAAACATATTGCCTTTTTTTTTCAAAATTGTTGCTCTTTTTTTGTTTATAGTGCAAAAACTGCAGACGTGATCAAATACCATCAAAAGAAAGTTCTATTTGTGGGAAAAAAAAGGATATAATTTTTGTTTGGGTACCATGTCGCACGGCTGCGCAATTGTCAGTTAAAAAAACGAAGCAGTGCTGAATCACAAAAAATGGCCCGGTGATTGGGCAGCCAAAACCACCGGGGCTGAAGTGGTTAACGTTAGTCTAGTGAACTTGAATGATAATGCATTAAACATTTTAGATAAAGGCTTGGACTGTGCACCACCATCTAATATACCATATTTATCGGCGTATGACACGTACAGGCGTATAACACGCACAGGCGTACAACACACACCCTAACTTTAAGAGGGACATTTTCGGAAAAAAAAAATCCACAGCCCCCTGTGTATAACACGCAGGCAAAGTTAACCCTCTATTTTCAGGGTAAAAAAGTGAGTGTTATAGGGCAATAAACACAGTAAATAGCTTTAACATCTACAAAAATACATTAGACCTACTAGTAAGGCAGTATCACCACCACTGTTACTTTTAAGAATAGCAATTTAACAAATAAGTCAGTATTTAATCCCAAAACAGTGGAAATCCACCTGAAGAGGTACAGTATACAGTATAGTAATGAATGAGAACCTAGCATGGAAAATTTCAACTAATAGGCGCAGGGTGAACAGTGCACCCAGTGTTTGTATCTACATGCCATATATGGAAGGCTAAGTTATGCAGATATTTCTGTTATTCTAAAACTAGGGCTGATGCCTTGTTAGTGAACTACAATGTGGAGAAGCAATGTTATTAAGTGAATGCATCTAACTCCAACCTATAGTCAAATGTGAGCACTGCAAAGCACATTTATAAACATTTTATAAATGTTTTAAACATTTTCCAGCAAATGATAACTTTTTAAATTTGATATATAAAAGTATTATATCACATAGATATTTTTCCCCTATTATTTCCTCTGTGTAATGCACAACAAACATCAGAATGAATCTGGCTAAAAGAAAATAAAGGTACCAACTAGATGGTATCTGGGTCTTTAATTACTTTTAATAATTAATGATTTGGTGATGTTTTAAATAGAAAAACAAAGCCTATAAAAAGTAAATTTTCTAAATTTATTAATTCAATGCAGAAATCATCAGGCGGCCAAAGATTCAAGTCTCGTGTATTGTTTTTCCTTTTCTATGAATAGTCATGTAATTTAAGAGTTTGTTTATCCGATTAAACTTTAGTATAGTGTCAAGGAGCAAGCCAGTTTTTCATCATCATACAATCTATTTCCATTGCTGAGACTTTAGGGTTAATCATATCAGCCAAAGCACAAACACCGAAGCTGGAAAAAAAGGCCATTTAAGACTTGCGGCATTTCATATAATCGTAAAATGTTCAACCTTAGATAACCTGACAACTAAATTGTAAACACTAAGCATATGACTGGAGATTTCTACTGTACCTAGTGGGGCAACAGGTAAATACGGTTCATAATCACTGTCAAATGTTAAAGTCAGTTTTCAGAAATATGTTAATTCTCAGTTCATTGTGCAATAAGAGAAAGACAATTGATGAATTTCCATATATTAGTAAAATGCATTTTAATATGTTTTTAAACGCTCATATTTTTCCATTGTTTTTGCCTTTAAGGAAATGTAAATTAAATGTTTTTTTTTTCTTTTAAGAAATATCATATTTGTCAGTTATGCTTAATAGTTTGTTTTTGTTTTTAATGCAAACCAAGAACCAAAAGGACTATGATAAATGGGGAAAACTATGAAGTAGTGTGTTTAAAGGCTAAGTCCCCCTAGGTACCAATATATCATTAATTAATCAGAAAAATAAAAGCTCTATTTGATTTTGAGAACAAGACCTTGCCTTAGCCCTTGCTGTATATCTTAAAACAATTCATCACTTAAGCCCTGTACACACAGCTGGGGAATCCCATTAGAAAAAAAACATCGGTTTTCCTGAGGGATTCTTGGCAAGCTTGGCAGACGGCCATTCAAAAGAACGGACGTTCTTTTGAATGGCAATAACGCAGCGACTACAATGAGCCGGCGCTTGTCACATTCGATGCTGTTGCCACCATCTTGCTACACCCTACATTATGCCTTGAATGCCGTGAATGCGTCAAAGGCTTATCGAGCATACGCAGGTTTACCTTCAGACAGGTAAGCATACAGACGACCAGTTTTCTCAGCAGGAAACAAGCCGGAAATCCAGTCGAGAAAATAGAGAGCCGGGTTCTCTATATTCCTGTTGGGATTCCCAGCTGTTTTCCTGGCGGGAAAACTACTAGAGACACGCCGGGATTCCCGGTCAAATGCTCTCATGGCAGTTTTCCTGCTGGGAAAATTGGTCATGTGTACGAGGCTTCACTGGTATGTCGATTTTGGATGAAAAAAACAGTAAGGGTCCTTTCACATACATCCTCAGAGAGACTCAGAGAGACTCAGTTTTTCTCAGTGGGGGATCGCTCTGCTTATTTCCGCTGAGCAGGTGGATGACAGGTCCATCTCCACTCACTGTGCTGAGATAGACCTGTCAGAGTCCCGCTCTCCTCTATGGGGAGATGGGATGAAAACTGACCACCTGTCCATTTTCATCCAATCCCATCCAATCCTTCAGACAGATGTAAAATAGGGCCACCATCTGACTGGATTTGGCAAACAGGATTGGATTGGATAGCAGTGGGTGTCCGTGGACATTTCACCGCTGACATCTGCTGCCCCACAGGAGTGAATGGAGAAACCTATAAGGTCCACCTGAAAAACTGACAAGTGGACCTGATCGGGTGTGTCCCCTCTCCTGAACCATAGCAGGCCACATATCCTTCACAAGGAGGGTGTGCTTTGGAGCAGGGGGTTCTGCCCCTCACCCCAAAACACCTTGCCCTCATGTTGGGGGGCACTCGCTCATTCCCCCCTTTCATGGCATGCCATGCTGCATGCTGCAAGCTCAGATAAGGGTCTGGTACATATTTTGGGGGGACCCCATTCCATTCCATTTTTTTCGTAATTTTGGCATGGGATTCCTATTAAAACTCCCCCAAATGACCCCATTTTGGAAAGTAGACACCCAAAGGAAATTTTTGAGGGGCATGTTGAGCCCACTGATTTTTTTTTTGTACCAAGTGATTGAATAATGACAAAAAAAAGAAAACAATTACAAAAAGTTGTAACTAAATGATATATTGCTCACACATGCCATGGTTATATGAGGAATTGCACCCCAAAATAAATTTTTCTGCTTCTCCTGAGTACGGGTATACTACATGTGTGGGACTTTTTGGGAGCCTAGCCGCGTACGGGCCCAAAAACTAAGCACCGCCTTCAGGATTTCTGAGGGCGCAAATTTTTGATTTCACTCCTCACTACCTATGACAGTTTTGAAGGCCATAAAATGGCCAAATAGCACAACCCCCCCCCCCCAAAATGACCCAATTTTGAAAAGTAGACACCTAAGCTTTTTGCTGAGAGGCATGTTGAGTCCATAGAATATTTTATACTTTGCCACAAGTTGCAGGAATATGACAATTTGTTTTGTTTTGTTTTTTTGCACAAAATTGTCACTATATGCCATGGGCATATGTGGAATAACACCTCAAAATTCATTCTGCTGGTTCTCCTGAGTGCGGGATACCACAGGCGTGGGACTTTTTGGGAGCCCGAAAACCAAGCACCGCCTTCAAGATTTCTAAGGGCATACATTTTTGATCTCACTCCCCACTACCTCTCACTACCTATGACAGTTTTGAAGGCCATAAAATGCCAAGATGGCACAAACCCCCCCAAATGACACCATTTTGGAAAGTAGACACCCCAAGCTATTTTCTGAAAAGGCATGTTGAGTCCATGGAATATTTTATATTTTGCCACCAGTTGCTGGAATATGACAAACTTTGTTTTTTTTTTTTGCACAAAGTTGTCACTAAATTATATATTGCTCAAACATGCCATGGGCATATGTGAAATTACACCCGAAAATACATTCTACTGCTTCTCCTGAGTACAAGGATACCACATGTGTGAGACTTTTTGGGAGCCTAGCCACGTACGGGACCCCGAAAACCAAGCACCGCCTTCAGGCTTTCTAAGGGTGTACATTTTTTATTTCATTCCTAACTGCCTATCACAGTTTTCGGAGGCCATGGAATGCCCAGATGGCACAACCCCCCCAAATGACCCCATTTTGGAAAGTAAAGACACCCCAAGCTATTTGCTGAGAGACATGGTGAGTATTTTACAGCGCTCATTTATTTTTGAAAATGAAGAAAGTAAACATTTGTATTTTTTTTTAAAAAATTTCAAATTTTTGTGACAAAAAGAAAGATCTGCAAAATACTCACCATACCTCTCAGCAAATAGGTTGGGGTGTCTACTTTCCAAAATAGTGTCATTTGGGGGGTTTTTGTGCCATTCCATGGCCTCCGAAACTGTGATAGGCAGTGAGGAGTGAAATAAAAAATGTACTGAAGGCGGCGCTTGGTTTTTGTGCGCCCCGTACGTGGCTAGGCTCCCACATGTGGTATCCCCGTACTCAGAAGAAGTAACAGAATGTATTATGGGGTGTAATTCCACATATGCCCATGGCATGTTTGAGCAATATATCATTTAGTGATAACTTTGTGCAAAAAAAAAAAATGATTTTTCCCGAAACTTGTGTCAAAATATAAAATATAAAATGTTATGGCGCATACACACAGTCAGACTTTTCCATGGGCAAGCCCCTGTCGGAATTTTGACCGTATGTACGCGGAATTAGGAGCAAAATCGCTCCTCCGCCCCTAATGCCCCCATGCTTCGGCATATATGCTCTTTTTTTAACTGTGGTGGTGAAATCACCTCCTACAGCATTGGAGTCACAGCTTTATGTATCATGGGAGCAAACCCTGTTGCTGTCAAGCTAAATAAATCAATGCTGCATCTGAATGGTGTACCTGCTAAGCAAATGATGGTTAACATTAAAACAAAGTAACATTACATTTTAACAGTAAGACCTTACCATACCATACCTACAAAGCAAATACCCCAAAAAATTGTAATAAAGAAAAACTTTTTTAATGCAACCTGTGCCTAAAATATGTAAATGCCGAAGCATGGGGGCATCCTCCCGCAAAACAAAAAGTTATGCCGTGTACACACGGTCAAACTTTTCCACGGGCAAGCCTCCATTGGAGTTTTGACCATATGTACACAGCATTAGGAGCAAAATCGCTCCTCCGCCCCTAATGCCCCCAAGCTTCGGCATATATGCTCTTTTTTTTAACTGTGGTGGTGAAATCACCTCCTACAGCACTGAAGTCACGGCTTTATGTATCGTGGGAGCACACGCTGTTGCTGTTAAGATAAATAAATCTGTGCTACAGTTGAACGGTGTACCTGCTAAGCAAATGATGGTTAACAATAAAACAAACATTACAGTATAACATACCATACCTGCAAAGCTAATACAATAAAAGAGAGAACAATAGATATAGAACAATAGTAAGTGGACAGTAGAGAGTGAACATGAGAGAGAACAATAGAGAGAGGGGAGAAAAATACAACCACAACTATTTTTGGATTTTTTATTTTATATTTTTTTGTGTTTTTGTGTGACTAATTTTTGTTCCACTTTTTTCACTTTTATAAAAACTGTAAAAAACTCTAAACTGAACGTTGCAGATTATGGTCTCTCAAAATGTGATGGCCATCACATCTTCCGAGACCCTGTGTTAGTGTGCCTAGTACTGTGTGGTGCTGTACCATACGCTAAAACTCAATTAGTGTGTGGTAGCGTTTGAAACATTCACCAATGCAGAGACCAGGTTGGTCAGGACAGGAGGGACAAAAGAAGTGGGTGTCATGCCTAAACCCGCGTTTGCTGCAGACACAACATATTCTTTGGGGGTTTCTTTGGGTAGGGGTACCAGGGAGGACAGAGGGAAAATGCCTCTCATGCAGCCAGCTCACTGCATTTGCGTTGGGAATTTGGGCAAGAGCACCACCTGGAAACAGAAGGGCTCTGACGATCACTTCCTGGAATTTAAGGAAGGATCCAGTTCATCATAAAGCTCTGTATAGCACATGAGCGTTCAGCAAAGCCAGTTTGAAATTAAAATACAGACACTTTTTTGTACCAGCGTCTGGCCTTACGGGCAATTAGGTACGGCGCCAACAACTGGTCATTGAGGTCCACCCCTCCGATGTTAAGGTTGTACTCATGGATACAGAGGAGTTTCTCCACAAAGTCGCCATAGGAATTTGGCCTGCCGTGTCTGCGTGAAGCGAGGACAGAACGAAAACATTCCGTGAATCCCTCCACTTCACTGCTAACAAATTATTACACTGCAAGCAGGCTCTCTCTCCCCCGACTCTATAAGCCGTTGGGGGAAGCCTCGGCATTTAGGTTGCACGGTGCCACATGTGCCAATTCCACAATCAAAAAGGTGACTAAAAAGTGGCACGCCTTTTCTTGTGAAAAAAAAAAAAAAGTGGCACGCCTGTGTAATAATTGTTCACGTACAATCTGACACACTTGCTGGGAAGGTACTGTTTGATAGACAAGCAGCCAGAAAACTTAATCAGGGACTCATCAACGCAGACAACTTGATAGGGAGTAAACAAGGCTGCAAAACGTTGGTTGAAGTGGTTTACAAGGAGCCGATCGTATCCAGGGTCCCCCCAAGGACAACAGAGTTCATTGTCACTGAAATGCATGAACCGTAAGATCTGCTCGTATCGTGTCCTGGCCATGGAGGCAGAGAACACGGGCGGCATATGGTGAATTGGGTCAGTGGACCAATATGACCGCAACTCACTCTTTTTAGTAATGCCCTTGAGGAGGGATAGGCCCAGGAAGGTTTTAAATTCGGAAACTGTAATTGGTTTCCAATCTCTGGCAAGGGTCAGCTGGGGATTAGTAGTGATGTATTGACCAGCATACAAATTGCTTTGGTCCACAATAGATCTATAGAGATCTTCGGTGGAAAACAGCAAAAAAATACTGCTAATAGTGTGTTTTTGAGAACCCTAAACTGCAGGGGACGCTAGTATAGATAAGTATCGATCCGTTGAGATACTATACCACTAAGGGTGCGTGCGTGTTAGCACTACTGGCACTAATCTGACGCAGCCTGGGGCAACACAGACCCTATCTGGCACTAAAACCAAACTTTTATCACCCGCCGGGCGATCAGGGGGTTAAACCTTTATTGGGAAAAATATGGTGGGTGCCTTGATGCTATAAAAAATAAACTAGCTAAACTGCATCATCCATGACACTTATACTGTGATCACTGGTGACAAGGGGTAACCAAGCGGTTAAACCTTTATTGGAGGGGTTAGGGGGGTCCCTAGACTTATCTGGGCCTAAGACTAATTACCCTAACACTGGTTTTAGTCACTAATGACACTAGTACAGCGATCAAAAAAAATCTGATTGCTGTACTGGGTAACAGTTACAGGTGGTGAAGGGGTTAATTGGGGGGGGGGGGGGTGAATTGTAAATTGTGTGCCTATGTGATCTGGTGTCAGTGTAGTGTTGTGCAACTCACTTTTAGATGTTCTCACCTCCCCTGTCAATGTTTACAGTTACAGAGACAGGGGAAGGATGTCATTGGCCAGGAGTGATCACCAGGTCCAGGCCAGATTTTATTGGCCCGGGCCTGGAGATTGATCAATTCCAAAGCGAATCTGATCATCGGGAACGTGATTTCGCGCAGGGGAGCCAAGCTGCAGCCGTAAAACTGTGGCGGCTGGTCGGCAACTGGTTAACCTACATGGTTATGGAGATATTTGCTGTAAGGACTGCACCGATGTCTGCGGACAATGGTGCAGGCGCACTGAGTGTTTGTTAATGGAGCAATGGGGGGTTAATGCCATAATCCCACGCATGCGCAGGGATCTGCCAGTCCCGCATGCATGTGTGGGTGTGATGTCATCGCCGTTCCGTCCAGTCACAGTGCCGGAGTGGCGAAACAAATAAGAAAACTGTAGGAGACATGGCGTCGGCAGCTGAGGGGACCGAGGAGAACTTTGGGGGCTTCGGTCTCAGGTAAGTCAATCATACTAGCTCATTATGACTTTCTCTTGCAGGTTGTTTTTTTAAAAAGGTTGAGGGTTTACTTTCTCTTTAAATTCCATACTAGATCTGGAAGAGCCTGGTATGGATTGGACCCCTGCACTGTTTTTTTTTTTCTGATTGAATTCATGTTCAAAACTGATGATCTGTGTGATTCCGATGCATTCCCATAAAAACCAATGAGCCTAGAATTTGCATCTGAAACCCTCCTTTCATGTAGTGCTCCGAAAATATACAGGATTTTTTTTTTAATTCACCCTGCTGCTTTCGATAGAAAGCCAGTTTGATTCACATATATGTGAATCGGATGCGGTTAAAAAAAGGATCCAATTTGCATATATGTGAACAGAGCTTAGAGAACAGAATGCTTCTAAATAATCTCTTTTGTAGAGCTGCCTAAACATGCAGAGGACACAGACCTGGCAGGGTTTCTGGAAGAGCTCCAACAAAAGTAAAAAACAGTTGGCAATCTAACAAACAATAGCCAATTCGCTGTAGTTCAAAGTGGTCTCAGTGTTTCATAATTAACCTACTTCAACCTTATACTTATGATATAGCTGTCATAATTCCAAAAGCAACCATGCAAATAGATACCATAAAAGTACAAATACATTTTTAAAAATGCAGATGTATTTTATTAGTACAAAAAAGCTCAAATGAGCATAGTTTATCAAACAAAATAAAGCCAAAACTTATACCCTCCACATTACCACATTAAAAGTCTAGCAACATTGTTTACACACACACACAGAAAATAAACTGAAAAGGAAAAGGAAAGAATGATGTCCAGACACTTTGGCCCGATTCACAGAGAGCAAGGCGCACATTACACCGCCGTAACGCATACACCATACAGCACGCCAACGTAGCGCGGAGAGGCAAGCATTGCATTCAGCAAGCCAGTGCTCCCAACGCTGCGCCAGCGTGGCGTATGTTTCGAAGGCGCACAATGGCGTAGGTGGAAGTGGGCGTGACCCCATGCAAATGATGGTCAGAGCGTGGTGCAGTGTTTTACGCCCTGGCGTATGACGAACTGTGACGTCGCCGTGACGTGGATGCATGCAGAGCACCCTCCTGCGCCTGCTCACAAGCACACTGACACAACTGCCTAAGCTACGCTGGATCACCACGTATGCCTTGAACTTAACGTACACCCAGCCAGACACATGTCCAACATACAATACACCGGCTTGTGTTCCCTGGTGCAGACCTTTGCATGTCTGTTGCCAGGTTGCACCTCATCTATGGGGAATAACTTTACGCCAGACGTACAACTTACGCGCATTTCGCGTTGCATGCGTCGGACGCACGCACGTCTGTGAATCGCCATATTTCCCTCATTTGCATGTTTAAATGGCTAATCAATGGGAGCAGCACCATGCGGCAGGGTGTAGCCTGTTTTTAGGCACACTTTGGTTTGTGGGTCTGCCGCACACATTCCCCCGCGCACATTTGCACTTACGTCATCGTAATGTGCTATACGTCGGCATAAGTGCTTTGTGAATCTGGGCCATAGTATATATATCTCCTTAAATCCTTAGCAATTACTTGTCGACCTACACGTACATGAACAAATCTGTCTGCTGGGGACGTATTGGTTTGATCATGTACACGCGATCAAACCAAAATCCCCGCCGGCAGACGGCGCGGTGACGTTGCGGTGACGTTGACGCCGCCACGTCACCGCACCAAGAAGTAAATCACTTCCGCGCATGTGTCGAATCCATTCGACGCGTGTGCGAGAAGACATGTCTGCTGTTTAGCGTACTAACCAGCAGACATGTCGGGCGGACGGGTTCCCAGCCGACAGATTTCAAAGCATGCTTTGAAATCTGTCGGCTGCCCAAATCCGTCGGCTCGCCCGTACACACGATCAAATCTGTCTGCTGGGACGGTCGGGCCGACCGTTTCCAGCAGATAGATTTGATCCTGTGTACGCGGCCTAATACAATGATGCCTAGTATGATAACAATTGATGGTAAATACATAATTACAATAGAATACCCTTGTTGTACAAAAGTATACTGTAGAAGCAGGAATAAAGTAAACATCGGGAGTAGATGTGGTGAAACATGCTCATGTTGGGTTATGTATTGTTATTTGGGATGTAGATGCCATTCCTAAGAAGCTTATTGTATGCTCCAATATGCATGTATGTGATAAAATGGATTTGGTAAATAGGAAACATTTTTGAGGCGCTTATATATAATATTTGCAGAGAGATTTAGATAATGATGATAAAAAGGTTTGAGAAATAACTCCTTTTATATTTTTATCCTCTATGTTTCTTTCATATTTAGATGTTTTCATATGCAGATTCACAGATGTGAGGGAATAATGGACAGGCATCCCATCCTAAAGCAGTGAAATATGTTTAAAAAAAAAAAAACACAGACATAGAAACGTTTTAGTGAAAAAAATATGATTTGTATTGAAAATTTAGCAATGTGTTAATAGTAAAAAAAATAATAATTATATATATATGATTTCTGATGTGCTGACATGTTGATTGTGATGCATGTCATATTCATTACGCTCATTGTTAAATTGTAAAATTTTAGCTGCTGATGAGTTGTATTTGAAGGGGTAGAATGTTTAGTTATTTGGAATTAGTGCAGGTACTGTAACTTTCAAGAGATGCAGGCAAAGAAAAAAAAAGGGAAGTACTGTATATTGACAGATCAATAATATAAAAATAAATAAATAAGTGTCTTTTAATTACCAGAAACAATAACAGAAACAGAAACAAAGATAAACTAAACTCTCTCAATCAAAATGTATTATTTCTAATCCCTATGCTGCTAGCATTAGTAAAAAAAAATAGGCATCTACTGTATATTATTTTACTTGTTTAAACTTATTTTTTTTACATTTCTTCAGTTGCTTCCTTGTTTCTGGCATAGGCCAAAATTATGTCATACATCCCAGCAGTGGCACTGCATCTATAGAGGGTGCAGGAGCGCCGACCCTCTCTTTCCTGCACCGCCACTGATCAACAATACATAGATTCATGCATTGCATGAATCCTTGCATTGTTTCTGCCGCCCACTATTCAGATGGCCGGCCCCCTGGTGAGCACCGGCCATCTGAATAACGGCAGCTGGTTGGCTTTGAAAGTGCCTATCAGAGCCAGTGGCCGCCACTGAATCCCAGGAGTCTTTATAGGCATTTTGTATTCTTTCAAATGGAGGGGGGGGGGGTTCTCAGCTAAGCACAGCCTCCTGCTTGCATGCCTGAGCTAAGGACATATAGATTCTAGTAAACAAATGTTACATGAAACATCCGCCCTTACTCAAGTTGGCTTTGGTTCCATTTATCAGATAATATGCAATTTTTTTATATTCATTTGAGAGAAAGGAAATGTTGTGTTTGTATAAATATACAATATATATATATATATATATATATATATATATATATATATATATACAGCGTATACAGTATATACTGTATATTGTGGAGAGTCAGGCTGGAGCAAGGTCAAGAGGGGATTAATTGCAGAGGGAAAGTACTTACCATACAGACGAACAGAGAATATGGGGTTCTTGGTGTCCACAGAAATCAGACCTGCATGCAGTTAACCTTTAATATTAGCACTTTTGATTTTTCATGTTCGTGTCCCATAGACTGTTTGCATATTCTGCTGCTAACCTAACCGAAAGCATAGGAGAAAGACAAAGGGGCTAACGTTTTGTGGCTTTCATGTGGAAATATGTTATTTTAGAAAGGAGACCTAAATTCTAAATTATTACACTCAGAAGCAACATGAATTTTTAATTTGGATTAGCAAACCCCCAATGTCTTAAATTAGGGTGTTATCTATCTTTCCTTTGTGTAAATAATGTAAACAAAGTAAATACATGGATAGGATGGATATATACATATGCTTCTTAATGCATATAAACATTTACATTTTTAGAAGATGACCACTGAGAACCTAATATAAGGATGCCTTAAATTATGATAGCTGAAGATAAATGCATAATTATTGCTGCTTGAAATGATTGTGGCAGGAATTACATGGATATTAGGGGTTTGTAATTTCCCGCTCAATTACCATAAAAATATGGAACATGTTTAGATATTCTGAAGAGGGACGGAACCTTAGAGGGGAAGCCCAGGAATTGGATCAGGTCAGTACGGGCACATGTACCCGAGACCCTGGAGGCCCAGACCCAGGAGCAGACTTGGAGGCCACGGGGCCTGGTTAAGCCCCATATAGGGACACAGTACTCGCACCCACGAGGTTGTGGTTGTAAAGTCAGAAGGTTTTTTATCCTAATGCATTCTATGCATCAAGATAACAAACATTCTGTGTGCAGCAGCCCCACTGATACTTACCTGAGCCCATCTTTCTCAAATTTAAATGTTTTACAGATTTTGCCTTGTCCTGATATGGTGGTCAGGAAGTCCTCCATGCAAGGGTGGTGGGTGTTAGTTTGTTGTCTGTAAGTATACAGCATAGCAGATTGTTTACTAAATACATCGCCTACGCCATACCCCTTGTAAAGTAGCATTCCCCTGAGTGGGCTGTAATAGCTTTCCCCTAGGTGTCGAGACAGGCTTGTGGTTGGCATCAGGAGCAGGAGAACACAGCATACTCTATTGAGGAACATTTAACCATTAGTGTGGAACCACTAGTTAGTTTAGGATAAACTATATAGGTTAGTTTAGCCAGAAAAAAATCATTATGCATTATTTAAGGTGTCTTTGCGCATATTATATACAATATATATAAGCTTCCCCATGCCTATTGGTGGATCGAGTATTTAACTTTCCCACGCAATACATGCTGCTCCTACTCATTATGTAGATAGACGCCTGCACCTCTTTCACAACAATTTTGGTGCACATAACACATCATGCCAGAATTATCCTACACATATTGCACTGGTATTAAGTTTACAGAGATGCAATGTTTATGAGACATACAGTGTTTTTTATGTATTTATTACATGTATGTATTTATCTATTGTATCTCAATTGTATCTCAAGGCATCCATGCCCTTGCAGTCTTAGTTTAAGAAAGTAGTGTGCATGTCCTTGTCATCGTCAGTACACACTCTCAGAAACATGTTACGGTCATTTCCAGTGATGTCACACGCCCACCCCTGCTGTCCACGTGCATTCCAGCCTTCCATCCTGGCCTAATCTACACACAAAGTCGGCAGACTGCTCTTACAGGGGACATGGCGGAACACTGCCCAGACCAGCATGCATGGAGACTCACCTGTGCAGGACTATCCCAATGTGCCTGATTTTACTTACATAAATGTGAGTGGTTTTATACTTTTGACCAATAAATGTAAAACAGTTTACATTTAGAAGGTACCTCTATTTTTTTTTTTTTTTTTTACATGCTTCATTTTAATATTACTGATGGCCAGTGTTCCAACCTACCAAAGTTAAATTTACTGACACAACAACCAAACTTTACTGACACAGCCAAGAAGTTTTTATTGTCATTTTGAAAAGTTTCAATATTACAGGTTTAAGTGAAAATTTCAGTATTTAAGCTACAAACAAGTACCATATGAGATTAACAATGTGATTTAAGGTAAAACTGCAGGCAAAAAACATATTTCTTATTTTTGATATAGTGAAGGCAGTTATAACCTATCAGTTTTTTTGTCACCTATGTTCAACTGTAGAGACTTTCCCTTGATTTCTGTCTCCAGAGAGAGTGAGAGAGACTGCTCCACATTGCATGGAGAGAGAGAGAGAGAGAGAGAGAGAGAGAGAGAGAGAGACCAGTCCACATTGAACACACAGGGCCAGATTCAGAGAGCCATTACGCCTGTCTAACTGGTGTTAGACAGGAGTACTTTCAAATTTTGCGCGCCGTATCACTAGTTTGAATCCTCAAACCATGATACGGCGGCGTTGGGCTTCGATCTGACAGGGTTACGTCTTCGTACGCCTTCGGATCTACGCTGCAATCTTTTTGCGGCCGCTGGGTGGAGTTTGCGTTGTTTTCAGCAACGGGGTATGCAAATGAGCATTTTCCGGCGATCCACGAAGTTATGAGCGTTGTTCGCAATCGCGTACGTCATTTTTTCGCTACGTAAAGTTAAACCAGCTATTAGCTGGTCTAACGTTACGCGGCCCATGTTAAGTATGGCCGTCGTTCCCGCGTTGACTTTCAATTTATTTTTTATTTTTTGCGTAAGTCGTCCGGAAATAGGAATGTCCGTAAACGACGCTACTCAAAAAAAAATGACGTAACTACGTGATTTCGCGCAATGCATGGCGGGAAATTTCTGAACGGAGCATGCACAGTTCGATCGCCGCGGGGACGCGCTTAATTTAAATGCCTCACGCCCCCTAATCGCGTAGTTTGATTCCGCCGTGAGAAATACACAACGCCACCGTACCTTACGGGCCAAAATCTCTCTGAATTCCTCCTAGAGCCAGGTAAATTCCAGCGGCGTAGAGTATCTCTGATACTCTGCGGGAATCTAATTCTTTCTGAATCTGGCCCTCAGAGAGAACACTCCACAATGTCTGCACACAGAGACAGACAGATTGCTCCATATTGCCTGCACAGAGAGAGACCACTCCACACAGCTCTACCCATGGAGTCTAGACCTTCTCTGGTGAGTGAGCATCATACTATGACTGCTTTTCCTTTTGAATCCTACAAGATAAGATATTAATGAAATGGATAGTTGGATGAATGGATATATGCATGGATAAGTTGAAGTAAGGATAATATGTTTGGAACATGTGGATAGTAGATGTGCCTGTTCTGTGTAACTTTGACAAACCTAAAGGGAATTTAAAAATAATCAATCATACTCACCTAGGTGGATGCAGCATTGATCTGATCCTCTGCAGCCTCCAAGACTAAGCCAAATGATTGTTCAGTTCTCAGTCTTCAGTGAGCAGAAAGCCAGTGACTGTCAGTACTGGCACTCTGCTCTACCCTTTCAGCCTTCACTGGAGCACTGGGCTGTGGATAGGGTGGGAGCAGTTGGTTCAGGTTCTCAGTGACTCATTGAGAGGCCGAGCCAGCTGCCAGCCAGGGATCTGGGTGGATGCCAACATTAAAGTTGGTTGAATACAGGTCACAGGAGTACAGAACAAAGTACACTCTTGTGACCAACAGGAGAAGTAGAGCAGAAAGAACGTTGGTCCTACTTCTTCTTTAAAAGCATTCCAAACATCTTTGGAATGGCAAAAGACCATTGTAGGGTACCTGGGGGGGGGCGTGTCCGGACGTGAAGCTGGGAAGACGCGTTAGAGCTGAGCTCCACATCCCCGACTGCAATCAGCCTCCATCTACCACCTTCCCCTCCTCTGCTGGGGCCACAGCCTAGTGGTTTTGCCCCCTGATCCCCCCTGCTTCAGATCGGGCGATTGCTGAGGACATTGGGGAGCTGGTCCCGCTCCTGGCCTGTAACTGACTCTGCACCTTGGAAGCCGTCCGCCATCTTGGGGCCTACTGCTCTCGGGCTCTTCCCTACAATCCACGCCACGACTCGTGGGAAAGCGTAGCCCCCCAGGTTCCCTGTGGATCTGCCCTCTCTCCGCTGGGGCCATCGGGGCGAATCTCCATCCGGGCGACTTCACTGGGGACCCCTGCGGCTGCTCCCCTGCATCCCGCGGCCTACGGACCTGGTCACGGACCTTCGGGGACAAGGTGAGCTGCTCCTCCTACCCCTACCTGTCTCTTGAGGTGGCTATCCGTCCTGCCTTCCTACCTGGGGAGGTTATCCTAGCCCCGGCGGGGTGAAACTCGCCCGTCCGGCGATCGTCTCTCAGGAAAGACCGCGGCTTAGGCCTACTCCTGGAGGAACGCGGCCATCTTCCTTCCTCATCCCTCCGGACCCCCTCCCGGGCACTCGGCACGCCATCTGACCACAACACAGCGGCACTCTCTGCCCCTAAGACCACCTGACGGACAGGTCATGGCCTTGGCCCCATCACAGGGTACAGCATCCTTCTTCCTGTCCTGAAGCCTGGCTGACATCCACCTCTGGCCTCATTGCACCCCCCCTCCATTTTATTTTATTTTATTTTATTTTATATTTTTTTTTTGGCCGCTTGCTCTGCCTGATCTGCCACGCTTATACAGGAACTGTGTGTTGAAGTGCCAGGACAGTGAGAAACCAGCTCCGGGCCTGGGGGGTGGTGGCCATATTGCTCCACCTGCATAGACTTGCGGAGAATCGCCACCTCCACCTGCAGCGCGGATCGCACTTGCCGCTCTACCATGTCATCTGTGGAGGCGTGTGGCTGAGGATGGATGGCTGACGACATGTACTGCTGAGCTTTGTGCTCTCCCGACAACCGCAGGCTGTGCTTCTGTTACCTCGCACCCGATCTGCTGATGGCTGCTTCCAGCTACTCCTCTGCTGACCATACTGATCTACACCAAGGCACTATCCAACGGTACCTGCTGCGCACATCATCACAGGAATCTCGTACAGGTAAAGACAAACTCCCGACGGGCCGAACTCCGGGCAAAACTAAACTTCCGCCCCCACCTGCAGTGACTTCCCTACCCGTTGAGGACGGATCGGGTTCACACCTGAATCCCCTGATGGACCCTCCGGATCCGCTGACCGACCTCACGCTGTCCCCTAACACAGACGTAAACACTGCTCTGGGAGAGATGCCTTTCCCAGCCTCAGGGGGTGCCCCGGGTCCCTCGACCTCTGCCCTGCTCTCTGCCTTTCGGGCGGATTTTGACTCCTGGGCCTCTAAGTTGGAAGCTTCTCTCCACGTTGAACTGGCTGCCCTCAAACAACGGGTCTCGGCATCGGAGGTCACGGTCTCAGCAATAGCTACCACCCAGGAAGACCACTCAACCCGAATAACGGCGCTTGAAAACGCGTCTACAGCTCACCTCTCCCGTTTGCGACAACACCAGCTCCGCATAGAGGACAGTGAAAACCGAAGCCGCAGGAACAACATCCGGTTGCAGGGGGTCCCGGAAGCGACCTCGGGTGCTGATCTCAAACCCACTATCATCGCTATCCTCAATCAGGTCCTGGGCAGGGAAGTTACGTCCTCTATCGAGTTGGACAGAGTGCATAGAGTGGGGGGCATGGGGGGCGAACGCAGAGACCGCCCTCGAGACGTCCTCTGCCGGGTACACTATTACACCCTGAAGGAAGAGATCTTACGCAAGGCCTGGCGCTTAGGCCCTTTGGACTTCCATGGTTCCCCCATCCACCTATACCCGGATCTCTCCCGCAACACGTTGTACATGCGACGGGTGGTTCGCCCACTACTGGAAGTGATCCGTCAAGTTGGTGCATCGTACACTTGGGGCCACCCCTTCAGTATCAAAGTGACCCGGGCTGATAACCACAAATTTGTCCTGTCAGATCCGGACCAGCTTCCTGCTTTCTTCCTCTTCCTGGACCAGGACCCTGTCACCGTCCCGAACTGGTTGGACCCTCCAGATGACCGCCAGCGGCTACCGGGCCCTCCTCTACAGCGGCGAAGGTACCCGCAGTCTAGATCGGCGCCTTCCGATACCAGAGAGCGACGAGCCACATCACCTGAAGACTGATCCGAATCATTACGTGAGACTTACACCGGTCTTCTTGCCCCCCCCTTTTTTTTTTTCTCTTCACCAAGAGGGTGCGGCTCTTCTCCAAGACTTCGACCAGGTTTGCCCTGAATGTGTTTTGTTGTGTTTTGAACTCGTGGCCTACTCCCATGAACTGCTGCTTATCCCATCCTTTGAATGCCACTATTGACTTGACTGTCTTGTTTGGTTCAGGGGCTCTCTCTGTGTCCCCGGTGGGTACGGCTGTGCTTGCCGGGGCTCTGGGGGGGCGGTTGGGGATGTTGATGTTGCCTGATGGTTGGTGATGGTCCCGTTCGGCTCTGGGCCGCCTTAACCCTCGCCGTGGCCCCGCACTGCCCTGACTGCACCGGCGTCGCGGCTGCCCTTCGGGTTTTGCTGCGATGCCCTCTATAGATTTGTCCCTTGATGCCTGTGCATGTTCCTTTTTTCTTCCCCTCTCTTTATTGGGGGGGGGGCGGTCTGGGCTGGGCAGGGCCATTGGGTGCTTTCCGGGGAACTGCTCATGTTGTTGCTGTGTTTTCTCGGGGCCTTGGGTCCGCGGGTTGGCTTGGGGGTTCCTGGACGCGGTCTTTTGGCTTGTCCTGGGGCTCCCGGGGCTTCCTTCGGTGCCAATCTCCTGTATCCCTGTAGCTCAGGTATCATGTGCCCTATTAGTAGCAGCTGCTGTGCGTTTATTATGTTGTCCGAGCCGAGCTGGGACAGCGACTAAGGATAATGCTGTCATAACTATAACGTCTGGTTTGTCTGGTCCCTATGGGACCATATGGAAATGTTTTTGCCTTTATTCTGTCCGCAGCGGGGGTTTTTTTTTTTTTTTTTTTTCTCTCCTCACTTACACGTTCTAGTATATTGCTTAAAGATGTCTAAAAGTACCTATGATGTTAACCTCATGTTATGCTCGTTCGCTACTTAAAAGTTATGCATTGGATGCCATGATTATTGGGTGTTTTACACTTACGTTATATATGCCTGCTGAGTTGTCGGGATCACAACTCAGCTGTTCTTACCTTGTTCTCTTTTTCCAAATAGGTTTGGCACGATTCGTGCCTAGCGCGTGATATTTCACGAGGTGCTTCGTTTTCACGGACACCAATAGTTTTTTTTTCTTTCAATCGTCTTTATTAAATTTTCAAATACAAAGTACACTACAAACATTGTACGTCGTGCAACGACACATATGGGAAGTATATGTAACAAGAAGGAAATTATCAGCTATCATGTTGTTGGTATTCAATGTATTTTGATTAAACATGAAACGAGGTTTCCCCCTCCCCCAGTCACCCCAATTGGGTTCATTCTGTGACTCGGGGGGGGGGGGGCAAACCGGGCTAAGGCCCTTGTGTGGGGGGGCACCCCACAGGGCGATTGTCAGGAAAAAGAAATTTACATAGTAAACAGAACCAGCAAGCAGGTGTACAAGCGCAAAAGCAAGTTCACTTGGACTATGACTCAAGGGGGAACACATTGTTCGGTCAAGAAAGGTCTAGTTAGTGTGCAAAGGTGTATGTTGTTTTAAATGGACATTGCAGTTCTAGAACAGCATACCCAGGGACTCCAGGCAGTCCGGAGTTTTGTGCTTTGGTTGGCGTTGATCGCTATCATAGTTTCGTAACTGGAGTGTAGGTCCACAAGGTCAATAACCTGGTCAATGGTCGGGGACTTCTCAGATCTCCAAAGTCTCGTTAGGCAGAGTCTGGCGGCCAGAAGGATGTGAGTAGTAACGTATCTAAAGGGGTAGGGCAAGTCGTCAATGGTCAGGTTGAGCACTGCAAGCTCCGGATTCGGGGCCACTGATCTATTGGTAATAGTGGAAATTAGCCTAAACGTGTTGTTCCAAAACTTTTGGATATAGGGGCAGGCCCAGAACGTGTGAAGCATGTCTCCTTTAGATGATTTGCATCTCCAACACAAGTTGGACGATTGAGGGTTAAACAATGCCAGCCTGGCTGGCGTCAGATACCAACGAAGTGTGATTTTTTGGGTGAGTTCCCAGAGTGCGGAGCATTTCGTGGACCTATAGATAGACTGAAGGGCTTGTGTCCACTGATCAACGGAGTAGGAACGTTGTAGATCAGCTTCCCACATTAAGTGAGAGGGAGATTTGGAGAATTGAGACTTTAGGTGGAGCATGTTATAGAAGTGGGAGATGCCTTTTGTGCTGGGAGTTGGCTCGGTTAAGAATTTCCAGGTCTTTGGAGGAATGGCATAGATAGGTGAGGGGATGGGATTCAAGCAATGACAAATTCTCAGGTAAGTAAAGAGTTCTGTGGAGGGAAGGTCAAACTCCTTCTGGAGTTGGGAGAAGGGCTTAGGAGAGTTTCCCTGAAATATTTGGTGGAGAAAATGAACACCCTTGAGGGACCAACGTGTGAGAGGTAGTTCTGGTGAGAGATAGTGTAGGGAATCTAGGGGAATTTGGTCCATGGGGGCAGAAGTCGAGTAGGTGGAGTGCTTTACCAGTTTGACCCATGCTTTCGCGGTGGCCCTCATGGTGGGTGAGAGTGCGGATGGGATTGTAGTCCCCAGTGGAGTGCTCAAAAGCCAAGATCGAAGGGGGGGGCGGGTTAGGGAGGATCGTTCTATTTGTCCCCAAGGAGTGCTAGGTTGCTCCCTGAACCATTCAGGTAATTGAGTAAGGATAGCTGCTAAATAATAATCCTCGAAATCAATGGAGCCTACGCCCCCCGCTAGTTTGTGCTTAATGAGTTTCGAGTGTGCGCACCGAGGACGTTTACCTTTCCAGAGATGTTGGTTCAGGACAGCTTGGAGGGACCTAAAGAAGGAAGAGGGGACAGGTATGGGGAGCGTTCTGAAGTAGTATAGTATCTGTGGAAGGCATAGCATTTTAAATGCTGCCAGCCTGCCCGACCAGGAAATCTCATGTTTGGTAATTAGGTGGGAGTCTGAACGGATCTTCTGGAGGAGGGGTTGGAAATTGGCGGAAAAAAGATGCTTAATGGTGCGTGTCAACTTAATCCCTAGGTACGATAATTCTCTATCTGCCCATTTGAACTGATGTTGTAGATATAACAGGTTTTTGGTAGTTGCGTCAAGGTTGATGTCTAGCATGAACGACTTGGTCGTGTTTACCTTATAGTATGATACAGTGCTAAACCATGTGAGCAATTTTTGTACCTCTGCCAGGGAAGGAGCCGGGTCAGTAAGAATTAGAATGACGTCGTCTGCAAATAGACTGATTTTATGCGAAGTGTGTCCAATTTGTATGCCAGAGATGGAAGGGTTGGCTCTAACGTGTGCTGCTAATGGTTCCATGAGCAGGTTAAAGATTAACGGGGATAAGGGGCAGCCCTGTCTCGTACCGTTTGTGATGGGGAATGGGCGAGAGGTCACGGTTGCTGTGAATACCTGAGCCGCGGGGGATGAGTAGAGTGCCATAATGGCGTGGAAGATAAATCCCTGGAAGCCAAAATGATGGAGTACTGATCTAAGGTAGGACCAGTGGACCCTGTCGAACGCCTTCTCTGCATCCAGAGAAAGGAGCAGAGAAGGCGGTCCGGTCGCCTCTGCATGGTGGATCAGGTTTATCAACCTCCTTGTGGCGTCTGAGGCCTGTCTACCCATAGTAAAGCCGGTCTGGTCCCTATGGATGAGGGTGGGCATAATCTGTTTCAGTCTACCTGCTATAGTTTTGGCGTATATTTTTAGATCTAAATTTAGCAAAGATATTGGACGAAAATTTTGGGGTAATGTCGGCTCTTTCCCTGGTTTCGGTATGGTCACAATAAGAGCATTTAAAGATTCAGGTGCAAAATGGGAGGAGGAGGCAGCGTTATTGAACATCTCAGTCATGTGTGGGATTAGGTGTTCAGAGAAACGTTTGTAGTATTCTCCCGGTATACCATCAGGCCCAGGAGCCTTGCCCGAGGGGAGTGAGTTGATGGTCAGTAGGATTTCCTGATCGGTCAGAGGAGTGTTCAGGGCGGAGAGTTGGTCAGTCGTCAAGGTGGCCAGTCGAATGCTTTGAAGGAAACGGTTGATGTCATCTTGTGAAGGTTGTGGAGTCTGGGGGTCTTGATGTAGGTTATAGAGGTCCTTATAATAGTCACTGAAAGCGTCAGCTATATCTTGGGGATTTGTCAGGGAAGCGTTTGTGTGTGGGTGAAAAAGTTGAGAGATATTGGCTTTGGAGCGTCTAGTCTTAATACGTTGTGCGAGTCGCTTACCGGCCTTGTTAGACGTGGAGTAGGCCGTGGCTTTCATTTTCTTCTGGAGATACTCATAGGAATGTAGAAGAAGCGTTCTAAGTTCTCGTCTAAGGGAAGTCAGTTGGTCAAGCAGTACCGGGCGGGGGTCAGTCTTATTTTGGGATTCCAAGGCTGTTATTTGAGATGTTATCTCATCAAGGCGCTGCGTCCTCCTCTTTTTATGAAGAGATCCTATCTTAATTAGTACACCTCTCAGGTAAGCCTTGTGGGCTCTCCACACAACCCCAGGGTCAGACACTGAGCCTGCGTTGATTGAAAAGTAGTTTTTGATATGGTCAGCAATCTCTAGGGAATATTCATCGTGTTGTAGTAAATAGGTATTCGCTCTCCATACAAAAGTGTTGTGGAGGCGCTTGGTGTTTTCTATAGTGAGTGAGATAGGGGCATGGTCTGACCATGTGGCAGTGTGGATTGCCGAGGCGGAAATTTGCTGCAAAAGGGTCTTGTCTGTCAGGAACAGATCAATTCGTGAGTACGAATTATGTCTAGGGGAGAAAAAGGTGAAGTCTTTTTCGGTTCCGTGGTGACATCTCCAGACGTCGAAAAGATTGTGGGTAGATAGAATTTTTTTCAGCGGTGAATCCCATCGCTTGGCTGCAGACGTGGTGTCCATGAGGAAGTCTGGGGCGAGATTGAAATCTCCTCCCAAGAGCAGATGGCCCTTCTGAATAGGTTTGGCTAAGCGTAGGACTTTGTGGAGAAACTTCTTCTGAAGGGAGTTTGGGGCATACAGGTTGATTAAAGTGTACGCTGTGTTGGCGATGGTGCAAATCAGAATAATGAAGCGACCTTCAGGGTCCACGTGCACATCCAGGGGTTGGAAGTCGGTAGAGGCATTAATCGCTATCATGACTCCCCTGGACTTGGTGGAGTGGGAAGCATGGTATACATGAGGGAAGTTAGGGTTTTTGCATAGATGAGTGTCCGAATGAAGGAGGTGGGTCTCTTGGATGAAGACAATGTCACTGTGAAGAGCCTGAATGGATTTCCAGAGTGAGTGACGTTTAGCTGGATGATTAAGCCCGTTCACATTCAAGGAGAGGATGTGGAGTGGCATCTTGACTGTGAAGTGCAATAAGGAGAACAACAAAAGGACTTACAGTTAGGAGAGCTTGAGTCCACCCCTGTAGTCACCAGATGGCGTAGTAGATGAAGGAGACCAGCGAAGGACCAGGGATCGTCTGTACAGGTGGAAGCAGAACTGCGGATAGAACAATATGTTATAGCAACTTAATCAGATCTAGTCACAGTGTACAGTAGGGGGGGGAGGGGAGAAGAGCTTGCTGAGGACTCTATGTGGTTCAAACTTTGGGGTACCCACGGTGGAGGGCAACCAAACCAAGAAGGCGGAGTTGAACACAACTGCGGCCTCCAACAGGGGGAATTAACAGTCTAAAACAACAGGAACTGAAAGGGTTAAAGGAATTCTCGTTCAGAGCCTCTGGGAGACTGGTTAAAGTGGTAGGCCCCATGTTGCGCAGGGGATCACGACATCTCCACCGAATCCGGGTGCATATTTCCATTCCGGCGGGGTGTGCTCCGGTCATTGTTAGGTGGGGACTGATTGGAGGGACCGGGCAGGATGTTCCAGGCATGCAGCAGGTGAAGACCCTTGTTGAGATCCGATATCACGTGTGATTTACCGTTGTGAGTGACAATTAGCGAAGCAGGATACCGCCATTTGTACGGGATGTTATGGTTTTGAAGGCCTTTGGTGACAGGACTCATTTGCCTCCGTAGTTGAAGGGTATACTTCGATAGGTCAGGGAAAATCTGGACACCTGTGTACGGAGTCGGCAGGGGTGCCTTAGCTTTAACACCAAATATGAACTTTTCCTTTATATGGTAGAAATGCACTCGCATTAGTACATCTCTAGGTACAGTGGCGGCGAGATGTGAGGGTTTTGCAATCCTGTGGATTCTGTCTATAATTATGTCGCGGGGAGACGTTTCAGGAAGCACTATGCGTATGAGCTCCTTGGCGTATTTAGGGAGGTCTGCAGGCAGAATTGATTCAGGGACACCCCTGAGCTTGACGTTATTGCGGCGAGACCTGTCCTCTAAATCCGCCAACTTTGCCCGCATCCACGTTTGTTCCTCTCTGACATCCTCAAATACATCAATAACACCATTCACAGTGGTAGCACAGTCTGTCATATTTCTCTCAATGCAGGTCACCCTGTCATCCATAGCATGAATATCTGAGGTGATTTTAGTGAAGAGGGAGGAGAGGTCAGTCATCAGGGAGGATTGCAGGGACAGGAGCATGTCTTTTAAGGTGGAATCTAGGACAGGCTGGCCTGTGGTGGGGAAGGAGGCCATAGATGAGTGTAGGGCCTGGTTGGAGAGGAAAGCCGGGGCCTCAATTAGCTGCGGAGGCGGCCGGTGCGGCGGCGTGTCCAGCCTCATTTTTGCCTTTGCCGGGCTGCTGGTAAGGGGGTCCCTGTCCGGGGACCGATCGGAGGACACAGGGGAAGTGAAAGTACCCAATCCGTCCATCAGAGCGGACGGCAGATCTGAGGGGGAGCTTCGCAGCGCGCCGTGGCCAGCGCCATCTTTACAGTCACTAACCTTCCCCGCCGGCTTGAAGGCGAACTCGGTCAGTTTTTGAGGCTTGTACTCCGTCAGCCTCTTCCTAGAAGTGCTTGCCATGGACCCGGGTGATGTCTGATCACGGATGGCCGTGGATGGAGTCGCGGATAGGGCCGTTGTGGTGCTAGTTGTCTCCCAGGGCTGCTGAGCTGAGGGATTATGCTGCCATCTTCAGCTCCGGTCGGCCACGCCCCCAATAGTTTTTTTTTGAGCTGCCTTCACAAGGTGCTCTTTCTGATCAATCTCCTCCGCACTTCTCCCCTCTTCATTCTCCCTCCCCTGCTGTTTTCTGACCCCTGTTACCCCACTCCTGCCCTCCCCTTCCCTCCCCCTCCTCCTCTTCCTTATCACTCCATCATGGCCCAAACAGTGATCTCTCACCCCAGGCTACAATTCTGTTCGTATAATGTCAATGGCCTTAATGTTGCCTCCAAGAGAGGTCAAATCCTTTATCACATGCACAAACGCCAGGTAAATGTGCTTCTTCTTCAAGAGACGCATTTTCGCTCCTCCTCCACTCCTTCCTGTTCCAACAGATATTTCAATAGGTGGTTCCATAGCACTAACCCAGCCCAGAAGACCAGGGGAGTGTCTGTTGCCTTTCATAAAACACTCCCTGTAGAAGTGCTGGATCAGCTCTCTGACCCTCGTGGGCGGTATATCTTTGTGAAATTCCTGTTATGGGGTACCAAATTCACAGTAGCCAACATCTATCTTCCCAACACCAATCAAGTACCGTCTGCGCTGGCATACTTGAAGGTTCTATCGGGATTCATGGAGGGTAAACTCATACTGGGCGGTGATTTTAACACCCCTCTGGAGCCGCTTTTGGATTCCTCCACCTCGCGATCTTGTGTCTCATTCCCTAAACTGAGAGCACTGAAGCGAGCATTCTATGAACTGCGTCTTGTAGACGTATGGAGGGTGTTGCACCCCAAATCCCGTGACTACACCCACTTCTCTCACGTACATCACACTTATAGTCGCATAGACTACTTATTGAGTGACCATAGTTGCCTGGACTGGTCTCCTGAATGCCACATAGACCCGATGGTCTGGTCTGACCACTCCCCTATCCACCTGACATTTTCGATCCCTTCCACCCCTATTAAGGAGTGGACGTGGCGCTTGAATGATTCACTGCTTGCGGATTCGGATTGTACACAGACGGTTTCTGACACAATCTCTAACTTTCTTGTTGACCATGCTTCGGATACGACTGCGATGCCCTTTCAATGGGAGGCGCTCAAGGCAGTTCTGCGTGGAACCTTTATCCAAATGGGTGCTCGCCTGAAAAAGGAGCGCTCGGCCGCCATAGAGACAGCAATTCGTACACTGAGAGAACTGGAAGTTGAACACAAAAGATCCCCGACAGTGTCAACACTATCAGATGTTTCTACGGCGCGATCACGACTCAGAGAACTCTATGAGACCTCTGCACGCTCGTATGCAAGTAAGCTCGCTTTCCATCAATATAAGTTTCTGGATAAATGTGGTCGATCGTTGGCTCGCTCTCTACACCCTAAAGTGTCTTCCACTTTTGTGCCCCACATCCGGGGGGCGCGGGGAGAATTGATCTCCTCACCGACCAAGATGGCCGAGGAATTCAGGGACTTCTACCAAGCCCTATATAATATCCCTGCGACTCAACCAACGGGCTCCCATTGTACCGGGATAGAGGACCAATTGTCTTATGTCTCGGAAACCGCACTTCCCACACTAGATGCTGACGCCATTGCTGATTTAGAGACTCCTATCACAGAAGATGAAGTTGCCAAAGCCATAGCGGGTACGCCGAGTGGAAAGAGCCCGGGCCCGGATGGCTTCACGCCCAAGTTTTATAAACTTTTTGCTGCCCTTCTCACACCCTTTCTCACCAAGGTGTTCAACTCTTTGACAGGAGGCTCGCTATTCCCTCCACAAGCACTTGAGGCCCACATATCTCTCATCCCAAAGCCGGGCAAGGACCCTGCTCTTTGCTCTAACTACAGGCCGATATCTCTAATTGGTGTCGATCTGAAAGTTTTTGCTAAAATACTGGCGAATAGATTACAACCAATGTTGCCGGGGATAATACACTTGGATCAGGTAGGCTTTGTAAGTGGCCGAGAGGCTAGAGATAATACCCTGAAGACTCTTCTTTTAACTGATTATGCCCGATCTCACGATATCCCATTATGCCTCTTAACAGTCGATGCGGAAAAGGCATTCGACCGTGTAGACTGGCAATTCCTTCGAATATGCCTGCAACAAATTGGCTTGGGACCTAATATGATGGCTAGAATAATGTCCCTTTATACCTCTCCGTCTGCTAGGGTTAGATTGAATGGTTCGCTATCCCCGGCCTTCTCTATTTCAAACGGGACGCGACAGGGCTGCCCACTGTCCCCCCTCCTCTATATTCTTACCATGGAACACCTGGCCATGGCTTTACGTAATAACCCCTCAATCCAAGGTGTAACAATCGGACCCACCCACACCAAACTCGCCCTTTTTGCGGATGATTTGCTCCTGTTCGTGACACATCCACATACAACACTGCCCTCCGTGTTGCAGGAGTTTCAGAAATTCGGAGTAGTTAGCAACTTCAAAGTGAATTACTATAAATCGGAAATCCTTAACGTATCTTTGTCCAACTCGGTTCTACATAGAATAGCGACCACTTTCCCCTTCAAAACCGACTCTGCCTCCGTCAGGTATCTTGGAATTCAGATTCCCTAAACTTTACCCCTCTCCTTCTTAAGACCCAAGCTGATTTAGCCACCTATGCGTCTAAACGGCTCTCATGGCTAGGTAGAGTGAATGCTCTAAAAATGGATGTTCTTCCTAGGTTCCTGTATTTGTTTCAAACTATACCTATTCGTATACCTACTTTGTACTTCAAGAAACTACGCCTGATGTTCTCCAAGTTTATTTGGAATGCTGCCCGTCCCAGAATACGATACGGAACATTATCCCTTCCAAAGGCTAGAGGGGGAGCTGGAGCCCCGGACGCCTCCTTATACCATAAGGCAGCGGTGCTCACTCGTATATTGGATTGGTTCCATCACTCTTCAACCAAGCTCTGGGTCCAGTTGGAAAGCCACATGAACCCAATTGAACTCCCTGCTCTCCCATGGACCTTACCCACGAATCGAGGGAGTTTGGGCCCTCTCAGTGACCCTTCTCTACAGACGATTCGGATCTGGGATCGTTTGCGATCCAGAGGGGGTCTGTCGAACCACATGGGGCCTTTGACTCCCTTCTTTGGGACCCCGGCCTTTCTACCTGCTCTGTCGGTAACAAGATTTGGACCGTGGCGTAAGGAGGATCATAGGAGAATCGCCCAGGTCCTTAGATCAGACCCCACTCTAAGAGCTGATACCCCTGCCGACCCGACTTCCCGACACCCTATGCAGTGGCTTCACAGGCAACAGACCACTTCCTATATCCGAACCCTGCCATCCATCCCAGATATCCTGGCTGAACCGACGGGATTTGAGGCACTGCTTCTACAGGCAGAACCTCCAACACATGTGATATCTCAACTCTACTGAACCCCTACTGCTCGACATTTTTTCCCCTGATATCTCAATACTCCCCCCGCATTTTTATACGGCCACCTGGGAGGCGGACCTGCACCACCCTATATCCCCACTTGACTGGCGGAAGTGTTTTGCCCTGACACACAAACTATCCTTGGCCACTAGGACCCAAGAGAAGGGGTTTAAGCTACTAACGAGATGGTACAGATGCCCAACGACTATCAAACACTTCAACCCGACAATGTCAGATGCATGCTGGCGGTGTCTGAGATCCCGGGGAACAATGCTCCACATCTGGTGGGACTGTCCTCCTATCCAGGCATTTTGGCAACGGATTTTCGAGCTATACTGCAAACTGATGGCGACCACAATCCACCCCTCCCCTGAGGTGGCTCTCTTATCTATACTCCCTGGCTCGTTCAAGTCCGTTAAAAATGATGTGTTACGACACTTTCTGGCGGCAGCCAGGGTGGTGATCCCCCGTCACTGGAGATCGGCGGCTACGCCTTCCCTTGGGGACTGGGCTGTTGAGGTGGACAGCATAAGGGACCTTGAACGTCTGTTGGCGGAGGAGTGCGATAAAAGCGAACAATTCTCTCTCACCTGGACTTCATGGTCTATGTTCCGATATTCTTCTGAGTTTATTTCCTGGGCTGGAGGTGGCCTGGATGATGTCGCCCTGGTGCCATGATGGAGTGATGCTTGATACTTGATCCCCAATTCTTACCCCATTACCTCTCCCCCTTTTTTCTACCTCTGCTTCTTTTCTTTTTCTCATTGTCTGAGTACATTCTTAGGAATCCATTAGTCCACATACATGTCTTTATCTTGCCGAATGTTACTGATTCACTTTCTGACCCCATATGTTATTTTTTGAATTTTATTTTTCTATTTTCTCTCCCCCATACAACTTAATATGCACTCCCGTATACTATACTGTATATGTGGCAACACTACTCCGCTACCTGTGGTGTAGTCGAGAACTACAACAACCAGATCTCCCCCCCCCCCTTTTTTTTTGCTAACACTGATAGCCTTA
The DNA here is from genome assembly GCA_029574335.1 of Rana kukunoris. NCBI lineage: Eukaryota > Metazoa > Chordata > Amphibia > Anura > Ranidae > Rana > Rana kukunoris. The sequence goes on along the minus strand of CM056050.1, from coordinate 220,657,808 downwards.
TGGTGGTCCTCATACTCATGCTTTTTCTCTCATTTATATTTAACATAGACATGTTTATGTTCTGGCATGCACGGTACCTATTGTTGATATATTCGATTGTACTGTTTGTAATGTTTAAAATGATACTTGTCTTTCTGCTCCTCTTTTTTTTCTCTTCTCTAATAAAATAAGATTGAATTAAAAGACCATTGTAGGATTAAAAGTCAAGAACCTCAGGCCTTGAGTAATTGACAAATATTAACCTCCCTGGCGGTATGATTCTTTCAGATTTTAGGTGCTTAAAGCGGTACCATTATTTGCAAGGGAATTTGGCGTTTTATACTGTAGGCTTGTAATTCTTAGGAATAACTCACTGAAATCTATCCAAACAAGAGTCTAATAGGCATCCCGGGTATGATTTTTTTTATTTTTTTTATTAAAAATTATAATATAATAAATAATTATAAAAAATTATAACAAATAATAATATAATTATAGTAAAAATTATTCAATAATGTAATCAAATCAAAATCACTGAAATTTGCTCAGTTGCAGAATTTTTGCTGTCATTATTTTTTTTTTTTTATGATGAATTTCCCCATAAATCGCTATCGCTAAATTCTGCAAGTGATTCTGATTTATTATCGCTGTTTTTTAGCTGCTCTAAAACAATTTTTGCCATAAAGGGACACTTTTGGTTGCTATGGGCAATCTACAGTTTGCAGGGAGAAAGAACAGTTTTTATTATATAAAAGGACATGTAGTGTACAGGGCAGACCACTAGGGACATGGGGGGTGTGTATTTTTTACATACAGTACTGTAATCTATAAGATTACAGTGTACTGTATGTATAGTGTTTGTTTACATTTTTGAATTTGGCGCCGTCCCCCCCCCCCCTACGTCGCGACGCTCGCAGGGAAGGGAATCGGCGGTACACACAGCATCAGGCGGACATCCGGCCGCCGTGTACTGCGGAGATTCATCGCTGGATCGCAGAGAAAAGGTAAGTAAACTTTTTTTCTGCATCCAGCGAGGCAAGTCCGTGTGTGGCACGGGGTTACCGATCTTAGCTTAAAAATCTCACCCCGTGCCACACACAGGAAGACCGCCAGGGAGGTTAAATAAAGATATTCAAGCATACCAGTGATCCAGAATATATGAAATAATATTTTTAAAATATAATTGTACGGTACATATTCTAGCAATAACAAAAATAAAATATAAGAAACCATTACATTACATTAGTGAAATTAATTTAAATGAAAACAATATATAATAATTTCTAAATTGATTCTATAAATAAAACATAATTAAATTCTAGTTTGAATATGATACTTTTATTTTTTGCTTGGAAAGAAAGTTTAACAAAGTTCACAAGTTGTTTTGTTCACACCTGGCTCATTTTTCTGAGCTTGTCAAAATGAAACACTTCATGACAGCACACTGTGCAATATTCACATAAATAGAACACACGTTTCTGTCCTGAAAATGCAGCCAAAAAAGTAATTTGTAAAGGAAGAACAATAATTATTTTGAGTTATGTGCTTGAACAACAGAGTGAGTAAACAAATGAGAAAAACAATTCAAACTGTATGCATCAGATGCTCGTGTGCAGTATTCCTAAAAAGTATGCTTTTTAAACAGATGCCCAAATTGGATATGCCTTGATCACTTCCATGCAAGTTTAGATAATAAGGAGCTGGCTTGTGATTACACCACTGACTACCTGTCCTAACAAAAGCTGGCTAATGTGACAGAAAGCTCAAGAAGGTAAAACATAAAACATAACATAAAATATGCGATTATATCACATATATCATGCATCTTGCTCTCACCCAAAAGCCTTGATTTGCCGCAAGACATGTGGGCCTCTATGGAGTGACACTAACCAAGCAGGACTCTCTGAGTCCTCCCAGATCGGTCCCCCTTTCGACCTCACAATGGAAACATGATGCTGGGGCTTAATGGTAGCTGCCTCCAAAAACCCATTAGAGGAAGACAATCTGCATAACCAGATTCTGTTTTCTACTTCCATATATATATAATGGGCTGCTCAATCTAAAATGCCTATTTTTTGGTCCCAATTAAAGCCTGATCACTTTGATAGATTTGAAACGAAATATCGCAAATGTTTAGTCCAAATGCTTATAAAATGAACATACGTGTAGTTCTGTGGCAACTTATACTTAATGAATCAGTCAAGAACATTGAAATCAATGAACATTATTCTTTAAGGTTGGACCAATCCTAACACTGGTCATCCAAGTTGCCTAATGCAGACTTTTCTGTCTCATGATTGTGCCCTATAGAGTTGTGTTAGTTTGATTAATTCATCCTATGTATGGTCACTTTAATTAAAGCATTGTGTAACATGTTAAGGAAGATGATACAGTGACATTTACTTGTTTATTAATGATTCTTTCATGTCTTTAGATGTTAAAGTGGTTGTAAACTCTTTTTTTTATTTTTACCTACAGGTAAGCCTATAATAAGGCTTACCTGTAGGTAAGAAGAATATCTCCTAAACCTGTACAGTTTAGGAGGTATTCCCCTTGCAATGTGCCACTTATTGCAGTGGCGCATGCGCAGGGGAGACTCTCGGCTAAAGGACCGACAGTCGCTGGACCTTGCCGAATTGAAAACTCCCGCGCACATGCGTGAGAGTGACGACCTCGCTGCTCCAGCCAATCACAGCACTGTATGCTAATGAGCTTTTGCCGGCGATCCCAGAAATTACGAATGTCTATCGCAATCTCTTACGGCATCTTTAGTCATCTTTTTTTTGCGTAACACTATACCAGCTTTTTGCTGCTCTAATATTAGACAGCCCATGTTAAGTATGGCCGTCGTTCCCACGTCAAATTTCTACGTTTTCCGACGTCTTTTATTATTTTTTACGTAAGTCGTCCGGGAATAGGAATGTTCGTAAACGATGCTACTCAAACAACGAATGACGTAACGACGTGATTTCGCGCAATGCAGGGCGGCAAATTCCTGAACGGAGCATGCGCAGTTCGATCACCGTGGGGACGCGCCTAATTTAAATGCTTCACGCCCCCTAATCGCGTACTTCGATTACGCGGCGGGAAATAGACTGCTCCGCCGTAGCGTACAGGCAAAAATCTACCAGAATTCCATTTAGAGCCTGGTAAAATACGGCAGCGTAGAGTATTTTGATTACGCAGCGCAAAATTAAGTATATCTGAATCTGGCCCATTGCATTTTTTTCTAAATAGTCGCTCTATTTTTGTTTATAGCGCAAAAAATAAAAACCGCAGAGATGATCAAATACCACCAAAAGAAAGCTCTATTTGTGGGAAAAAAAGGACGCCAATTTTGTTTGGGAGCCACGTCACACGACCGCGCAATTGTCAGTTAAAGCGATGCAGTGCCGAATCGCAAAAAGTGCTCTGGTCATTGGGCAGCAATATGGTTCGGGGGTTAAGTGGTTAATGTTAAAACCCCTTTTAATGGTTAATATGTAAACAGGAATGTTAATTGAGATAAATTATCTCTAAACAGTGGTGAAAAGATTAAAGGTACACTAAAGTCAGGGATTTAAAAAAAAAAAATAACAAACATGTGATACTTACCTCCACTGTGCAGTTCGTTTTGCACAGAGTGGCACGGAAACCTGTCTTCTGGGGTCCCTCGGCGGCTGTCTGGGCTCCTCCTCGCAAAAGCTTTCCTTCTTCATGCGAGGGCGCTCGCATGGAGGTAAGCTTTTGCGAGCGCGCTCCCGTGATACAGCGGCGGCCATAGCCGCCGACTGTATCACTCGGCTCCGCCCCCCAGCGTGCCACGTCATCCGCCCTGATTGACAGCAGCGCTAGCCAATGACTGCGCTGCTATCAATCCGCCCAGCCTAGCCAATCAACGGCCAGGCTGGGAACCGAAGATGACGACGTGGACGCACCCGGGAGATTCGAACGGTCAGGTAAGTACAACGGGGGCTCGGGGGGGGCCGGTGCTGCTAGATGTTTTTTTACCTTCATGCATAGGATGCATGAAGGTAAAAAAACTTGTACCTTTACAACCCCTTTAAGGTGTGATAAAAAGTCAGAGCATCTGTTTCTTACCACATTTATGAAGTAATAATAGCAAAACAAAGCTAGCATTTATCAAATGACTGCTTTAACTTTAAAGACAAGCTACCATGTTATGCAAGTAAAGCCTTTTATTTTTATTTTTCATTTGCTTTGCAAAATAAAATATGATTGCTCATTCTACAATGCAGAGGAAAAGATAGCTATTTCATTAAGGGGCATGAATCATATGTAACTATGGCAAAACAACTGTAAAAAGAACATTCTTTAGATTTCACACTAGCTCAGCTCACAATTATCCTGTCAGTGGATTGGTGAGGTCAGTAATTTCAATGCTTAGCATTGAGGAGGTTTGCTACTCCAATAAACCTTAATTTGAGAGGGAGTTTTCACTGCCAGAGGTTATGATTGGAATGCAAGATATATGGATGATGACAGCTATGTATTTAGCCAGCATGTTTTAAACTATAACAAGCTACGACCTGAGCAGGTTAACAAACTGATTTTAGCTTACGATTGTGTACATATCTCTCGCTGTGTATACAGTGTGTGTTCATGTAATCCAAAACATGTATGATTTAATGAAAATAAATATACAAAATACAATGCTAATTAAGTTACTTGTAAAACAATACCTGGGACTTCACTAAAGTTGAGGTGGGTGGACTAAGGGTCATATTGCATTTCAAAGAAAGTGTTTTTTTTTTTTTCTGCTTTCTTTCATTTCATTTTAGCTTTTTCTTTTTCCCAAAGTAAATTTTACCTTCAACTCTACATTCTCCTGCATAGAAATACAAATAATAACAAAATAAAACACTGCTTTCCTAAGTAACAAAGATAAATATGTTTCTATTGAAAAAATGAGAACAAATATTAAAAATAAGCATAAAGTGCGTTTTACGAAAATATTAGCATTTTTTGACATTCATAAGAATGACAAAACAAATACTAGGGAAATGTGAATGTCACTCTTGACAGCTACCCTAGTAGCAAATGTCTCTTGCTCTTATCTCTGCCTGTTAAGACCTACCTGAACATTCACTTTTGATTGCCTCCTCAGTTTTTCAAGTTCAAGTAAATTTGGTTTGAACATGAACTCTGCTGCAAATTCTATTGAGCTATATATAATATATATTGGGGCAAATGCTGACGTTACATTTTGGCAAACGTTTTTGGGCTTATGCCCCGTACACACAATCGTTTTTTCGGCATGAAAAAAAACGTTGTATTTTAAAACGTAATTTAAAATGATCGTGCGTGGGCTTCACATCGTTTTTCATTTTCTGAAAAACGACAAAAAAAAATTCAAGCATGCTGCAATTTTTAATGTTGTTTTTAAAAATGTTGTTTTTCGGGTTGTAAAAAATCATCGTGTGTGCGCTAAAACGACGTTAAAAACAACGTTTTAAACCCGCGCATGCTCAGAAGCAAGTTATGAGATGGGAGTTTGAATGGAACTTCTTCTTTAGAGTTCCGTCGTACGTGTTGTAAGTCACTGCGCTTTGCTCATCATTTTTTTTAAAACGATGGTGTGTGGGCAACATCGTTTTTAACCACTTAAGCCCCGCCCTAAAATGCAGTTAAAGGACCAGGCCCCATTTTGCAAATTGGCACTGCGTCACTTTAACTGACAATTGCGCAGATGTGAGACTTAGCTCCCAAACAAAATTGGCTTCCTTTTTCCCCCACAAATAGAGCTTTCTTTTGGTGGTATTTTATCATCTCTGTGGCTTTTATTTTTTCCGCTATAAACAAAAATAGAGCTTCAATTTAAAAAAAAAATGCAATATTTTTTACTTTTGCTATAATAAATATCCCCCAAAAATATATATATATAAAAAAAATGTTTTCCTCAGTTTAGGCCGATACGTATTCTTCTACCTATTTTTGGTAAAAAAATCACAATAAGCGTCTATCAGTTGGTTTGCGCAAAATTTATAGCGTTTACAAAATAGGGGATAGTTTTATTGCATTTTTTTTTTACTACTAATGGCGGCGATCAGCGATTTTTTTCGTGACTGCGACATTATGGCAGACACTTCGGACAATTTTGACACATTTTTGGGACAATTGTCATTTTCACAGCAAAAAATGCATTTAAATTGCATTGTTTATTGTGGAAATGACAGTTGCAGTTTGGGAGTTAACCACAAGGGGGTGCTGTAGGGGTTATGTGTTCCCTGTGTGTGTTTACAACTGTAGAGGGTGTGGCTGTAGGTGTGACATCATCGATCATGTCCCCCCTATAAAAGGGATCACGCGATCGATGATGCCGCCACAGTGAAGCACGGGGAAGCCGTGTTTACACACGGATCTCCCCATTCTTCAGCTCCGGAGACCGATCGCCGCACTCCAGCGGCGATCAGGTCTGCGAGTCAGCGGTCCCAGTCCCGAAGCTCCGGACTGGGTCACGGGAGCGTGCCACGGGCGCGTGCCCGTGGCCCATGGCTGGGTAGTCGTACAGGATGTACCTGTACGTGGATCTGCCCAGCCGTGGCATTCTGCCGACGTATATGTGCAGGAGGCGGTCCTTAAGTGGTTAAAATGATCGTGTATGGGCTTCACAACGTTTTTCATCTTCTGAAAGACGACCACAATTTTTTTTGAGCATGCTGCATTTTTTAACGTCGTTTTAAACCCGCGCATGCTCAGAAGCAAGTTATGAGATGGGAGTTTGAATGGAACTTTTGTGTTGTACGTCACCGCGCTTTGCTCATCAATTTTTTAAAAACGATGGTGTGTGGGCAACATCATTTTTAATGATGAAGTTGGAAAAACTTTGTTTTTTCTACATGCTGAAAAACATTTTTTTTTTTTTCATGGCGAAAAGTGATTGTGTGTACGCGGCATAATAAGAAAACAAAGAGCACAGAGAGATGGGCACTTGCATGGGAGACATTTAAAAAAAATACTTTACAGCAGGAACTTGGTCATTTTAATGTAGCTTTAAAGACAACATTAGAAAAACACAAATCTTTTCATTTATATACTGCCTAGGAGTTGTTTGTGATGTTAAGGAACAGTCCAAGTTTTGACAGATAGTATCAGTGATGGTGTATTCTGTCATCACATATTTTCAATGTGTAATTGATTTTTTTTAACTTGTACATTTAGCTTGGCTTACATACAACACCCCAATGAGATTCTTTTCAACTTAAAAGAAAGATAGGCTTTAGCTACAACACCTCCCTTTTCATCAAGTGGCAGCAGGCCTGATTTTAACAGTGGAAGAAGCAGCCACAGCAGATCCAAACACTCTTTGTGTTTGGGGGACGTTCACCCACATGTATCCACAGTTACAGGGATATCAAATTCAGAGCAGCAACTGTATCCATGCAACTGATGAATTCCAATTGACATGAATGGGTCTGCCTGCATTGGAATAAGCAGAACACACATGTAGAACACATCGCATGTGAACTGAGCCTTTAAGAAGTATAGGGCCAGATTCAGGTAGATTTTTATTTTGGAGTAACGTTTCTCATTTACGTTACTCTGCCGAAACTTTTGGAGCAAGTACTGTTATTCACATAGCACTTGCTCCTAAAGTTGCGGCGGCGTAGCGAAAATGAGCCGGCGGAATTCTAATTGGGCGGTAGGGGGCGTGTATTATTTAAACTAGGCACGATCCCGCGGCGAACGTACTGCGCATGCGTCGACTGTCAGTGCGCATGCTCCAAATTCTGTCAGTGAACGTCAATGACGTCAATCCCTATTCACGGACGTTTTACGCAAACTACGCAAAATGTTTTAAATTCGACGCGATGACGACGGCCATACTTAACATAGAATACTCCACTAGGGGGCTTGTTTTTCTTTACGCTGCGTATCGCTTACGGAAACGTAGGAAAGTCACTGCGTCGGGCCCGAATACGATCGTGAATTGCCGATTCTTGCTGATTAACATATTCTCGGCGTTAATCAGCGGGAACGCCCCGAGCGCCATTTTTAAAATTGCAGTTCCGATACGACGGCGAAATACAATTACGCCACTCGTATAGGAACTCCAACCCGGCGTTTCTTGTTTTCTGCTCACAGAAAACAGAAACGCCGGCTCAAAGTGAGAGTTATGCTGGCGTATCACTGATACTCCAGCCTAACTCTACCTGAATCTGGCCCATAGTTTGTGACCTTTTTTTTACAGTACAACATTGTTTTAAAGTTTAGACAAGTTTAGACAAATGTCAAAATCAGTTCAAACCCCAACCCCACATTCCCAGCACCCCACTAACCCAAACCCCCTGTACTCAATTATTGACAAATATAAAAATATAGACATTAGAATTTTGGGGTAGAAATTGACTCAGTGACAGGGCAGTGTGCAGGTAGAAAATAGAGAGAGAGAGAGAGAGAGAGAGAGAGAGAGAGAGAGAGAGAGAAAGAGAGAGAGAGAGAATACAGGATGTATACTAAATATATTAGAGTGCATTATGTGAGACACAGAATGCACAAATATTGCTTAGTGGCTGGACAGTATGTAAGCAGCTTGGTTAGGCCACAATAGAACAAGAAGAGATGAGAGGTTTTATCTTGAAAAATACATTTGAGCATATTATCTGACAGATCAGAGCACTGGAATAGGCCACACTAAGTCCCAACACAGGATTTACTCCTGCTTTAAAAATTTGACATTTTGTGGGTGGGGTTGACCTGTGGAAGCATTGTATAGCACATTTATGGTGCTGAAGCAATGGAATATGCTGCAAACTTTGAGGCACAAGGCATGATTCCCCTGCAGCAAGAATTAGAAATTTAGCATTTGAAGTTGAGTTGCACAAACATTGTGTGTCATTTTTACCGTCCTTGAACATTGTAATCGACCAACAAAAGGTAGTAAGCAGGGTTGAGCGAACCAGACTTTTGGATTTTTTGTACCCGGACCCGAACAATTTGCTGTAAGTTCGGGTTCGGGTTCGGTGTTCGGCAATGTAATGGCGTGCTGCAGGGCAGCCAATTACCATTTGTTTTACTCGTGTGACCTAGAAGCCATAACAGCCATGCCTACTAATGTCATGGCTGTGATTAGCCAGTGCAGCATGTGACCCATCATGTGACCCAGCCTCTATATAAGCTAGGGGCACATAGCACAGCTCGTCACTCTGCTTCAGACAGGGTAGGGAAAGGCTTCCGCTGCTGCTCTCAGGGAGAGATTTAGATAGGAGTCAGACTGTCCTGCTTCAGAAACTACAGCACTGTATATGTTACTGTGAGAAATTATGCAAGATAGTTTAGGAAAAGGTTCCTGATTATGCTTGTAGGGAGAGAAATATATAGGAGTCGGTCCCGCATCAGACATCTAATTACACCAGCACTGCATATGTTACTGTGAGATACTCTGCAAGATAGTTTAGGGAGAGGTTCCTGATTGTGCTTGTAGGGAGAGACATATATAGGAGTCTGTCCTGCTTCAGCAATCTAATTACACCAGCACTGCATATGTTACTGGGGGATACTCTGCAAGATACTTTAGGGGAAGGTTCCTGATTGTGCTTGTAGGGAGAGAAATAGATAGGAGTCTGTCCTGCTTCTAAAATCTAATTACACCAGCACTGCATATGTTACTGTGAGATACTCTGCAAGATACTTTAGGGGAAGGTTCCTGTTTGTGCTTGTAGGGAGAGAAATAGATAGGAGTCTTTCCTGCTTCTAAAATCTAATTACACCAGCACTGCATATGTTACTGTGAGATACTCTGCAAGATACTTTAGGGCAGTGGTCTCCAAACTTTTTAATCAAAGGGCCAGTTTACTGTCCTTCAGATTTTAGGGGGGCTGGACTGTGGTCAGTGGGAATAAAAAATAAAGTTATAGTGCCAGTAGTCAGTAGGTGGAATAGTGCCCCATAAAAGGTATTAGTTATAGGAATAGTGCCCCGTTGTTGGTGTCATAGGGAGGAAAAATACACCATCATTGGTGTCAGTGGGAGGAATAGTGTCCCATCATTGGTGTCAGTGTGAGAGATAGTACCCCATCATTGGAATCATTGGGAGGAATAGTGTCCCATCATTGGTATCAGTGGGAGGAATAGTACACCATCATTGGTATCAGTAGGAGGAATAGTGCCCCATCATTGGTGTCAGTGGAAGGACTAGTGCCCCATCATTGGTATCAGTGGGAGGAATAGTGCCCCATCATTGGTGTCAGTGGGAGGAATAGTGCCCCATCATTGGTGTCAGTGGGAGAAATAATGTCCCATCATTGGTGTCAGTGGGAGGAATAGTGCCCCATCATTGGTGTCAGTGGGAGGAATAGTGTCCCATCATTGGTGTCAGTGGGAGGAATAGTGTACCATCATTGGTGTCAGTGGGAGGAATGGTGTCCCATCATTGGTATCAGTGGGAGGAATAGTGTCCTATCATTGGTGTCAGTGGAAGAAATGGTGTCCCATCATTGGCATCAGTGGGGGAATAGTGTCCCGTCATTGGTATCAGTGGGAGAAAAAGTGCCTCATCGCCCGTATCATTGGGAGGAACAGCGCTTCATCTCTGTAGGAGGAATTCCCAAGGGCCGGATAAAGGCATGCAAAGGACCGCATCCGGCCTGCAGTTTGGAGACCACTGCTTTAGGGGAAGGTTCCTGCTTGTCAAGATTATTATTTTTTTTAATGTATTTTATGTTATTTTAAGTTATTTCCCTATCCACATTTGTTTGCAGAGTACTTGCCATGCTCTTACCAACATTTTGCTGCAATTTCCTTTACTTTTTTAGAGACATTTTAGTAGTCAAAAATTCAGGTTCCCATTGACTTCAATGGGGTTCGGGTTCGAGGTCAAGTTCGGGTCAAGTTCGGGTCCCGAACCCAGACTTTTTTCCGAAGTTTGGCCGAACCCGTCGAACCCAAACATCCAGGTGTCCGCTTAACTCTATTAGTAAGAGGTAATGGTGGCAGATATCAATTTATTTTGAGGAGAGCAGCAAATGACACTTAAAAGTTTAGTTTGTAGCATCAGCAGCAGAAGTTTTGTAGTCAATGGCAATCCATAATTAGTTAATTTCAATAAAAGTGAGCCAGTTTCTCACTGTCAGGGGACATCAAGATTTGCCTCTCTGTAACAAACCTTAATGCTGAATCCTCTCCAATAGCATACTGGCTGCAGGGCAACCTGAAAGCTCCAACCCAAACTGTGCTGTATGATAGTGTGAAAAGTTTTCTTCTGACTCCATTCAGTGCGGCTGTCCCGGTCTACACATTTCTAGTGTGGTTTCTGTACATCCAATTGTCCATGAAGCCCTGAAGAGGAATGAGTATATGTCATTTCTCATAGTATCCGCATCAGAATCCACATTTACCCTGTACCTGATATAGTCAGTAATCATGTTGTCAAGACATGTCTGTGAATGTTATGTGCAACTATGTTTATCTGTCAATTAAAAAAAACATGTGGTTTAAAAACTCTTAAAAGCAATGCTAAGGAAGCTGTATCCACAGCTGTGCCTCCTTTCAGGTGCGAAGGAACAGGAGGAACAAAAATCAGATGTAGATAGAGGGAAAAGATCAGAGGTACATTGATCATCGAAGTTAAAGAAGGAATGAATTTGGTTATAATCAGAAAATGTGGCAAAGTGGGAGCCCAGATCAAAGACAGAAGCTAATAAATAACCGAGGTGTTGAATCCGCAAAGTGATCAGGAACAAACGACAAAAAGCAGCTTTTCAGCAACAAAGGGAACACAGGGGCTCCCTGTGAGTGCATCCTTAAACACATCCGGAAATTGGTTTTATCATTGTATCAAGAATTTAATAGTGCGCCCCCTTCTATACCACCCAATAGTGATATCCAAAAAGCCCCTTGGAGGTGTATTAGTCCTTTGATGGCTTTAAATACTGTAAAACAAACAGCAAGAGAAGAGCGCAGCAGAGAACAATAAAAATGTATTTTGATTAAAAACAGTATTATGGAAGAGCAGTAGTGTGGAAGAGCCAGACGGCATCTGTGATGGCTAACACATTTTGAGGATGAACCCTAATCCTCAAAGCCAAAATAGGGAATCTACTGGCCTGGCCCTCCCACACTAACTGGTTGACTACAGCAGACCTGAAGGAGATCAATCATACTTGCTATGTTATGATATGCTTACATACCGTGTGTATGTGAGTATAACAATTGTTTTTAATAAATACATTTTATTGTGGTATATGCGCTAGGTCGGTAAACCCTTCTGCTATTTGTTTTGCAGTAAAATATACTGTATGTACTGTCCTTACCCATGTTTATTGAACCAAGTGTCTGTTGTCATGGGTAACCTCACTATGGCAGTAAGCTTCAACAACGAAAACATTGGCCCGGATTCACAAAGCACTTACGCCAACGTATCTCTAAAAAACGCTGACGTAAGTACAAATGTGCGCCGTCGTATCTATGCGCCGACCAACAAAGCAAGATACGTCGAAAAATAGGCTTCAGCCGCCCAACGTAACTTTCCTGGGCGCATATTTACGCTGGCACTTCCATTGATTTTTGATGCAAATATGCAAATGATGCAAATACGGCGATTCACGGCGTAAAGTTATTCCCCATATAGGAGGCGCAACTCATGCAAAGGTATGGACCAGGGAATGAATGCCGTTGAATTTTATGTAGTTTACGTTGTACGTGAATAGGGCTGGGCGTAGGTTACATTCACGTCGTAGGCAGTGATTCAACGTATCTTAGGCAGTTGTTTTGACGTGATTGTGAGCATGCGCACTGGGATGCGTCCAAGGTACGACGCATGCACAGTTCGTTTTAAGTACTTGTGTGACGCTTAGTCCATCATTTGCATGGGGTCACGCTTCATTTAAATGTATCACGCCCACTTCCAGCCCACTTCCACCTACTTTGACTTAGGCCGGCTTACGCCTACGAATTTACATTACGCCGGCGCAACGTTGGGAGCATTTGCTTTGTGAATTCCATGCTTCCCTAACTGCGCTGCGCCGGCGTAGCGTAAAAGACATAAGCTACGGCGGCATATATATGCGGCGATGTATGTGAATCCGGGCCACTATGTTTCACATGCCGATAGGGGGGCACAGGTGGCCTTTTGAGTGAAATAATGATGGCTGGGTGCCTGTCATTGTGATGTAATACAGGCCATAAATTCATAGAATGGAGCTGATTTCACAAACTAAAATGGAAACAGCTACAAAGCCATACATTTTGACAGAATTTGAAAGAAGTTATCCTCTACTACTTGCTTCTTCTGCTGTGCTTTGCATTAGATGTCACCTGTCATAGCCAAACAGGAAATGAGCAGTGTATAAAAGACAATTAGTGCCACCTACCTAAAGTGTTATGTGCTTATAAATAAACTATAAAGTATACTAATTAGTACTCCACAGCTGCTGTACACTTCCAGTGAATTCACCTCACCATACAACATATAAAATAAAATGAAAAATATAAGTGCAGCGCTATTGATCTATCAAATAAATAAATAAATCTATATAATAATGCGTTCAATTAAAGTTCATTTGCTGAAACTTTTTTGCGTTAAATTATTGTGAATTCTCAATTTATATATCATCCACTACTGTGCAAATTGTGTCTTCAGATGTTCACACCTTCACCAGCCGTTATAGCTGCTCACCTCATACAGTCGTACAGTCAGTCAGAAAGACTCAGGAACAATTCCTTTCTTTCTTTCAGCTATGGTCTCATCTCTTCCTCTTCCGACAAGCTATTCTGTATACACTTTCCAACCAGTAGCCTCCCAGGGGGATTTCAAGAAAGATCTCTCTTATATACTCCCACTGCTTTTCTCCTTCCTCCACACCAGCGTTGTTCTCTGCTTCAGTGTTTACACATTATAGCAGCAACTGAGTGACCTCTTGTGTGCATGTCTTGAGCATCATTCATAGTGTTCCAGGTTGGCTTCCAACACTTTCATGTTTGTGAATCATTTGCACAGCAACTCAATGATTATGGCCTGGAGATTCACAAAGCACTTACGCCAACGTATCTCCAGATACGCCGACGTAAGTACAAATGTGCGCCGTCGTATCTATGCGCCAACCCACAGCGTATAGTGGGCGCATATTTACGCTGGACGCATGTGTCGCTCCCATTGAGTTTCGATGCAAATATGCAAATTAGGGAGATACGCCAATTCATGAACGTACTTGCGCCCGACGCATAATATACGCGGTTTGTGTAAGTCGTACGTCCGGCGTAAAGTTATTCCCCATATTGGAGGCGCAACTCATGCAAAGGTATGGACCAGGGAACGAATGCCGTCGTATTTTACGTCATTTACGTAGTGCGTGAATAGGGCTGGGAGTAGGTTATGTTCACACCGCAGGCAGTGATTCGATGTATCTTAGCCAGTTGTTTTGACGTGATTGTGAGCATGCGCACCGGTATACGTCCATGGGACGGCGCATGCGCCGTTCGTTTTAAGTACTTGTCTGGCACTCGGCCCATCATTTGCATGGGGCCACGCCTCATTTTCATTGCTCACGCCCACTTCCACTTACGACAACTTACGCTTTCAAAACCCAGCGTAGATTTGGGAGCAAGTGCTTTGTGAATACTGTGCTTGCCTCCCTGCGCTGCGTCGGCGTAGCGTATATTAGATATGCTACGGCGGCATAAATATGCTCCAATGTATGTGAATCCGGGCCTACGTCTGTAGTTCCTAGCTTCTGTGTTTTTACATTCTTCACTTAATTAATTTTTGTATTTCATGTCCGTCTAGTTCTAACCCTTGGTACATGCACACAGGTGCAGAAAAAAGTCAACATAACCCAGTTAAACGTAAGTCCCTGTAAATGCAGATAGTTCATCTAAAAGAGGGCTACTCTAGGTAGTATATTTTTTCAAGACTGCATACCCCTTTCCTTGATCCATGTCTGAATATCAAGTTGATGCCACAGTTTATCTTTGTGAAAAGTGTAATAAATCTATGAACCATTATACAATTACAAATTATTAAATGTTTGCATTCAAACCTGCAGAGCATTGCAACCACAGTCAGTAATTTGCATGTGCAAAGTATGGGACCCTCTGTTATGTATCGGGAGCAAGTAATGAATGAGATACAAGTGTGATGATATCACCACACTCTTTCTGACATGCTCTGCAAAGTCCCTCTGCTGTAGTGTAGGTAGATGTGCCCTGTGATCCAGGTAAGAGGGTTGTTTGAGGGGGTGACGAATGCAGCCATGTTTTATGTTACACCCCAAAAATGGGTGTAACATGATACATGGTCCAAGACATGGATTATATCTTAACCTTATTTTATATTGAGGGGGCATTTTGACAATGCACCCTGTCATTTTTAGATTCCCCCCTGCCCCCAGGCACGTTGTTTACATGATTACCATACTTTAATGTTGTCCATTAAAAATGACTCGAGTTTGCATTGGTACATGTCCCTCATGGCAGTACCTAGGTACCCATAACCTTGTTTCATAAAAGCTTGCAAAGATTGAAAAAGGGCACAAAGAATTACAAATTTAGCCTCCAGTAGACTTCAATTAGGTTTGGGCACTATGTTCAGAGTTTGTGGATTTTAGCCTGGATTTGCAGATCCTCCCTCAAACTGAACCCAGGCCAGTTCTTATATTACTACTGGTTACTAATAAGCCTGGATATATTTAGGGACAGTGCAATAAATTACAGTAACTGCAGGGAAAATAAAACACTCCATGCTGGCTGATTGCCTGGGGTTCATTGGCTACTAGTAATCTGCCTGATATACCTGTTTTAAGCATTATAATGCAGTATGAATTAAACCACTCAATTTCATTTGGGACATCTTGTGTAGTAGCTGGTTGACATAACATGTTCCAGGTTGCAGGTTAAAATGTTGAAGTACTATAGTAGTATTCTTTATATGCTCTAGCACAGTGGTTCTCAACCTTCTAGCGCCATGACCCCTTGATAAAATTTCCCAGGTTGTGGGGACCCCTAACAGTAAAATTATTTCCGTAGTGTAGGTTGTCAGCACCCAAGGCAAGACAAGGATTTTCCGCCCCTAACCCATGGATATTTAGCGCTAGCTGAGTCCCTTCCACTTGTACAGTATTAAAAAACCTTATGGTAAATTTTAGGATGTACCACTCTCTCTTTGCTCTCCTTTCTTTCCCCTTTATCTCTCTCACCTATGCCAAAATCTGAGGTGTCCTCCAGCCCCTCCCACTTCACATCCCTCACCAGTTAGCTGACCTCTAGTCTGTGTCCCCCAGCCATGCTGTGAACTGAATGGGTGGCTGCGAAGAGACTGAGTGGGCGGCCGCGGGCTCCAGCAACAGCCCAGCTAGGTGGGCACAGGCTCCAGGGACAGCCCGGCTGGGTGGTTGCAAAAAGGCTGGAAGAGAGGTGCGAACTTCAGGAACAGCCCAGGATTCTGTGACCCCTGGCAAATCATCATTTGACCCCCGAAGGGGTCCCGACCCCCAGGTTGAGAACCACTGCTCTAGCACCTTTCATAAAATTGTTTAATTTGGATTTTTAACTACTCCAGTACATTTAAGAGCAATGTTTAAAGTTCAAATGAGTGTGCAAGTGGAGAATGTTTCACAATTCTCAGCATCTCTAATGCCTTAAAATCACATAGAAAAACACATTTCAAAAACCAAATGCATAAAATTTGTCAGGAATAGCTACAGTATGTGCACACTCCCTTAGGCCATGCATATATTATACTATCTATGGGATTGCATTTCAAAAGGGGCAAAATGAGGTTTTACAAGTAACCTTGGCTATTTAAACACACCCGCATTATTTAACTCTTAATTGGGAACATATAAGCATTCAAATCATTACTATACTCTTAAGCCTATCGCACCACTTGGCAAAACATACCTGTTCTACCGTATATTCATGATTTCACCATTTTATTATTAGGACAAATTAAAACATATTTGCATATGCATTAGCCAGTGCAGTCGCTGACATATACTGATTATTAGTAGAAATGAAAAATAAGGGGAAATTTGTGAATAAAATTTCTAAAGTAAGGGTTAAAAACGTTTACTGCACTTTGACAACCAGTGTTAATTAATTGTATTCCTAATTTTATTCTTAATTAATTGGTAATATATTTTTGAATATTAAGCCTACATCATTCTATTGCAGAGTTCGCCAGCTCAAATCCTCATAGAATACTAGCAGTCAGGGGCGGCACTGCCCGAGGGCCCCATTCCACTAGGGGGCCCCATCAGGGTTGCCAGGCTCATTAAAACCAGGGACAGTGTGTAAAAATCTGTGTTTTTTTTTTACATCTGTCCCTGATATGTCCAAAACCTACATGCTTTTGATGTGAAAATCCCGAGATTTTAGCTGTACTACCACCTGGCTTGGTGGCCATCTGTAAGCCTGGGGGCCCCATAATCTTCTATTGCCCGGGGCCCCCATGAGTTGTCAGTCCACCCCTGCTAGCAGTATAGGTTTGTTCATTTCTTTTTGCAGAGTCTCTTGTTAATTACATTGTACTGTTTTCAGAAGATACTAGTAAGTAACGCACTTGAGCTCTGGAAGCCTGGAAACCACAAGACATAACCTACTACCAGGGCTGTCTTTACCTCAGAGCAATAAGTGCTGCTGTGTCTGACCCTGTCATTGTTGTAGGGCCCAAACCAGATACTTCTTGAGCCCATGATGCCTTCAAATTGATGGCACTGAGAGTGACGATTACACATGGGAGGCAGACTGGCAGATGTGCACCGCGCTGTGCAGTATGTGCCTGTTGTATAGATTGTAGCAATGCTGGGGGTATCTTGGGTGGCTATAGTGCTAGAGGTATCAGGGGTGTAGAGGGTTCACAGTGCAGTGGGAATCAGGGATGTAGAGAGGTCACAGTGTAGGGGGTGTCAAGGGTGTAGAGTGGTCATAGTGCAGGGGGCATCAGGAATGTAGAGAGGTCCCAGTGTAGGAGGTATTAGGGATGTAGAGAAGTCACAGTGTAGGGGTTTTTAGAGATGTAGAGAGGTCACAGTCCAGGGGTATCAGGAATGTAGAGAGGTCACAATGTTGGGGAAATCAGGCATGTAGAGAGGTCACAGTGTTGGGGGTATCAGGGATTCAGAGAGGTCACAGTGCAGGGGGTATCAGGGATGTAGAGGGGTCAGAGTACAAGGGGTATCTTCTAAAGAGTAACAATTCTGGGGGATATCTAAGGTGCGGAGAGGGATTAAAGTGCCGGAGGGACATCTTGGGTGTGGTGTGGCTACAGCGATGGGGTATCGGGGGTGTAGAGTTGTCAGAGTGCTGGGGGATATCTGACCTATGTACAGGTCATGTCCTTCTCCCAGTCTATGACTGAATAGTAAATGAAAAGTACCAAGCTGATTAGATCATACAGACATATAAACTTTGCTGGCTCAAGGGAGCTGGCTTTTCATACCCCATACTTCAAGGATCAAAGCTTTTTTACCTTGCCTGGTCCTGGTATGCTCAATAAAGTTCCAATGCAATGAAACAGTTTAACAACTTGTGGACTGCCACATGTACATATACATCGGCAGAATGGCACGTACAGGCACATTGGCGTACCTGTACGTCCCTGCCTAGACGCGGGTCGGGGGTCCGATCGGACCCCCCCGGTACATGCGGCGGTTCCCGTGGCTTCAGGAGCGATCCGGGACGAGGGGGTGGCTGTTCGTTTTTGTCTGCCCCCTCCGGATCGCTCCCAGCCAATCCGCACGCTCCCCCGTGTGTCACTTCCTCCTCCTGTGTAAACACAGGAAGGGGGAAGTGATGTAATCTCTCCCCTCGGTGGTATTTTCAACCCCTGCTGAGGAGTGAATACATCACACAGTAAGTTTGCACAACGCTACACTGACACCCTTACACATAGGCACATTAACCCCTCCCCCCGATCACCCCCCCCACCCCCCTGTCACAGTGTCACTGAATGCAGTTATCATATATGTGCTGATCACTGCATTTAGTGTCAGTGTAACAGGCAGTCTGACAGGCAGTTAGTGTTAGGTTCAGGGTAGCCCCCGTACCCCCTAACAAAGTTTTAACCCCTTGATCACCGCCCTAGTTAACCCTTTCACTCCCTATTGCCATAAAATAAATGTAACATCCTAAATATGTGACCTTAAAGAACTTGTCGACACCCCGGATGAATAAGAATAATGAAAAATCCCCCAAGGAGGGGCTTTATAGGCAACAGTAGTAAGCGTAATGATGCAAAATACAAAATTATATTTTAATATTTAATATTACTTTTAATCCCTATTGCCAGTGTCACTAAGCGATCATTTTTCTGATCGCTGTATTAGTGTCACTGTTCCCGCTAGGTAGATATTTTTTTTTTTATGTGATTTTTTTTTTACTAAAGACATGTGGCTGAATAAATTTTGGCTTAAATGTTTGACTAAAATGTAGTTTATTTGATTTTTCTTATAACAAAAAAGTAAAAAATATAGTTTTTTTTTCAAAAATTTTGCTCTATTTTTGTATATAGCGCAAAAATTTAAAATCGCAGAGGCGATCAAATACCACCAAAAGAAACTTTATTTGTGGGAAGAAAAGGACGCACATTTTGTTTGGGAGCCACGTCGCACGACCGCACAATTGTCTGTTAAAGCGACGCACTGCCGAATTGTAAAAACCCCTTGGGTCATTTACCAGCATATTGGTCCGGGGCTTAAGTGGTTAATTTTCTTTTTTGTCTTGCTTGAGCAAAAATGTATTGTAAATATTTAAAAGCATGTACAGATAAACAAATACACAAATAAAGTGCTTAAACACTATGAGGGGAATGCAACAAAGCACGTACAACACTATTCTGTGGTATTGGCCCCCTTAATAGCCTGCACCAGATTCAAAAAAGCACTGCCACCAGCTGTATAAACATCATTGAAACATGGTTGAGAAAAGGGAATTGGTAGGACTTTAACTTTTAAGTCATATGCCTCCATTCCTATTGAGGATTAAAAAAAAAGAGCAACGTTGGGACTTTAAATGAAGCACATGGCCCCAATCAGGTAAGATAGTAAATATATAGTAACATATTTATTTATTGATACAAATATGTACACATTAGATCATGATGAAAATACTGTATAAATAATACTAATACTGATATATCACACATAATAAAATATATGTACACATGTTCCAACATAATATAGTCATGTATTATGATGTTGATTTATAGCTTCAACTTCCAAAGAAACCTAAAGGTAGATCATGGTTCAAAAGACACATGTAGATGGGGGGGGTGTGGTGAACGATCGCCAACATGGCCGCTTAACCACTTGCTTACTGGGCACTTAAACACCCTTCCTGCCCAGAGCAATTTTCAGCTTTCAGCACTCTCACACTTTGAATAATAATTACTCAGTCATGCAACACTGCACCTAAATGATTTTTTTGTCCTTTTCTTCCCACAAATAGAGCTTTCTTTTGGTGGTATTTGATCATCTCTGGGTTTTTTATTTTTTGCGCTATTAATAAAAAAAGACCGAAAATTTTGAAAAAAAATGATTTTTTCTTAGTTTCTGTGATAAAATTTTGCAAATTATTAATTTTTCTTCATAAATTTTGGCCACAATTTATACTGCTACATGTCTTTGATAAAAATAACCCAAAATTTTTCGAAATTATTTGGTCTGTGTGAAAATTTTAGAGTCTACAAGCTATAGTGCAAATCATAAAAAATTATCACATCTGATTACACCCAAAGTACTGAAGACCTATCTCAATTCTTGAGACCCCAACAAGCCAGGAAAGTA
Source organism: Rana kukunoris (assembly GCA_029574335.1). Lineage (NCBI taxonomy): Eukaryota > Metazoa > Chordata > Amphibia > Anura > Ranidae > Rana > Rana kukunoris. Next base: position 220,637,112 of record CM056050.1, on the reverse strand, counting down.
CAAATTCCCCCCAAATAACCCCATTTTGGAAAGTAAACATTCCAAGGTATTTATTAAGAGGCATGGTGAGGTATTTGAAGTTGTAATTTTTTCCCACAATACTTTGCAAAATTAAGATTTTTTTTTTTTTATTTAAAAAATGTTCTCAAAATTGTCATTGTAATAGCTTATTTCTCTCACATGGCATGTGCATACCACAAATGACACCCCAAAATACATTCTGCTACTCCTCCTGAGTAAAACGATACCCCATATGTGAGACTTTTTCACTGCCTGGCCACATACGGAGGCCCAACATGCAGGAAGCGCCATCTGGGGTTTTAGGAGCATAAATTGCACATCTAACTAGTTGACTACCTATTACACTTTTGAAGGTCCTGGAACACCAGGACAATGGAATTACCCACAAAATGACCCCATTTTGGAAAGCTAACACCCCAACGTATAATCTATGAGGCATAATGAGTCTTTTGAACGGTTCATTGTTTTCCAGAAGTTTTTGGAACACGTGGAAAAAAAATGAAAACGCATTTTTTTTACACAAAGTTGTCCGTTTCTAAGATATTTCCAACACATAGCATTTAGATAGCAAAAATGACACCCCAAAATACATTCTGCTACTCCTCCTGAGTAAAACGATACCCCATGTGTCAGACTTTTTCACTGCCTGGCCACATACGGAGGCCCAACATGCAGGAAGCGCCATCTGGGGTTTTAGGAGCATAAATTGCACATCTAACTAGTTGACTACCTATTACACTTTTGAAGGCCCTGGAACACCAGGACAATGGAATTACCCACAAAATGACCCCATTTTGGAAAGCTAACACCCCAACGTATAATCTATGAGGCATAATGAGTCTTTTGAACGATTCATTGTTTTCCAGAAGTTTTTGGAACACGTGGAAAAAAAATGAAAACGCATTTTTTTTACACAAAGTTGTCCGTTTCTAAGATATTTCCAACACATAGCATTTAGATAGCAAAAATGACACCCCAAAATACATTCTGCTACTCCTCCTGAGTAAAACGATACCCCATGTGTCAGACTTTTTCACTGCCTGGCCACATACGGAGGCCCAACATGCAGGAAGCGCCATCCGGGGTTTTAGGAGCATAAATTGCACATCTAACTAGTTGACTACCTATTACACTTTTGAAGGCCCTGGAACACCAGGACAATGAAATTACCCACAAAATGACCCCATTTTGGAAAGCTAACACCCCAACGTATAATCTAGGAGGCATAATGAGTCTTTTGAACGGTTCATTGTTTTCCAGAAGTTTTTGGAACACGTGGAAAAAAAATAAACGCATTTTTTTTACACAAAGTTGTGCGTTTCTAAGATATTTCCAACACATAGCATTTAGATAGCAAAAATTACACCCCAAAATACATTCTGCTACTCCTCCTGAGTAAAACGATACCCCATGTGTTAGACTTCTACACAGCCTGACCACATACAGAGATCAAACATGCAAGGAACACGGTCCGGTGTTCCAGAGACACATAGCATGCACATACCAAGAATTACACCCCAAAATACATTATGCTGAGCAAAGCGTAAACAAAAGATTACCTGTGGTAATAGTAGCGCAGTTCTACACAGCAGGATAGCACTGGTCCAGGCAGCAGGCAGGGACTTGGTCAGCAACGGCATACACAATTGTCCAGGCAGGGATACTGTCCCATGATGGCATAGGTCCTACAGGCAGAAGTAGGGCCTCGTTCAGGACAGAATGGGGACAGGGGTGGAGGCTTCTCCCACCCAAATCTCTTTGAAGCCTCCGGGCAACCAGACCCTAATCTAGAATGAGAAAACAAAAAATTGTTTTCTTCATCCAGAAAAACAAATTCTGGAGCCCCTCACATATGTGAGACCCCTGTGCTATGAATCCCACTAGACCACTGGCAGGGTAAAAGATCAGTCCAAGAGGCAGGCAAAAAGAATGGTCAAACAGTCCAGGGTCAGTTCCAGATCAGGCAGAGGTAATAAACAGAATCGGTAGGCATAATCGTGGTCAAATAACAGTCCAGGGTCAGTTCCAGATCAGGCAGAGGTATAAACAGAATCGGTAGGCATAAGCGTGGTCAAATAACAGTCCAGGGTCAGTTCCAGATCAGGCAGAGGTATAAACAGAATCGGTAGGCAGAATCGTGGTCAAATAACAAGCCGGGGTCATAAGCAGAGGTATAAGGGGTGTGAAAGTAAATGGCAGAAAGTGACTAATAATTTAGTGAGGTATGGTAACGGGCGAAACAACCAACTACGCAGAGGGCTGGTTGGGAAGGGCATTTAGGACAAAAATAAATGGTGTCGCTTCTCACTCCTGCTTTGGAGCACACCTTGCATCTTTTTTGGCATTTGTGGCCTGATGGTCTGGGAGGGAGTTTATCTGGAAAGTGGCGCTCGTTGAGTCGGCTAACCACATCGGATCGAATGTATGCTGGTGGGTTGCTGGGGTATAAAAGGGCAGTGGTGATTTCCTCCAGGTAGAAAAGGTAGGGTTTGGGTCTTGGAGTGGATTTCCGATATATTACGTAGGTATTGTACGCGGCCAAATTAAACAAATAAATTGAAACTTTTTTATACCACTGGTATGATCTTCTTGTGGAAAGGTAGGGTTCCAGCATCTGGTCGTTCAAATCGACACCCCCCATGAACTTATTGTAGTCATGAATACATTTTGGTTTCTGGATTAGCCCATTCCTCGTTCTGGTCTCAACGAATGTGTTGTTGTGGATGGTAGAAAGCACGAACACATCCCTTTTGTCCCTCCATTTCACAGCCAGAACTTCCTCTGTACGTAAACTCGCCGTCTCCCCTTTTTCTAATTTTTTGACGACAAGACTTTGAGGAAAGCCCTTCCGGTTCGATCGCACGGTGCCGCATGCTGGGGTATTTTTTTGGTAAAGGTTTCGGAACAGGGGCAAACTTGTGTAGAAATTGTCCACATACAAGTGGTATCCTTTCTCCAGGAGTGGGTTCAGGAGTTGCCAAACAATTTTCCCGCTGGTTCCTACATAGTCTGGACAATTAGGGGGTGTAGCTGGCTGTCCTTTCCTTCGTATACGTTGAAGGCATACGTATACCCCGTGGCTCGGTCACACAATTTATAGAGCTTCACCCCATAGCGGGCCCTTTTACTGGGAATGAATTGTTTTATGCCCAGCCTGCCAGAAAATTTTACTAAGGATTCGTCTACACATATTTGTTGGTCAGGGGTAAACAACTGGGGGAAAATTTCAGAAAAATAATTTAGTAGTGGCCGAATTTTATAAAGTTTATCAAAACTTGGGTCATTTCGGGGAGGGCACTGGGTATTATCGTTGTAGTGTAGGAATCTCATTATCAATTGATATCTGGTCCTGGGCATTTTTGAGGAAAAGATGGGCATGTGGTAGATGGGGCGGTTTGACCAATAGGTACGTATCTGGTTTTTGTGGTTTAGTCCCATACAGAATATGAGGCCCAAAAAATTTTTAAACTCTTCCACTGTTAGGGCTCTCCACTCGAAGGGACGGGCATAATAGGATGTGGGGTTACTGGAAATAAATTGTTCTGCATAAAGATTGCACTGGGTAACAATTGAGGCAAGCATGTTGTCGGTGAAAATTAAATTAAAAAAATTAATCGGGGCAAAATTTTCTGTGTCCACCTGGACTCCTGGCTGGGCAGTGAAAGGGGGAATGTTGGCTTCTCCTGAATTAGGAGGAAGCCACAGGGGGTTCTGAAGGGAATAGGGAAGGCTGGCATGGGACCTAACCCTTTGGGACTGAGGTGACACCCCACTGGTACGTGACCTTGCTTGCTGAGGTATTGCGGTACTCGTGGATGGCACAGCGGTGCTGGTGGATGGCACAGCGGTGCTGGTGGATGGCACTGCCTCCTTAGCAATACGCCTTCTTCTGGCGGGTGGACCCTCCTCCTCTTCTTCTTCCTCTTCCTCCTCTTCTTCTTCCTCCTCCTCCTCCTCCTCCTCGGATGTCTCTTCTCCACTGCTGACTATCGGCTCATAGGTGATGTCAGATTCATTGTCCGAATTTTCAGTGGAATCTGAATCGCAGAGCTCCCCGTTGCTCTCGTCAGCCGCCATAATTTCATATGCCTCCTCGAGCGAAAAGGATCTTTTAGCCATTGTTGGCTAAAGATGGCACAGATGACAGATGCACTGATGGCAGATGGCACGGGCAGGTGGCACAGGCAGATAGCACTGATGGCAGGTGGCACAGGCAGATGGCACAGGCAGGTGGCACTGAAGGTAGATTGCACTGGCAGGTGGCACTGATGGGAGATTGCACTGGCAGGTGACACTGATGGCAAATTACACTAATTGCAGGTAGCACTAATGGCAGCTGGCACGGGCGGATGGCACGGATGGCAGATGGCACCGATGGCACGGGCAGATGGCACGGGCAGATGGCACGGGCAGATGGCACTGATGACTGATGGCAGATGGCACGGGCAGGTGGCACGGGCAGGTGGCACGGGCAGATAGCACTGATGGCAGGTGGCACAGGCAGATGGCACAGGCAGGTGGCACTGGCAGGTGGCACTGATGGTAGATTGCACTGGCAGGTGGCACTGATGGTAGATTGCACTGATGGCAGATGGCACTTACGGCAGATTGCACTGATGGCAGATGGCACTTACGGCAGATGGCAAGTGGCACTGAGGGCAGGGGCAGGTGGCACTGATGGCAGGGGCAGATGGCACTGATGGCAGGGGCAGATGGCACTGATGGCAGGGGAAGATGGCACTGGGGGCAGGGGCAGATGGCACTGGGGGCAGGTGGCACTGATGGCAGGGACAGGTGGCACAGGCTGTTTGCACTGGCAGGTGGCACTGGCAGAGACACTGGCGCTGTTTTTAACTTCTTTTTTTTACACTCACTGTCACTGCTGTCACTCTTTCTCTCCTCACACGCTGGCTGTGTGTGAGGAGAGAAAGCCGGCGATGAGAGATGATCTCATTTGTTTACAATTGAGATCATCTCTCATTGGATAGCGGGATCGAGTGCTGAATGGCCTCTGCGATTGGCCATTCAGCACGATCTGTGATTGGCTGTGTCCAAGGGACACGGCCAACACAGTTTTTCGCCGATGCGCGCTCGCGAGGACGCGCAGGGAGCGGGGAAAGGCTGTCACGTCCAAAGACGTCAACCCGGCGCCTCAGGTTTGCGCTGTTCACGTCTTTGGACGTGACAGCGAAACGAAGTGGTTAAGAAGAGAGCTATGCTCTTTACAGGGGAATTAACAGCGCTACACCTGTCAGAGGCTGTTAGCTATGACTGCCAAAACTTTCCCTGGCCTCCTCGTGACCCGTTGCACTGCCCGACATGCGGAGGTTCCTCCAAGACCAACCGCATACATTAAAATTGCCCATCTTCTTCCCGGCAATGTCCCGCTGTCGGGAGACATCCACCGCCGCCAAACGCCAGTTCTCTTGTGTCTGACTCGCTGGAATACACAGACATAACAGAGAGGAATGCAAGTGCCGCTGCTGCTTCAGTGGACTCACAATTAAATGACCCCAGCACTCCTATTGCTTCTCCATCAACCAGGAGCCCTGTCAAATCAAAGCCAAGGCTGGATCCTGAAGTCACTGACAATAGTAGTTACTCTTCCCCTGAATATGGAGGTGAGTGACTCTCAGTGTACTGGGTCATTCAGGCACCTTCCCAGTAGAAATGCTCAAAGTTTACATCATCACGCTTTCTAAGCAAGAAAAATCCCCTAAAATGCCAGTCAACTTCCGTCCAATATTCCTGTGGACATTAAACTTTATGCCAAATTATTAGCCAACAGATTTTTACATTATTCTGTTGCTACTAAAACAGGATCAAAACGGATTTATTAAGGGGCGTCAAGCTTCTGACGCCATTAGGTGCTTGTTAAACATTATCCACTATGCTGAATCTCGAAAAACACCTTCTCTGCTTCTTTCCATTGATGCTGTGCTACATAAATTTGGTTTCCAACGTCAATTTTTTTCCGCCATACTTGCACTTTATTCCAACCCCTCTGTGCAGGACAATGTCACACTCTTACTATCCAACCCTACCATCTCAGTGCCCTTTTCCCATTTCAGTACCCTTTCATATTACAATGTTAATTTTAATAAATCCTTAATCGTGGACCTTGGCATTAGCTGTCATGTCAATCCTACACATATTTTGGCACTGTAAGTGCCTATCTAGTATCTGGAGGAAAACATTCAATATTATAGCAGACATCACTGGAATTCTGCTAACTCATGAGCCAGCATTGGCAATCCTACAATTAGCAATAGACAAATATCCACCGACATTTCCCATAGTAGTTATTCATATACCGATTACTGCAAAACAGGTTATTGGCAGACATTGGAGAAACACCTATACTCCTAACCCCTCAGAAGTCCTGGTACAGATTAATCTCAACTGCTAATATGAAAGGCTCATAGCTATAAGCAAAGCCTCTTGCTCATGTTTTGATAAAAATTTGAACTGTTGAAAAGAGCGGTATAGGCGGTAACTTTATATAGAGGATAGGTGCTCTTGCTGTCATTTACACATTATGTACCTGCATTATCTGTATATTAAAATCCTAATACAAAAAATAATAATAATAAGATCAGGGGATTGTGCTGTCCTGCCTCTCCCTGGCACAGTTTGATTCCAGAAGGGGTGCGAGGGGTGGCAGAGCAGTGACTTACAATCTATATCTGATACCCAGTATAGCTTATAATGTTAATTTTTGTCTGATTCTCATTAATGTGTTTCATTACATGACCGCAATGTCCACCAGGCACACGCGATCGTCAGTCACAAAGCCAGGGAGGTGGATCTCTGTGTGTAAACACAGAGATCCAAGTCCTGTCATGGAGAGGAGACCGATGGTGTGACCCTTGTACATAAGGACAACCATCGGCTGACTAACCACCGCTCAGATGATGGTGGCAAGTTTACTGAGAAGAAACAGGAAGTAAGAAATTCAGACAAAGAAAAAAAACATTTAGAAGGGAAATTGAAGGAAAAGTTAAGTGAACCAACAATGCACTAGCTTAAAGGAACCTATTTAAAAAATAAAAAACAAACCTCTAAAACCCCTTTAAGCTTTAATGGAATGGCATAAGTATTTCCTGAGTCGCTTAAGCAGATCTAGCATGCACATTCAACCATTCTGACTTCACTTTTTCTGCATGCTTGTTCTGGGTCAGTAACTCAGAAAGCAGTGAAGTCACTGGATGAGCATTACAGCCAGAATTTGAATTACAGCAATGGAAGTCCACATATCCTTTAGTCTTATGCTTTTTTTAAATATATACAACTTATTTCATAGCATAATTCCTTATACTTTACCCTGTATTTTTGCTGTGTAATGCAGCTATAGCTGAACAATTTTTTTTAGAAGATCACACTTTTTAATGTTTTTTTTTTTTTTTTCCTGTGAGATTCATGTTTCAGAAGCAACTTCTTTAATCAACTAAAATCTGCACCGCTTTGACAGAAAAAACTAGGGCCCGGATTCACAGAGAGTGGGCGCACATTTATGCCGGCGTAGAGCACACACAGTATGCTACGCCAGCGCAGCGTGGAGAGGCATGCACTGTATTCAGCAAGCTATTGCTCACCAAGATACGCCAGCGTAGTGTATTTTCGAAGGCGCAGGCCAGCGTAAGTGGAAGTGACCCCATGCAAATGATGGTCTGAGCATGGTGCAGTGTTTTACGCATATCACGAACATGCATGTGTTGTGACATAGACGCATGAAACTGCACCCTTATGCGCATGCTCACAACTACGCCGGCACAACTGCATAAGCTACGCTGGATCACTACGTACGACGTGAACGTAACGTGCGCCCAATTTGCCGGCCTGTGTTCTCTGGGGCAGACCTTGCATGTCTATTGCTGGGTTGCGCCTCATCAATGGGGAATAACTTTACACCGGACGTACAACTTACGCAAACATTGCATAGATGCGTCGGGCGCACGTATGTTCGTGAATCACCGTATTTCCCTCATTTGCATATTTGAATGCCTAATCAATGGGAGAAGCAACATGCTTCCAAACCATATTTGCGCCCACGCTACACCGGCATAAGCAAGATACGTCGGGTAGGATGGCTTGTTTTTGGACGTATGTTGGTTTGTGACTCTGGCGCACACATACACCGGGCGCACATTTGCACTTTGCAAATTGATTCCGAGCATGTTTAGGATTTTTGTACATTGGAATTGCATACAGACGATCAGAATTTCCGATCCGATCAGAACTTATGTTGTTGGGAAAATTGAGAACCAGCTCTCAAACATTTGTTGTCGGAAATTTTGACAGCAAATATCCAATGGGGACTACACACGGTCTAAATATCCAACCAAAAGCTCACATCGAATATTTGTTGTCGGAAATTCCAACCATGTGTACGCAGCATAATTGCTGCTTCCCTCTTCTGAGCTCTGTAGAAGACTAATACGAATTTAAATTCAGTCACTTACTGCAGGCATTTAAAAACAATACATTTTATGATGTAATAATAGTTGCAGAGTTGCATTAAGCTGTGCATTTCATATCTGCCTGGAGTTTCGTTTTAAATACACTGCAGTAAGACCAAAGCCAAAGTGGCAAAGTAATATAGCCAAATTTGGTTATATACAATTAAATCCAATAAGATTTGGACAAATAAAGCCAGAATTGTATGCCATTGCTGCTTTCTAAAGACCAATTTTAGTTTTGTAGTTAAGCTTAAAGTGGATATAAACCCTCTCCTTTACCCAGTGAAGTGAACAGCCTCTGATGATACACAGGGATTAAACAAATCTCTCTACACGTTTTACATGTATATCTGATGTCTTTAACTTTATATATTCTTTAAAAAGTGCACATCGTGTTAGAGATGTTCTCTTCCTGTTCTAGGATGGGTAAGTGTCCTAATATTAAAAGTCAGCAGCTACAGTATGTGTAGCTGCTGACTTTAAAAAAAAAATGAGGGGGGGTGTTACTCCCCTTTAAGAAAAAGCTGTATGTTCTACAATTTCCCTGGAAGTCTGGCTCGTGAATGTGAGTGTTTGTATTAATCTAATCAGCTGATGCACTTGCAGTGTTCTAATTAGGAAAGTTTTAATGTCTGCATTTCTATAGAAGTAATTAAGACTAAGGCTCCTTACACACGGAGCGGTCCATTTTTCGGTCCGCTCCGTGTGTCTGTCAGCTCAGCGGGGGGGTCTCCGCTCAGCTGTCGGCAGACGGGGCGGTCCCCGCACACTGTGCAGGGACCGCCCTGTCTCTCCTCCGCTCTCCCCTATGGAGAGTCGGATGGAAACGGACCGTCTGTCCGTTTGCATCCGATCCGTTTGGCCGGACGGAAGAAAAATAGGACATTCTTCCGTCCGCAAAAACGGATGCGGATCTAGCGGACGTTAGCGGATGCATCATCCGCTAACGGATCCGCTCCCATAGGGGTTCAGTACAAGTCCGTAAACCGACTTGTAATGAACGGACGAGCGGAGAGGACGTGTGAAAGGACCCTTAGGGAGTATCTCTGCAAAAATATAATTACTATTGCAGAGGATGCCCACAGTTTTACTTGTTTCTTAGTGCAGACCTCTGTAAAAGTCAGTGAGCCAACTGCACCAGCAGGAAATTACATTTCTAGGAAAGTACTCTACATCAACTGTTTACAGAAGGCCTGCAGGTTGCCATATTAAATTAAAAATTACAGCTGTTGCAGATTTTCATCTGTTATCTTATCCAATAAAAGTGTAGTTATGGTCAGGTTTACCATTCGGCACAATATGACTAAATGTGAAGGAGGAAAAATAGTGAACATTTCTTGTTCAGTTATCATTTAAACATTTTCTCCAACATCAGTAGAAATATAATATTGACACACAAGCTTAAGATAAGCAATATAACATTGCTAGGATTTTGTAAGCTGGACTAAGGCTAATAAAACAAGAAAGTGCTTTAGGTACCAAATGTATGCCCACGGGCTTAGGTGCTTAAAAAATTGCTCAGGTTACAATTCATCATATCAGGTTTTCCCTGCAGAGGTTCTACAACTCTCACTTGTATTATATAAAAAGATGCGCTGCACATTTAACACAATTTGCACAAATCATATTATACTAGCCACAATCTGAATAATTTTTGATGACTTTGTAATGATGAGTTAGTCGATCGGCATTCTTGACGTAAAGGATAGATTACTTAGCCTGGCTAATGTAGCTAAATTTGCAGTTTTTAACAAGTAACTGAATACAAAGTTATTATCAGCCTTAATACAGCTTTTATTTTTTAATATCCATGTAAGATTATATATTTTATTGTTTACTTTAAAGTGCCTTTAACCTCTTCCCGACCGTGCTACAGCCAAATGACAGCCACAGAGTGGTCACACATTTCTGGAAGGGTGTCTACTGACGTCCTCCCAGAACCCTGCCTCCCCATGCACCCCCAAGACACGTATCCGGAGCACTATGTGATCTCTGTGTCCTTTAGACACAGTTGATCACAGATTGGAGTAAAGGGCCAATCAAAGCAGCCTTTTACCATGTGATCAGCTGTGTTTATTCACAACTGATCTTAGTGTAAACAGGATTTGCCGGTTATCAACAGGCCTCTCCTCAGGCTAACAGCGTGAGGGGAGAGCTGGTAAGTGGCTATCCACACAGGGAACATCTACTGTACACAGATAATCAGTGCAGCACTACCAGTGCCCGCCAGTGATGCTTATCGGTGCCCATCAGTGCTGCCTGTCAGTGTACATCAGTGATGCCTGTCAGTGTCACCTATTAGTGCTGCCTATCAGTGCCCATCAGCACCGCCTATCAGTGCATCCTCATTAGTGCCACCTCATAAGTGCAGGCTCATCAGTGCCCATCAGTGCAGCCTATCAGTGCCCATCAGTGCAGCCTCATCAGCGCACATCAGTGAAGGAGAAAGATTACTTATTTACTACATTTTATAACAGAAACAAAGATTTATTTTTTTCTTTCACTATTTTTTATTTGTTTAGCAAAACATAAAAAAAACAAAAAAACAATGGTGATTAAATACCACCAAAAGAAAGCTCTATGTGACTAAAAACATTATAAAAAATGTGTTTGGGTACAGTGTTGCATGACCAAGCTATTGTCATTCAAAGTACAAAAGCTGAAAATTGGCCTGGGCAGGAAAGGGAGTGAAAGTGCCCAGTAGGCAGGTGGTTAATATTTTTTACATGCATGTTATTTTATTTTTTCATTTATTGTCATAAAGAATAAAGTAAAACTTTTACTGCAGTATACAGATTCTGGGCCAGCAACCTCTTGGAACCTAAGGAAGAAGCACAAGCGCAATCTGATTGTAGTACATGAGGAAATTTAATTTGAGTATAAAAGTAAAACATAAACAGGCATTGAGCACAAAAAGTGCAAGAGCGTCTGTGTGACTGGTCTCCGGGAAGGCTTCTGTGGTGTGGCACTCGGGAGGATGGCGCTGGTGGGTGCCGACATTTCCGGGATGCTAAGGAGAAACAGGTGGCGCAATTGTGAGTACCTGTATTCATACTTGTATTAATTTTTCTGACTTACTATACTCAGATTGGCACTTGTGCTTCTTGCTCAGTTGTTCCAGAGCTGCTTTTTGCTTCACCCTGAGCTGCCTTTTAAGGTGTACTGGTATTGACATTATGGACTTATGATAAGCATCTCTAATGCCTTTTTAATGCCCTTAATGTCTTTACTCCCTTACTATATTGCTGATCCCCTTATAGTTTTTAATTTACCCTGTGGGTCAACACCAGGCTTGGTGTGTATGCGCCAATTCGTCCACGGGTGTTGTAACCTCTGTAAACAACAGTTATAATTATAATTCATTGGAACATCTGAGTCTAAAGTTAATGTAAAACCTAACAATAATGTATCTAATTTAGGTCCTTTTGATCTGGTAAATATGTCATATGTCATTTGGTTATATCTGTTTGATAAGTGCAGAAACCTACCTGCCGATGCTGACAGAAATTAGATCCTGACAGATATCATGTGACCTGATACCTTCCTGTGCAATTTGTCCAGTTCTCACTATAAACTACCAAACCCTCCCTATGTTATGAAGGTGAGGAAACAGAAAGGTGTTCTATATTCTTAAAAAAATTCCTGTCAGAACAGATTTATAACTCTGGCTTGTTACATCAAACAATATTTTGTCACTAATGTCACGTGCCAAGGGTGCCCTTTGTCTATCTTTATCTTTGTTTTGGCCATGGAATGTCTGAGGCTGCGTACACGCGATCAGTCCATCCGGCGAGAGCGGTCCTAAGGACCGTTTTCATCGGTTAACCGACAAAGCCGACTGACGGTCTGATGTGCCTACACACCATCGGTTAAAAAACAGATCGTGTCAGAGCGCGGTGACGTAAAACACACAACGTGCTGAAAAAAACAAAGTTTAATGCTTCCAAGCATGCGTCGACTTGATTCTGAGCATGCGCGGCCTTTTGACCGATGCCTTTGCATACTAACAATCGGTTTTGACCCATCGGTCAGGCGTCCATCGGTTACAATTTAAAGCAAGTTTTCTTTTTTTGGACCGAAGGACAACTGACCGATGGGGCCTACACACGATCGGTTTGGACCGATGAAATTTAACTTCAGTCCGATTTCATCGGTTTTGACTTATCGTGTGTACGCGGCCTGACTGAAGTAATCAGGGCCAACCATAGAATGCATTGAAATACAGTAGTTGACCATACCCATAAACTGTTTTTTTTTTATAAATAGTTTTCAAAACGTTGAAAGTTTTTTGGTTAACTCTTATGCTGCGTACAGACACTCATTTTTCGGGTTGTAAAAAACAACGTTTTTTAAAATGTCATTTAAAACAATGGTGTGTGGGCTTCAGAGCATTTTTCGGGTTTGGAAAAATGGGCCCCTTTTTTTTTCGAACATGCTCTATTTTTTCACAACGTTTTAAACGTTGTCGTTTTTTTTCGGGTTGTAACAAATGGCCGTGTGTGGGCTTTAACGACGTAAAAAATCAGTGCATGCTCAGAAGCAAGTTATGAGACAGGAGCGCTTGTTCTGGTAAAACTACAGTTCGTAATGGAGTAAGCACATTCATTACGCAGTAACAGACAGAAAAGCGCAATTCATCTTTTACTAACACAAAATCAGCAAAAGCAGCCCCAAGGGTGGCGCCATCCGCATGGAATATCCCCTTTTTAGTGTGGTCGTACTTTTTGTATTTCACCGCGCTTTGCTAGAGCATTTTTTTTAACAATCGTGTGTAGGCAATGTCGTTTTAATGATCAAGTTGAAAAAAACTTTGTTTTTTCTAGAGCCTGAAAAACGTTGTTTTTTACAACCCGAAAAATGATCGCGTGTACGCAGCATTATACTGTAAAGTAAATGTTTATTAATCTCAAATTCGGTTCATAGAGTTTCCCCAAGACATGAAGCACAAACTTCAACAACTATTTAAATTCCTATGGAATGATAAACTCCATACCTGGAGTCGAGAAAATCTACATTCACAATTAAATCTCCCATGATATTGTCACCCCAGTGCATTGCTGTTGCAGGCTATGGCAGGCACATCTGTATACAGCCGCACAGGCATAAACAGGCTGTACTGTCAGCATCCTGTACAGTGATTTTGAGGCAGATCAGTTTTGGCTTTCTGACAGCTTGCAGAGACTCCATGGACATTAGATGTGGACTAGTCCTCTATATATTATTATATGTATATTTACACATTTATCTATTGTGCTGCCCCGGATTTTAAGGTCTATCTATCATTGCTTATTGTACCTCTAATTTATAAGGTGGCTTTGCACTGTTTTTCTCATCTTTTTAAAAAGCCGATCTGTGTGTTTATTCACTATAATTTACATTGTATGACCTTTTTCATCTTTTCCCTTTCCCTAGTATTGTTTTATGGCTGAATGCACACCTTTATTATGTAATGCTTGTTTACTGCTTTTGAAACCTAATAAAAATCAATCAAATTACTTCTTCTTTCTAAAGGTACAACTCTGCTTTTCCTCAAATCCAAAATGGTAAATTCAGGTTGTCATGCTAGGACAAAAAATGTGTTACTGGCAGGATCACTTTTTTTACTAGTTGAAAATAAAAAAAAGTGAAATAAGAAAACTGATGCAGCACCTCATCCTGCAGGCCTGATTCACACTTATGCATTTTTAGTGCTTTTTGCATTTTGCAGATTTGCACTACAGAAACCATGTTAAATGGACTGTAGTGCAAATCTGCACTAAAAATGTATAGGAGGAAATCAAGCCTTAGGAACTGAAAACGGACTGAAGTTCAGTTTCATTAGTCCAAACCGATCGTGTGTAGGCCCCATCGGTCAGTTGTCCTTCAGTCCAAAAAAAGAGAATTTGCTTTAAAATTGAACCAATGGACGCCTGACCGATGGGTCAAAACCAATCGTTAGTATGCAAAGGCATCGGTCAAAAGGCTGCGCATGCTCAGAAATAAGTCGACGCATGCTTGGAAGCATTGAACTTCGTTTTTTTCAGCACGTCTTGTGTTTTACGTCACCGCGTTCTAACATGATCATTTTTTTTAACCGATGGTGTGTAGGCACATCCTTCGGACCGTTCTCGTCGGATGGACTGATCGTGTGTACGCGGCCTTAGGGCTGGTTCACATTTGATGCAGCCCAGTGCATTTTTATTTTGCATCAAAAATGCATGAGCAGTGGATTCCATTTGACCTAGTTCACACCAGTTCAATGCATTCTAGTGCAGTCAAAAAAAGTAGAACATGTTACATGCGGGAAAATGCACTGGATCGCGCATGTCCTAAATAAAGAGGGCAAAATGCACTGTAATGCATTTAAGACACATAAAAAAACAACAATATACATTAAATCTCCGCATGTAGAAATCCATCCGGAATGCAGAAATTGTGGTGTGAATCAGCCCTCACTGAACCTGGGTCAAAAAGCTGATCTGTGTGTTTATCCAATATAATCACCAGGTGCAAAGAAAAGAAAAGAAATGCAGCCACCCTTTTAGGTAGTGGTAAACTGAAATATATTATATTTCTATTCTAGGCCCTACATAAATTTAATCTGTAGGTTATGCTACGCAGCCTGCCCGGGCCCAGAACTGTGATTTATGTAAAGTGCTTTTAGTGGTACCTTTCAACATGTTTAGAACAACGGCACATATTATGGGTGACTGTATTCTGGCTCCTGGATACAAAACACTGTTGGAAATGACTATTCTTGCCCTCAACCATTATATTAAAGGGTAACTCCACTTTTGTGGGAAAAATATTGCAAAAAAATATGTATATAGCATAAACAATTGTAACACAACCCATATTGTAATATAACATTATTAGAAATGTTCTTCGATTTTCAATCCGCATTGCTGTAATTTTATGTAAAATTCAATTCAATATGGCAACCTGGAGGTGTTCTGTACACAGATGCTGCATCCACCTATGATGGTGACGTATTGCGTCGTGTTGCTGTGTTGTTCATTCATCGAGTCGTGGAGTCGCGCGGATGTACGTCTCCTCGTTCACGCCTCCCTGTCTAGTTTCCACAGGCTACTCAGGCTGATGACGCACCGCGTCGCATCCCCACGTAGGGACGCATTAACACACACTCGGAGTAGATCTCCCATAGGCTGATGCTTTGCCTGACGCAATGGCCACTTCCCATGATCCTCACTAGTCAGGTCACTTCCACGCATTTTGACCAATGAATGCACACAATGGGATCATCATACGGCTGGACAAGCCTAACTATAGCTGTTGTCTGCAGACACCAGTGGGCGTAGTTAATCAGTATGGTTAATTCTAATGAATTGATTGCAGCTGCTTTTGGACACAGTGAACTGTCCTTTTCATTATATATATAGCGTGGAGTGGGTGAAGGAGCCATGCCCCTGTCGATGAGCATTAGCTCGAAACATGTCGGGTACATAGCTTCCTCATACCCAACTACCACGCGCTTTTATACACATGTGATCACGTGTGCCAGATCTCCTCCAGAGTACTGGCATTTACATTTTTATTTCTGCTTTTATTGTTTTATCATTTATCAGCCTAATAAAGGCTTACCTTTCTTAAAACAAACTACACCATGTGGAGTTTTTCTCTTTTTTTGGATACATACAAGTGTTACTCCATCTGAAATCTTGGAACTACTCTCCATCTTGGACCCTATGATTCCTGGGAAAGATCCACAACCTTTTGAATCATCACTCCCTATAGAGCCGTCCATCTGAGGAGCTCTTACACGCGCATCTGACACATTGCTCTTGGCATATGTGTCCAACATTTGTGGTAAGAGTACCCATCTTTTTTCATTTACCTGTTTGGTTTACCTGTATGCCCATCCGTGCTGACCACGGGCACCATCAGTCTCTCCATCAACATATGAGCGGTGGACAGAAGTGCTCTATATGAAGACTTGCCTGCTTTGATTTGAAGGACTTGTTTTGTTATTTACACTTCACCTGTTTGCATATAGGGTTTCACCACCCTTTATATATTTTCTTGTTTTTGGACTACATCATTATAATGTTACCCATGTAAATGGGATTGGTCTACATTGCTTCATGCAATCCCATGCCCACTAGCGCTGCACTTATTTTTCTTTCGCTGCATCCACCTAGACAAGTATGAAATTAAACAAAAAACAAATACTTCTCTTTTAATGAATATTGCAAAATAGAGCACTGCAAGACAGTGCTAGCTCAAATGCATGTATCGAATACATATGCCGACCTTCGGTTCAATAGTAAGATGGCCACAAGATGAAGTGACACCCAAGGTTCTTAGATCCCTATCACACTGACCCCTTTCACACTGATATATTGTATAAAAAGATAAATAAAAAAACAGAGCAGTGCAACACAAATAAGTCTCCCGTACTTATATTAACACCAAAATATTAAAAAAGTTATAGCGCCGCACGTTTTAGCGCTGTTTTAGCAGCACTTTAGCAGTGATTTTCAGTCACTAGCGTGCGGTTTTAACCCAAAAAAGGGTTAAAACTCCAGTTTCCCAGCGCTTTTAACGTTTTTTAAAAGGTCTTTGGAAGCGCTGCCCATTCATTCCAATGGGGATGGCATTTTGGGAGCGATAAATACAGCGCCCAACCCACCCCAAAGATGCTGCTTGCAGGAATTTTGGTAACGCCCACAAGCGCACCAGCCAAGTGTGAAAAAACACACTGCGGTGAATGGGAGGTGGTTTTCAGGCGCTTAGCACAGGCTATTTCCAATGCTAAAGCACCTGAAAACCAGACAGTGTGAAAGGGGTCTATTAAGCGTTACCTTCAAAGACAAACACAACCCCCCTCCCCCCCAAATTTCTATATTAACCACTTAAGCCCCGGACCATATTGCTGGTCAATGACCGCGCCACATTTTGCGATTCGGCACTGCGTCGCTTTAACTGACAATTGTGCGGCCGTGCAAGCTTCCAATCAAAATTGGCTTTTTTTCCCACAAATAGAGCTTTCTTTTGGTTGTATTTGATCACCTCTGCGGTTTTTAGTTTTTGCGCTATAAACAAAAATAGAGCGTAAATTTTGAAAAAAATATAATATTTTTTTCTTTTTGCTGTAATAAATATCCCCCAAAAATATATAGATATAAAAAAAAATGTCCTCAGTTTAGGCCGATACGTATTCTTCTACATATTTTTTGTAAAAAAAATTGCAATAAGCGTTTATTGATTGGCTTGCGCAAAAGTTATAGCGTTTAAAAAATAGAGGATAGTTTTATAGCATTTTTAATAATATTTATTTTTCACTAGTAATGGCAGCGATCAGCGATTTGTATTGGTACTGCGACATTATGGTGGACACTTTGGACACTTTTAACACATTTTTGGGACCATTGGCATTTTTATAGCGATCAGTGCTGTAAAAATGCATTGATTACTATAAAAATGTCACTGGCAGGGAAGGGGTTAACACTAGGGGGCAAGAAAGGGGTTAATTATGTTCCCTGGGTGTGATCTAACTGAAGAGGGGGCTGGACTGACTAGGGGGAAATGACTCATCCATTGTATGAACAGACGATAAGTCATTATCTAAAGTAATCACTGTGCGCGCCTCTATTGGCTGAACGGCGAGATGACGTATAGCTACGTGATCTCACCCAGCAGAGCCGACCTTCCGGCTGGTTGGCAAGTAGTTAAAGAGGAGCTCCAGCCGCGGAAATTTTTTTTTTTAAAGTCAGCAGCTACTAACAGTGTAGCTGCTGACTTTAAATAAGGACACTTACCTGTCCTACTTGCCCGCGCTGACGGCCCCCCCCGATGCCGGTCCCACGATCGCTCCGGGTCCCGCGCCGCCATTCACACTATGGGAAACAGGCAGTGAAGCCGTACGGCTTCACTGCCCATTTCCTACTGCGCCTGCATGAGTCTCACGCTGGCTTGTGAATGGGCGCGCTGCTCTCTGAGAACACACACAGTTCCCAGGAAGCAGCGCGCCCCATTCACAAGGAGAAGAAGAAGAAGAAAACACACCGCGGTTCAGGAAGAGGCAGATTACGGACTTCCGCATAGCAACAGCTATTTCGGGTGAGTATTTATTTTATTTTTTTTTCAGGTTATTTTTTTTTTTTTTTCAAACAACATTGTAAAATGTTGTTATCCTGGGTGGAGCTCCGCTTTAAGTTTGTTTTCCCTATATCAAATGCAAAATCTGAAACCTAGGTGACATATACACACTGTCCACAATTGCAATCTTGCTGTTTATTATATATACATACTGATGGTATTGGTTACAGAAGGATTTCTAAACTTCTGAATGTTCC
The DNA here is from genome assembly GCA_029574335.1 of Rana kukunoris. Classification (NCBI taxonomy): domain Eukaryota; kingdom Metazoa; phylum Chordata; class Amphibia; order Anura; family Ranidae; genus Rana; species Rana kukunoris. Next base: position 220,618,337 of record CM056050.1, on the reverse strand, counting down.
AGTAAGCACTGTTAGGGGCCATAAGCCAGCCATGTCTAGGAGCTCCTCGCAAGATTTCTGACAGAGGAGTGAAAATAATTATCAGAAAAGTCAAATGCCAAGGACCACTTGTGGAGAGCTTCAGGAAGACCTGGAATCAAAGAAAACAATAAGTAATGCACTCGACCGCCATGGCATGTATGCACACTCACCACGCAGGACTCCATTGCTGAAGAAAAAGCAAGCTGAAGCTTGTTTAACCACTTTCCCCCCGGACCATTTGTCAGCCTAAAGACCAGAGGTGTTTTTACAATTTGGAACTGCGCTACTTTAACTGGTAATTGCGCGGTCATGCAATGTTATACCGAAACGAAACTTGCGTCCTTTTTTTCCCACAAATAGAGCTTTCTTTTGATGGTATTTGATTGCCTCTGCGATTTTTATTTTTTGCGATATAAACGGAAAAAGACCGTAAATTTTGAAAAAAAATGATTTTTCTTATAACAAAAAGTAAAAAATATCGAATAAACTAAATTTTAGTCAAACATTTAGGCCAAAATGTATTCAGCCACATGTCTTTAGTAAAAAAAATCGCAATAAGCGTATATTTATTGGTTTTCGCAAAAGTTATAGCGTCTACAAACTAGGGTACATTTTCTGGAATTTACACAGCTTTTATTTTATGACTGCCTATCTAATTTCTTGAGGTGCCAAAATGGCAGAGCAGTACAAAACCCCCCCAAATGACCCCATTTTGGAAAGTAGACACCCCAAGGAAATTACTGAGGGGCATGTTGAGCCCACTGAATATTTTTTTTTTTTGTACCAAGTGATTGAATAATGACAAAAAAAAAAAAATTACAAAAAGTTGTCACTAAATGATAAATTGCTCACACATGCCATGGTTATATGTGGAATTACACCCCAAAATACATTCTGCTGCTTCTCCTGAGTACGGTGATACCGCATGTGTGGGACTTTTTGGGGAGCCTAGCTGCGTGCAGGGCCCCTAAACCAAGCACGGGCGTCAGGATTTCTAAGGTCACAAATTTTTGATTTCACTTCTCACTACCTATGACAGTTTTGAAGGCCATAAAATGCCCAAATAGCACAAACCCCCCCCAAATGACCCAATTTTGGAAAGTAGACACCCCAGGCTATTTGCTGAGAGGCATTTTGAGTCCATGGAATATTCTATATTTTGCCACAAGTTGCGGGAATATGAATTTTTTTTTTTTTTTTGCACAAAGTTGTCACTAAATTATATATTGCTCACACATGCCATGGGCATATGTGGAATTGCACCCCAAAATACATTCTGCTGCTTCTCCTGAGTATGGGGATACCACATGTGTGGGACTTTTTGGGAGCCTAGCCGCGTACGGGACCCCGAAAACCAAGAACCGCCTTCAGGATTTCTAAGGGCATACATTTTTGATTTCACTCCTCACTACCTATCACTACCTATCACCGTTTTGAAGGCCATAAAATGCCAAGGTGACACAAAACCCCCCCAAATGACCCCATTTTGGAAAGTAGACACCCCAAGCTATTTTCTGAGAGGTATGTTGAGTACATGGAATATTTTATATTTTGCCACCAGTTGCTGGAATATGACAAACTTTTTTTTTTTTTTGCACAAAGTTGCCACTAAATGATATATTGCTCAAACATGCCACGGGCATATGTGGAATTACACCCCAAAATACATTCTACTGCTTCTCCTGAGTACGGGGATACCACATGTGTGGGACTTGTTGGGAGCCTAGCCGCTTACGGGACCCCGAAAACCAAGCACCGCTTTCAGGATTTCTAAGGGCGCAAATCTTTGATTTTACCCCTCACTGCCTATCACAGTTTTGGAGGCCATGGAAATCCCAGATGGCACTAAACCCCCCCAAATGACCCCATTTTGGAAAGTAGACACCCCAAGCTATTTGATGAGAGGCATGGCGAGTATTTTACAGCGCTCATTTATTTTTGAAAATGAAGAAAGATATTATTATTTATTTATTTTTCTCTTTTTTTTTTTAAATCTTTGTGACAAAAAGCAAGAACTGCAAAATACTCACCATACCTCTCAGCAAATAGGTTGGGGTGTCTACTTTCCAAAATGGGGTCATTTGGGGGGGTTTGTGCCATCTGGGCACTCCATGGCCTCCGAAACTGTGATAGGCAGTGAGGAGTGAAATCAAAACTTACACCCTTAGAAAGCCTGAAGGTGGTGATTGGTTTTTGGGGTCCCGTACGCGGCTAGGCTCCCAAAAAGTCTCACACGTGTGGTATCCCCATACTTGGGAGAAGCAGCAGAATGTATTTTGGGGTGTAATTCTACATATAACCATGGCATGTTTGAGCAATATATCATTTAGTGGCAACTTTGTGCAAAAAAAAAAAGTTTGTCATATTCCAGCAACTGGTGGCAAAATATAAAATATTCCATGTACTCAACATACCTCTCAGAAAATAGCTTGGGATGTCTACTTTCCAAAATGGGGTCATTTGGGGGGGGTTTGAACTGTCCTGGCATTTTATGCACAACATTTAGAAGCTTATGTCGCACATCATCCACTCTTCTAACCACTTGAAGACAAAGCCCTTTCTGACACTGTTTGTTTACATAAAAACTTTTTTTTTTTTTGCAAGAAAGTTAAGTTGAACCCCCAAACATTATATATTTTTTTAAAGCAAAGGCCCTACAGATTAAAATGGTGGGTGTTGCATTTTTTTTTCCACGCAGTATTTGCGCAGCGATTTTTTAAACGCATTTTTTGGGGAAAAAATACACTTTTTTTTATTTTAAAGCACTAAAACACACTATATTGCCCAAATATTTCATGAAATAAAAAAGATGATCGTAGGCCGAGTACACAGATACCAAACACGACATACTTTAAAATTTCCCACAAATGCGCAGTGGCGACAAACAACATACATTTTTAAAAGCCTTTAAAAGCCTCTACAGGTTACCACATTGGATTTACGGAGGAGGTCTACTGCTAAAATTATTACCCTCGATCTGGCCTTCGCGGTGATACCTCACATGCATGGTACAATTGCTGTTTACATATGACGCCATACCGACGCTTGCGTTCGCCTTTGCGTGAGAGCAGGGGGGGCAGGGGTGCTTTTTTTTTTTCTTTTTTTTTTTATTATTATTTATTTTGCTTTTTTAATTTTATTTTAGACTGTTCCTTCCTTTTTTTATTTTTTTTTATAATTTTTATTGTTATCTTAGGGCATGTAAATATCCCCTATAATAGCAATAGTTAGTGACAGGTACTCTTTTTTGAAAAAATTGGGGTCTATCAGACCCTAGGTCTCTCCTCTGCCCTCATAGCATCTGACCACACCAAGATCGGTGTGATAAAATGTTTTCCCACTTTCCCAATGGCGCAGTTTATATCCGGGGGGGGCATACCCTCCCACTGCTTTTAAAAGCAGTCTAGAGGCTAATTAGCCGCTAGAATTGCTTTTACATGAAAGCCGACCGCTGCCTGAAGAGAATGATACCAAGATGATACCTAAACCCTCAGGCATCATTCTGGTATAACCATTCAAAGTCCAGCAACATACCATACGTTGATGGTTCTTGTTGGACATGTATTGTAATCTTTTTTTTTTTCATTCAGCCTGTTGGCTGAACGAAAAAAATTGATTGATCGGTGGGTATGCCCACCATTAGAATACCTCCCTTCATCCACCCACTTCTAATGATGGGCATACATGCACCAGTTATATATGCCGAAGCATGGGGGCATCCTCCCTCAAAAAAGTTATGCCACTCACAGACGTATGTACGCTGCATAAAAAGTTATGGCGCATACACACGGTCGGACTTTTCCACGGACAAGCTTCCGACGGAATTTCAACCATATGTACGTGCATTAGGAGCAAAATCGCTCCTCCGCCCCTAATGCCCCCATGCTTCGGCATATATGCTCTTTTTTTAACTGTGGTGGTGAAATCACCTCCTACAGTGTTGGAGTCACGGCTTTAAATATCGTGGGAGCAAACGCTGTTGCTGTCACGCTAAATAAATCGGCGATGCAACTGGATGGCGTACCTGCTAAGCAAATGATGGTTAACATTAAAACAAAGTAACATTACATTCTAACAGTAAGATCTTACCATACCATACCTGCAAATCAAATACCAAAAAATAAAAAAACTGTAAAAAATAAATTAACGCAACCTGTGCCTAAAAAATATATATGCCGAAGCATGGGGGCATCCTCCCTCAAAAAAAGTTATGCCGCGTACACACGGTTGAACTTTTCCACGGGAAAGCTTCCGACGGAATTTCGATCGTATGTATGCGGCATTAGGAGCAAAATCGCTCCTCCGCCCCTAATGCCCCCATGCTTCGGCATATATGCTCTTTTTTTAGCTGTGGTGGTGAAATCACCTCCCACAGTGTTGGAGTCGTGGCTTTATATATCGTGGGAGCAAACGCTGTTGCTGTCACGCTAAATAAATCTGCGATGGAACTAAATGGCGTACCTGCTAAGTAAATGATGGTTAACAATAAAACAAACATTACAGTATAACATACCATACCTGCAAAGCAAATACTATAAAAAAAATAGAGAGAATAGATATAGAACAATAGTGAGTAGACAGTAGAGAGTGAACATAAGAGAACAACAAATAGAGGAGAAAAATACAACCACAACTATTTTTGGATTTTTTATTTTATATTTTTTTTGTGTTTTTGTGTGAGTTTAATTTTTTCCACTTTTTTTCACTTTTATAAACTGTAAACTGAACGTTGCAGATTATGGTCTCTCAAAATGTGATGGCCATCACATCTTCCGAAACCCTGTGTTATTGTGCCTAGGACTGTGTGGTGCTGTACCCTACGCTAAAACTCAACTAGTGTGTGGTAGCGTTTGAAACATACACCAATGCAAAGACCAGGTTGGTCAGGACAGTCGGGACAATAAAAGCGGGTGTCACGCCTAAATCCGAGTTTGCTGCAGACACGACATCTTCTTTGGCGGGTTCTTTGGGTAGGGGTACCAGAGAGGATAAAAGGAAAATGCCTCTCATACAGCCGGCTCACTGCATTTGCGTTGGGAAGGTGGGGCAAAGCACCGTCTGGAAACAGAAGGGCTTCGGCGATCTCTTCCTGGAATTTTAGGAAGGATCCAGTCTGTTCTGAAGCTGTGTATAGCACATGAGCGTTCAGCAAAGCCAATTGAAACAAATAAACCGACACTTTTTTGTACCAGCGTTTGGTCTTACGGGTAATTAGGTACGGCGCCAACAACTGGTCATTGAGGTCCACCCCTCCCATGTTAAGGTTGTACTCGTGGATACAGAGGGGTTTCTCCACAACACCAGTCGCCGTAGGAATTTGGACTGCCGTGTCTGCGTGAAGCGAGGACAGAACGAAAACATTCCGTGAATCCCTCCACTTCACTGCTAACAAATTATTACACTGTAAGCAGGCTCTCTCCCCCGACTAAGACGGGATTCTACAAGCCGTTGGGGGATGCCCCGGCGATTAGGTCGCACGGTGCCACATGCGCCAATTCCATAATCAAAAAGATGACTAAAAAGTGGCACGCTCGTGTAATAATTGTCCACGTACAAGTGGTACCCCTTTCTGAATAAGGGTGACACCAATTCCCAGACTATCTTACCAGCGCTCCCTATGTAATCAGGGCAATTTTCCGGCTCTACGTGACTGTCTTTTCCCTCGTAAACCATAAAGCTAGATGTATAGCCTGTTGCCCTGTCACAGAGCTTATACAACTTGACCCCGTATCTGGCACGCTTGCTGGGAAGGAACTGTTTGAATGACAAGCGACCAGAAAACTTAATCAGGGACTCATCAACGCAGACAACTTGATTGGGATTATACAAGGCTGCAAACCGTTCGTTGAAGTGGTTTACGAGGGGCCGAATTTTGTAGAGCCGATCGAATTCAGGGTCTCCCCGAGGACGACAGAGTTGATTGTCACTAAAATGCATGAACCGCAAGATCTGCTCGTATCGTGTCCTGGACATGGAGGCAGAGAAAATGGGCATATAGTAAATTGGGCGCGTGGACCAATACAACCGCAATTCACTCTTTTTAGTAATGCCCATGAGGAGGGTAAGGCCCAGAAAGATCTTAAATTCGGAAACTGTAATTGGCTTCCAATCTCTGGCAAGGGACAGCTGGGGATTAGCGGCGATGAATTGACCAGCATACAAATTGCTTTGGTCCACAATAGATCTATAGAGATCTTCCGTGAAAAACAGTGAATAAAAATCCAGTGGCGTAAAATCAACTGTTTCCACCTGAATTCCGGGTTGGCCAGTGAATGGGGGAAGTACGGGTGCTGCAGAAGTGGCGGGGACCCAATCAGGATTGGCTAATGCAGCAGGAAGGGCACTATGGGCACGACGGGCCTGTCTTTGTCGTCTTCTTCTTCTTGGTGGCAGCGGGACACTACTTGTGCTTGCCACCTCGCCAGCTTGAACTGCACTTATGGGACTCGCCATGTCACCAAGTGTTACTGCAGTGCTGGATGTATGTCCAGGATGTAATAGGCCGCTGGTGCTTGCCAGATCACCCGAAGGAATAGCGGCGCTAGTACTACTCTGCCCCATACGAGAGCCCTGCGGTTTTTGCACCTCAGCGACAGCAGAAGATCGGGATCTGGTACGCCTGACCCTAGCAGGGACCACTCCATCGTCAGAGCTATCTGTCAGGGAGCCACTGTCGTCTACAGGTTCATATGAGCTAGAATTTGACAGATGCGTGACCTCCTCATCACTATCTGACAGGCTCATGAACAAGTAGGCCTCTTCATCACCAAACATTCTATTTGCCATTTTGGGCTCTAAATTTAGGGGTACGGTGGTGAGATTCACAGGAAAAAAAGCACCTGACCTGTTAGCGACAGTCAAACGCTACCAAAAAACTGTTAGTGATCGCAGAGATCAGGCCTGACTCTGCGAACGCTGCAGTTATGTGTTTTTGTGTTTTGTGTCAGTGATCGATTGATCGATACTGCACTTGGTTGGGCTGGGCTGGGCGAAGGTGCTAAACGCAGGTGCTAGCAGGTATCTGGGCTGATCCCGCTAACAATGCGTTTTTGGGAACCCTAAACTGCAGGGGACACTAGTATAGATCTGATCAGATCAGGTATCGATCAGTTCAGATACTATACCACTAAGGGGGGGTGTATGGTGCGTGCGTGGGTGTTAGCGCTACTGGCACTAATCTGACGCTGCCTGGGGCAACGCAGACCCTATCCGGCGCTAAAACCAAACTTTGATCACCCGCCGGGCAATTAGGGGGTTAAAACTTTATTGCAAAAAATATGGCGGGTGCCTTGATGCTATAAAAAATAAACTAGCTAAACTGCGTCACCCGTGACACTTATACTGTGATCACTGGTGACAGGGGGTAATCAAGGGGTTAAACCTTTATTGGGGGGGGTTAGGGGGGGTCCCTAGACTTATTAGGGTCTAAGACTAATCACCCTAACAATTATTTTAGTCACTAATGACACTTGTACAGCAATCAAAAAAAAATCTGATTGCTGTACTGGGTGACACAGTGACAGGCAGTGAAGGGGTTAATTTGGGGGGCGATCGGGGGGTTAACAGGGGTGAATTGTGTGCCTACATGACCTGGTGTCAGTGTAGTGTTGTGCAACTCACGGTTAGATGCTCTCTCTCTCTCGGTCAGGAACGGAAAGACCGACACGAGGGAGAGAGCAGCATTTCCCCTGTCAATGTTTACAAAACATTGGCAGGGGAGAACAACCATTGGCTGAGGGTGATCACCAGGTCCAGGCCAGATTTTATTGGCCTGGACCTGGTGAGTGATCGGTTCTCTATCGAATCCGATCGTCGGGAACGGCGGGGAGGCGCGCGCGTGCGCGCTCCCTGGCCGTTCACGCGCCCGACGTAGAGCTACGGGCGAGCCGACCTGCCGCCGTATTACTGCGGCGGCTGGTCGGAAAGTGGTTAAAGTTTGCTGCGCAACATTTAGACAAGCCTATGAAATACTAGTAGATACCAGTGGTGGCTGGTGCTCAAAATTTTTGGGTGGGCGCAAACGAAAAAAAAAAAAAAAAAACAATTGCAGCCTCACTGTACCTATCAATTGTCACCACTGTGCCATGCCATCAAATGCAGTCACTGTGCCATCAAAACGCAGCTACCATTCCATCAAAACACAGCCACTGTGCCATGTCATCAAAACGCAGCCACCGTGCCATGCCATCAAAACACAGCTACTGTGCAATGCCATCAAACGCAGCTACTGTGCCATGCCATCAAACGCAGCTACTGTGCCATCAATTGTCACCACTATGCCATTAAACACAGCCACTGTGCCCCCAATTGTTGCAACTGTTCCCCCAATTGTTGCCACTGTGCCCCCAATTGTCGCCACTGTGCCCCCAATTGTCGCCACTGTGCCCCCAATTGTCGCCACTGTGCCCCCAATTGTAGGCACTGTGCCCCCAATTGTTGCCACTGTGCCCCCAATTGTTGCCACTGTGCCCCCAATTGTTGCCACTGTGCCCCCAATTGTCACCACTGTGCCCCCACTTGTAGCCACTGTGCCCAGTACCCCCCCTGGCACTTACCTTTATGGCTTCATCCCTCGGTGTCCCTCTTCCCCCCCCTTTGATGATGCTTCAGCCAATCAGGTTACCTGTCAGTCTTAGCCTCGGACGCACGGCTGGTACGTCCCGAGGATGAGCTTCAGGAAGCCGACCACAGCCTCAGGGCTGTACTCGGACAGCCTGTCAGGGCCGCTGGCCCTGATAGGCACTTTCCCACAGCCAGTCAGCTGCCGCTATTCAGCTGACCGGCGCTCAATGTCCGGTCAGCTGAATAGTGGGTGGCAGCCGCGAAAATATACAGATTCATACAGTGTATGAATCTGTATATTTTATTGGCTGTGAGCGAGCCAGAGGGGGCAGCGCTCCTGCGTCCCTATGGATGCACCACCACTGGTAGATACAGTCTGGTCCGATGAGACCAAAATTGAACTCTTTGGATGCCATAAAACACAATGGGGTCAATTCACAAAGAGAACGTTATTGGTTTTCTTCAGTTGTTAAATTAGCACTCCTTATTTAACGCTAGCAAACATGGTATTCACGAAAGCTATAATCGTTATTTAACATAGTCGTTATGGTTTTCAACTGACTCTTTATCCAATTGTTATGTTAACTACTCAGATGTTATTATTAAGATTTGGGACGTTAAAATAACTCTTAAGATCATTAAATAATGCTGGAGAGATGTATTCTGGGAGCAGAAGGGGAGGAGAACAGCTGCATGTGGAAAAGAGCAGATACAGAGAGAGAGAGAGAGAGACACAAGCAATACACATGGAGATTAAGCATGTGATGTGCAAAACTTCTAGTGTGTGCTTTTCTAAAGCCATGTGTATTTCCTCATACAGAGAATAAATCATGGGAGATGATAATCAGAATTTAGCTATCACCTGGGTTTCAGAAAAGTCATCCAAAATAGTATGTGAACGGAATACACGTTTATAAATCTGAACAACATTCTAACATGTTCTTCTTCGCCTCTGGATAATTTTAAGTTCAAATAGAGCACGATTCTATCTTGCCCAAAACTACTAAAAACTTCACTACACTACAAAAATCGCCAAAAGCTTCCTCTAACAACGAAATATCGCCTGGGAAATGTCATAACGCCACCCTGAGGGAGGTGTTAATTTAACGATTGCTTAACAATTGATAACTGTCAAAAAAATCTTTGTGAATTGCACTTTTGTACATATTTAATAATTTGACTCTTTAAAATAATGATTTGACTCTTTAAAATAACGATTTGACTCTTTAATAAGGATCCACACCTTAAAATATCGGTTCTGTGTAGTGAAACGTTATTTGATGATTTTTCAAAGCGTTAAATCGTTTAGTGAATTGAACTAGCTTCAATAACGTGCAAAATTGTTAAAATAACAACCGCAATCTGGAAATAAAGCTTTGTGAATTGACCCCAATGTTTGGAGGTCAAATGGCACTGCACATCACCCCAAAAACACCACCATACCAACAGTGAAGTTTGGAGGTGGGAACATCTTGGTGTGAGGCTGTTTTTCAGCATATGGTACTGGAAAACTTCATCTAATTGAAAGAAGGATGAATAGAAAAATGTACCATGACATTCTTCATGGGGAGTATTAAAAGTATAGTTCAGTGTAATCCAGTGCAATTCAGCCAAGTAAATAGGAGAAAGAGCCTGTCTTGATTGTTTGCGATTTTATGATTTTTTTTTCAATCCACTAATACTTAGGAATCACTTAAAGTGGCATGCAAATCAGGAAAATTTAATTGTGTATATATCAGGCACTATACTTCTTAACCTACTGTATTCCCCGGTACACATGATCGCTTTTCCCGGGGGGGGGGGAAAGGTTGCTGTGAAAACCGAGGGGAAAACCGAGAACCTGCTTGGCAGCTTTTTCCCCCTATACATGGCCGGTTTTCGTGGCAGGAAAACTGCCATGAGAGCTTTGGCCGTGTGTATGCTCCACGTAGGAACACTGCCGGGAAAAAGACTGCTGGGAATCCCGGCAGGAAAAAAGAAAACATGCTCTAATTTTTCCCGTCGGGATTCCCGGCGGTTTTTATGACGGAAAACTGCCATGGAGTATACACACGGACAGTTTTCTGGGCCAAAAGCTGTCATGGCAGTTTTCCTGACTGGAAAACTGGTCTGGGTACGAGGCATATGTTTGTATTTTACCTCTAAGGTAAAATTCCACTTTGTCAAAACTTCAACATACAGTATGTGTGTATATATATATATATATACTGCTCAGGCCATTTACTAAATACAAGTACCGTATATACTCGAGTATAAGCCAACCCGAGTATAAGCCTATGTACCTAAATTTACCCCAAAAAACAGGGAAAACATATTGACTCGAGTATAAGCCTAGGGTGAGAATGCAGAAGCCACTGTAAACATTTCCCATTTGCATGCCTCACTGTGCCCATTGCAGCCTCACAGTGCCCAACCTCACTGTGCCCATTGCCACCTCAATGTGCCCATTGCCACTGTGCCCATTGCCACCTCACTGTGCCCGTTGCCACTGTGCCCATTGCAGCCTCCCTGTGTCCGAGTCAGTGTACCTGCAATTTTTACAGGCTGCGGGCGTCCATTCATTGTTTAAATGTCGCGGTCTCCTCCTGGTCCCGTTCCGTGATAGGCGCACTAAACATGTGCACACTGAAATATTTTGTTTCACTCAAAAAATAAAATTGTTTAGTTACTCCTGAAATTAGTTTTTATGTATTTTGTTTTGTTAAAAAATACCTTTGTCCGAAAATACGAATTAATTAAGGTTGAATCTGTCATTGAAGGCTTATGGTGCCTGTGGAATGTTCTAAGAAGATTCGACAAAGCAGCTAAACTGTACGACACCGCAATCATACATTTCCGGTCGAATGCCCTGCCCACAAGCTATAGTAGAATTCTAATGTTGTATGCCTAGTAATAATTATGTTTATTAATTATTATTACTTGTCAACCAACATTAGAATTCTTCTATAGTCTATGGTGTGAGCATTTGACCATAAATGTCCGCTCGTGGCGATCGTATGTTTTTAGCTGCTTCGTCAAATTTTCATGTCTCTATAATGTTGAATCTTTTCTCTCTATGTCGAATAATCTTGGAATAATAGCGTTAGGTTAGGCACATTCAACTGCAGGTTTGATAGACAGAGATCACTATTGTCATTGTCATGTCAAATCTTCTATGTATATCAAACTTTTGTTGCAACGATATGAAAATAAAGCATTTTTAATGTCAGATCTTTTGGATTTCGGACTCTGCACATTTGTTATCATTTGTTAAAACGAATGTGAAAATCCCGGACGAAAATGCAGTGAAAACAAATGCACGTGTCATTGCGCAGCTCTTTACAAAATGAGGGCAGACAGTACAGTTACAATACAAATCAATACAGGAGGGATCAGAGGGCCCTGCTCCTTAGAGCTTACAATCAAGAAGATCTATATTATATAAATGTTCTAGGCCAGAGAATCAGAAAATACTGTCAAAACATCACCATAATAATCAGCATTTTAGAAGAGGAGATTCTTTGATGTTTTTAAAAACATCCTGTTTTTGGCAGACTTTATCCCTGGGTTTTTGTGCTTCTCTCTGCAAGGCAGGCAGATCATGGGTGGTGGGAGATGAGAGATGATCATGGGTAAAAATAGCACATCTTCCTACCTAAGTACTCCCCTGAAGAGCCCTCATGCCCTGATATGAACAACGGGGTAACTCTTATGCCGCGTACACACGATAATTTTTCGGTATGAAGAAAAAACGTAGTTTTTCAGCATGTCCAAAAAACAACGTTTTTCCAACTTAACAATGCTTTTCCAACGTCATCATTAAAAACAATGTTGCCCACACATCATCGTTTTTGAAAAATGCTCTAGCAAAGCACGGTGACGTACAACACATACGACGGCACTCTAAAGGGGAAGTTATATTCACCTTTGGGCTGCTTTTAGCTGATTCTTTGTTAATAAAAGACGATTCACACTTTTTTGTCTGTTACAGCATGAGGAATGTGCTTACTCCATTATGAATGGTAGTTTTACCAAGCGCTCCCGTCTCATAACTTGCTTCTGAGCATGCGCGGGTTTAAAACTTTGTTTTAGCCCACAGGCGATAATTTTTTACAACCCGAAAACAAATTTTTTTTCAAAAAAAATGTTGTTTTTCAGAAGGTGAAAAATGATGTGAAGCCCACACATGATCATTTTAAATTACGTTTTTAAAAACGTTGTTTTTTTTCATGCTAAAAAATGATTGAGTGTACGCGGCATTAAGGATTTAAAATACCTTTATGGGTCATTTTAAAAGTGGGCATTCTTAGGCAGATTGCGTTTCCATGCAAGCTGCCCTAGGTAATGCCCACATGTAGTGATGAACCTCTGAGATTAAAATAGCTAAATTCAATGAATGAAAGGTGCAAGGCAGAGACAGTGAGGTTGGGGAGGAAACAGTAAAGTCCCATACACACGATTGGAATTTCCGATGGAATAAGTCAGATGGAGTTCTTCCATAGGAAATTCCGACCATGTGTATGCCCCATCGGAGAAATTCCATTGGAAATTCCGATGATTTCCATTGGAGTTTAAATATAGAACATGTTCTATTTTACTCCGATGGAATTCCGTCGGAAATCCGCTGTGCCTTTGGCCGGGCAAAAGCCTGATCGTGTGTATGCGGCATTAGATAATGCTGGATGTTTTCCAGTCAGGAACTGACTTGATGCAACTTCTAATGCACACTATAAGACCGCGTACACACGATCGAATTTGTCCGCTGAAAACGGTCACGAAAATTATTGTCTAACAAGAAACGACAATAAATTAAACTGAATAACGAATCATCCCGCCTGTACGAAAATAAAACGGTAACCAAAATACGAAATGATCGGAATACGAAAAAATTGCGTCGTACAAAATATGAACGGGAACGAACAGGAAAACGGGTGTCTTACGAAATTACGAATCGGTACGAACCTACGGAACGAGACGAAACGGAACAAAATAATACGAACATTTTTGCTGTGCACGTTTTAAAACGTGGGCATTCTTGTGCACAGCAAACATTTTCATATTATTTTGTTCCGTTTCGTCTCGTTCCGTAGGTTCATACCGATTCGTAATTTCGTAAGACGCCCGTTTTCCTGTTCGTTCCGAATCGTTTCGTATTTTGTTTACCGTTTTATTTTCGTACATGTGGGATGATTCGTTATTCAGTTTAATTTATTGTTGTTTCTTGTTAGACAATAATTTTCGTGAATTTTCGTCATTTTGTACTTTCGGAAATATATTGCAGGATTCGCGGCACTTTCAACACGTGGCTCATCCATATTAACTATTGTTAAGCCCCGTACATTTGGTCAGATTTTTTTGCCAACAAACATAAAAATTAACGTTTTCCGTTCGTTTTCAAAAAATCTATTCGTTTGTAAGCTCCATCAGAAAACCATTTTTGGGTTCAAAAGTCTGGCCAACTGATCTCCCTTCAGACGAAAATCCACGGAAACGTTTTTTTGGCTTTACTGTACTCGGCAGTCGGCACAAAAGAGAAGCTGATTCACTAACTACACTCATTTACTGCCCATTCAAAAAAATGAATCAAGTACACAAATTTACAAACAGACCAAAAAAACTGATTTACAAAACACACAAATGAAAATATGAACATACGACTGAAAATACAAACAGAAAAAGGATTTAAAATACAGAATGCAAATCATTCGTTATAGATGTCATTTTCGTTCTTTTGCCGTTCCCGTTTTGTCGTATTTTCGTAAGATTGTCGTATCGTTCGTTCGTATTTGCACTTGTTTGTTATGCGGCTCATTCGTAATCCCGTCGTTTTCGTATTTTGGTGCTTTAATTTTTTTGTATGTACACATTATTTCGCGGGTACGAAAATGAACAAATCCGTACGAAAATACATTCGTTTTGTTACTACAGTTGAACCTCGGATTACGAGGATAGCCTGTTCCAGGAGTATGCTCGTAATTCAAAGTACTTGCATATCAAAGCCAGTTTTCCCATTGAAGTCAATGGAAAGGAAAATAATTTGTTCCGCATTGACTTCAATGGGATGCAATACCGAATGCGGCCAGAGGTGGGGGAAGGGGCAGAGAGCTCTGAAAATGGCCGAAAAGGCCCAAGGACACTTTGGCCCATTTCCTGCGCCCCGTACCTCAGACCAAATTAGGTACTGCAGGCCAATGTTCGGCTTTTCTCGGCTCCTGCGCCTTCCTACGCCTCCCTACCTCAGGCCAAATGAGGTAATGCAGGCATATTTTCGGCTCTGCTCGGCTTTTGCGCCCCCGTACCTCATGCCAAAGGGGGTACTTCAGGCCTATTTAGCTTGAATTCTGCTTATCTTGCGAGTCAACTCTCGCAAACCGAGTCAGAATTAAAAAAAAAAAGTGCGTTGCTCGCAAATCAAAGCGCTCTCAAACCAAAATATTCTTAAACCGAGGTTCCACTGTAGTGTTTTTCAGATTTCTCATACACAGCTTGTGATGGAGGTTAATTCAACCAGGAAGCACTATATAGGAAAGCCTATCACACTTCCAACTAACAATTGAACTTGTAAATCTTTAATCAGCTCATCCCCCATGGGTATTACCTTTTGTACCACTTGCCCCACCCTATTATATTGTAAGCTCTTATGAGCAGGGCCTCCCGAAACATGTTTTATTTTATGGTATTGCAACTGCGCTGTCTCCCTTTAGATCAGGGATCCTCAAACTACGGCCCTCCAGCTGTTGTAGAACTACACATCCCATGAGGCTTTGTAACACACTGACATTCACAGACATGACTAGGCATGATGGGAATTGTAGTTCCTGAACAACTGGGGGGCCGTAGTTTGAAGACCCATGCTTTAGATTGTAAAGCACGGTATAAACAGTTGCTTTAGATCACCATCTCAGTTCCTTTTGTATCTAATAGCTATTTTCTTATCTTTCATTCCTAAAACACACTAACAGAAACAATGAGCTAGGCCTTAGGTGTGTCTAACCCCTTGGTGCCGATGTTACACAAATATACTAAACTAAACTGGGCTTTTTGGCGGGGAACTGCATTTTTGCATACCTTCCTTTGTGATGTGCCTCAAGGCATGCTCCCAGCGCAGTGATTAGGGTCTCACCGAGAGCCCCGAGCCTTGTTCTAACAATCATGACCTGGAACATCCGATTCTGGGTCACCTGATCGCTGTCATAGCCTCTGATTGGCTATCACAGTGATCAGCCACTTAGAAGCCCACCCATGTGTTTTCTGTTTCTGTGAATGGATATGAAAGATACATTGGCCTGAATTCACAGAGATGGGCCCATATTTACACTGGTGTAGCGCACACATAGTACGCTACTCCGGCGCAGTGCGGAGAGGCATGCACTGAATTCAGCAAGTTATTGCTCCCAACTCTGCGCCAGCGTAGCGAACATTTCGAAGGCGCAGGCTGGCGTAAGTGGAAGTAGGTGGAAGTGGCCTGGAAGTGGGCATGATTCATGCTAATGAAGTGTGACACCATGCAAATGATGGGCCGGGCGCCAGACAAGTACTTAAAACGAACTGTGCATGCGTCGAGTCGTATCCCCGTGCACATGCTCACAACCACGTCGGAACAACTGCCTAAGATACGCCGGATCACTGTGTACGCCGTTAACGTAACCTACGCCCAGCCAGACCCACGTCGGCCCATATTCACAGATGTCCAATGTAGAATACGTAGGCTTGTGTTCCCTGGTCCATACCTTTGCATGGGTTGCACCTCATCTATGGGGAATAACTTTTAGGGCGGACGTAAAACTTACGCAAACTGCATATATCATGCGCCAGGCGCAAATACGTTTGTGAATCGCCGCATTTCCCTCATTTGCATATGTGAATGCCTAATCAATGGGAGAAGCAACATACGTCCAGACCATATTTGCGCCCACGCCACCCCGGAGTAAGTAAGATAATTCGGGGTAGGATGGCCTATTTTTAGGCGTATTTTGGTTTGTGACACTAGCGCACACATACGCCGGGCGCATATTTACGCTACGCCGGGAAAAGGTTACGTCGGCGTAAGTGCTTTGTGAATCCGGGCCAATGTACCTTTCTTTGTCATTGCAGAGACGAAAAAGTGTATGTAGGAAAAAAAAACCTAGATTATGTTTGATCTAGGTCAATGCCAGGCTTAGTGTTTGGGTAAAGGTCAGAGTCAAAAGTCAACATCAGGGCAAAGGTCAGGCTCAGTGGGCCAGATTCAGAGAGCCGTAACTCCTGTCTAACTAGTGTTAGACTGGAGTACTTTCTAATTACGCGCGTTTTTTCACTAGTTTAAATCCTCAAACCATGAAAAGACGGCTTTGCGCTTCAATCCGTCTGGCTTACGTGTTTGTACGCCTTCGGATCTACGCTGCAATAACATTTGGGCCGCTGGGTGGAGTTCCCGTCGTTTTCCGCGACGGGGTATGCAAATGAGCTTTTGCCGACTATCCACGAAATTACGAACGTTTCTCGCAATCTCTTATGGCATCTTTAGTCATCTTTTTGCTGCGTAAAACTATACCAGCTTTTTGCTGGTCTAATATTAGACAGCCCTTGTTAAGTATGGCCGTCGTTCCCGCGTCGAATATGAACGTTTTCCGACGTCTATTTTTATTTTTGACGTAAAACGTCCGGGAATAGGAATGTCCGTAAATGACGCTACTCAAACAACGAATGAGGACGTTATTTCGCGCAAATCACTGCGTGACATTTCTGAACGGAGCATGCGCAGTTCGATCGCCGCAGGGACGCGCCTCATTTAAATGCTTCATGCCCCCTAATCGCGTATTTCGATTACGCGGCGAGAAATAGACTACGCCGCCGTATCGTACGGGCAAAAATCTACCAGGATTCAGTGTAGAGGCTGGTAAAATACGGCTGCGTAGCGTATCTCGGATACGCTGCACAAATGTACGTGTACCTGAATCTGGCTCAGTGTGTTTTAGGTAGCAAAATGCACACTATAGTTTCTAGTATAAGTACAGACAACTAACATACATATACTGTATGTGGTATTGCTGTGATCGTCATAAGTGGGAGCATTGGTTTCGGGGTTGTTCTGTGGTGGTAGGTTATGGTACTAGCAAGAAATATACAGCTACATTTTTATTAATTTTTTACTATTTTGGGACGTTTTTTTGATAAAAAAATCACAAGATACCCATTACCATTTACCACCAAATAAAAGCCCAATGTGTCCATAAAACGCTTGGATGCACAAAGTAGTTGTGATGATATGTATGGTTTTACTAAAATATGTCAAAGTTGCAAAATTGGGTTAAGCATTAAGATTTGTCTTACCTTTAGGTGAGAAGAGGTTAAAAAAGCTTTAAAAAATGTACCACTCAATCTATCACTTTGACATTCATTAGAACACTGGACTTTTTACTTGTTCAGTGGTAACAAACATTGAATATATATAGCTACATAGATATAGATATATCTATATATCCCTATATATACTGTAGATATATCTATTTATATATCTATAGATATAGATAGATCTACCCGTATTTATCGGCGTATACCGCACACTTTTTTCCCCTGAAAATAGGGGGGAAATCACGAGTGCACATTATACGCTAATAATGTACCTTGGGCTCTGAGGGGAAGGAGGGGGACGAGCGCTGCCGAGTGCCGCTGAGCGCCACCGGAATTCACGAGGCGGGACTGTGTATGTGACTGCCTCCGAATGAACAGGAGATGGCGGCTCGGTGATTCCCTCACTCCACGAGAGAAGGTGAGGCTGCAAATGGGCACATAGGCTGCATCTAGGCAAACTTAAATAACACATAGGCTGCATAGGCGGCACATAGACTGGAGATGGGCAGATAGACTGGAGATGAGCACATAGACTTGATATGGGCACATTGGCTGCATTTAGGCTGGAGATGGGGCACATAGGCTGCATTTAGGCACAGATTAGGCTGCATTGAGGCTGCAGATGGACACTGACCACAAAATGTTTTTTTCCTGAAACTTCCCTCTGAAATTGGGGAGCGTGTTATACGCCGGCGCTTGTTATATGCCAATAAATACGGTATATAGATAGATAGATAGATAGATAGATAGATAGCCAGATAGATAGATAGATAGTCATACTTCTAATGCTAATTTATGCTACTATATATGATTGTTTCCTTCCAGACAATGATTAAAGAAGTCACCCTTGTAGGGGTGTGGTATAGGGATTTTTAGGGATGCGTAATGGGTAAATATATCCAATTATAGTATGTATAGGAGTCTAGTCAAACCCCAAAAAAACATCTGAATCACACAGATATGAATTTTATGTATAAAAATAGAAAATAATTTTATTGAATACAAAATAGAAATACATATATATAACTTATCATATGTTAAAAACAATCATGGTTGGAGAGAGTACTGTATGTGCAACTTCTTTGTGCCACTCGTGTTTGAAGCTTTTTGGGGTTTGACTAGACTCCTATACATACTATAATTGGATATATTTACCCATTACGCATCCCTAAAAATCCCTATACCACACCCCTACAAGGGTGACTTCTTTAATCCTTACACATTGGGGGATTTAGATGCATATGGTTCTTTCTTTATATTGATTTCCAGTCTCCAATCAGTGTTTGCTCTACATTATTCCTATACTTCCAGACAATGGTTGCTTAGAAAGTAGCAGGTGCAATTAAGGATGTCATACAGTCCCATTAATTAGCTGGCCAAAAATCCCCAGCCATGTAAAGAGGTGAGGCTAGCATTACATAATTGGACAATGGCTATATTTGGTCAATGATGTCACCCAGAGACCTTACACTTTCAATCCTATGCAATGTAATATAAAAATACTATATATACTATAAAAATGCTATATATAATCTCTCATGATCAGATATGGGTTTATTTATTTCCTTCTCTACCCTTCACACTTCAGTAAAGGAATTCCAAAATGAGTACAGAACCTAATAAACCAAATAGTTTGGGGAAAAACTAAGCTTTATTGAAGATGTTCTCATGAGTTTACATAGACAGCACAGTGAAGTGCTTGTACATAGTTTATTGATAAATGCATTTTTTGGCTCTTAGGCACTATTAAATATTTAGACCTATCCATCTGAAAGTCTTCAAAAAGGATAATGCTTTTGCAGAAAATTATAAGGATGAATGAGCCATATTTTCAATATAGATGAAAATCTGAAATAGTTAGAAAAAAAAATCTCCAGGTCCGTTTTTGTTGCATCAAGGCAAAGCTAGGATCACTCAATGGTGTTTTGCATCAAGTTCCTTCTAAATACAGAAGTTTATTTATATATAACAACAATTTTATTGACATAGTGTCATACAACAACGGTATGAGCAATATTAGCAGTGGACCAGCATGCAGAATATGGCGATTACTGTGAATAGTTTCTGGGGGCTTTTTTAAAGGACACATTTAATCATTTAATTCAGGAACACCTTTTCAAGCCGCCTGTAGTTATACCTTTGTTCCCTCAGTTCCTTATCTCTTTACTGTGATCCTTTAACAAATCTATATCATTTCTGAACAAGTTAAACAGAACTGGTCCCAGAGCAAAGCTCTGGGGCACATCACTCTCAACTCTAGTCAATTCAGAAAATATGCTTTTAATACCTAACTTCTGGGCACACGCCCACCTTCTTATTTATAATATAATTGAAGAAAATTGTTTTTTTTTTTTTTTTACTCTCCTTTGCAATGTGTCTCTCATAATAAATTTTTAGCTGACCTGATCACACTCTTGGATTTGTTTTTGCATTCTTTGTAGTTTTGGAATGTCATTTTTTTTTCTCATTGATATACCTTTTATTTAGCTACCAAAGTTTAACTCTTGTTCTTTTATTACCCACTGACTGCAGTGACAAATTTTGTGCCATTTTGTTTGACTCGTGTATTATGTATTATATTCAAGACATGACAAGCCTTAGTTGAGTGTGTAGTTCTATCTGGCCAATCAATATCAAGAAATTCCCCTATGATTGTTATAATGCCCTGCCACCCTGCCACATCTAACTGTGAAATAATATTGGTCTATTCCTCATCCATAATGTTAGGGGGCATGTAGCATACACCCACAATTAATTTACTGTTTATTTTATCCCATAAGAGCTCCAGCCAACAAGACTCACACTCATTACCAATCCCATTTTCAATGTCATTCCTCATATTCAGAAATACCGTAATTGCTCTTGACATACAGGCACACCCCTCCCCTCCACCTCTGTACAGTCACAAGTCAGTCATGTCAGTCAGGTTTCAGATATTCCCACAAAACCATAATCTTCCTTATGTATGGGAAATTCTAGTTTTTTTTTTTTTTTTTTACCAGACTTCTAGCATTTGTATACATGCTTTTCAATTTTGTACACATTATTTTATCATTGCTCACGTACAGTAAGATTCAGCCAGCCTTGATGCTTTAGTTAAACTATCCTCTGGTTTGAGACCTCCTTCTCTGCTTTGCCCACATCTGCACACTCTGCCTGTCTGGGACCTGCCAACAGGTCCCGGTGTGCGCGCATGCACGCGCATATTAATACACAAAATCAACAGCAGCAGCTGTCTGTACATATGCGCCGGCGCGCACCAAATGCACGCGTGCGCCAATGGTGCGCGCATGTGCGCGGCGGGTGCACACACGGCGGGAGAGTGCGCGTGCACATAAACGCATGATTGCCGCCATTTTTGCCTTTAAAAAGCCAGCAGCTGCAGTGGCACTTTGCTGTCTGATCTGTAGTGTTGTTCCAGTATTCTGTGACCTGTTGAATCTGTTACCAGTACCGACCCGGCTCCGCCTGACCACCCGAACCTCTCCAATCCGACCCTTGGCTTGTTATGACTCTGCTCTGCTCTCCTGCCTACCGTTGCCAGACCCTCTGCCTGAATTCGACCACGCTTTAGCCTGCACGATATTCTGACTGATCACCCACTAGACCCGGCTTGTCTTACCCCGCTACTAGCTGGTTGCTTGTACCTAACCCGGCTTGCCTCACCTCCTGCTGCCTCTGGTCCAGTACCTGTGCCAGCTCCAGAGTCGCTGACCCTCCACGTCTGCAACCACTGCCTCCTGCGCCAGCCCTTCCTGAAGGAGCACCATCCTGTGCCTGACTGCTGCCATCACCCAGGCACTTCTACCTCACTGCGCGGCTGTAAGAGAGGCCTCCTCCTGCAAACTAGGCTCTGACTACCAGGTATGTTCTCGTACATAACACTGCCCCTTGTTCACTGCATGGTACACCTCTCACAGATCCCCCCCCCCCCAAATCCCAGTTTAAAAGTTCTATTGCATTCATTATGGTCAAATCTGTGGTTGAGGCTGCTTCCTGTGTCCATTAATTATCAGCCTTTAATGCATCTAGTAGTGTTCTCTCCTTAGACTAGCAGTAAGCAGCCTTTGTTTTTTTAGTGGTGGTCAATCCCTGGGTCATCTTGCTGCTAATTCTGTATCCAGTTCCTACCTGCCAAATTGCACTTGTCTTGCTTCTTTGCTGTTCTTATTCACCTGGAACATATACATGCAAGTCTAATTGCTGTCTGGAGACAGCTTCTGTGCTTAGAGTACTGTTATGCAACTCAGAATGTAGAGTAGCAAAATAAATGAAAATACTTGCTCAGGACTGGGCCAGGTAAGTAACCAATAGATATAAGTAGTGGATATTAAAATGTAAGGATTTTTACTCCCCACAGCTTACCAAATACATTTACATATGTTAACTAAATCATATAAAGGAAACTACTTTAATTCTAAAAATGAATTTAAAGTGTTCTTTCTATCCTTGTGAACTAAGTAAATGATGTGCCACAATGTCAGATCCCTTCAGAGATGTCCTCTGTAATCCAGCTATAAAGTTAATTGTAATGCCAGCAAATATTACTCAGCACAGCTGGAGTCAATGTGATGAAAGTAATATCAATTTTCCAACTATCAGATACCTTTTTCAAACAATAGTATTATCCTGAAGCAATAATTAACATTCCTTTTTAAGAAGAACCTAATTCAAAATAAAAATGGGTCTAGTTAAAAAAGACAATTTCATTTGAAATAACACCTACAAATGAAATCTCAATAATCATAAATCATTTGAGTAAAATATCCTTAAATGTAAAAAGAATAAATATAGTCTGCTCAAAATGTATGTCTTTAACCATTTCTGGACCTGCATTTTATAGTCCAATTTTCAGTTTTCAGTACTGTGACAATTAGAACACTGTACTTAAGTTAATCGGCCAGTGGAAAAGTATTTATTTAAATTAATGACCATTATAAAGTATTGAAAATCAGGAAGCCAAAAAGCATAATAGTCAGGGCCTAGAAATTGCCTGTATTACGTTTTGTGGAAGTCAAGCACTGGGATTCTCAGGTTATGCTAATTGAGAAACATACAGCTTTACAAACTTGAAAACATGAAAAAACGATGAAAAAAAATCTAAAGAGTTTTGGAACCGTGGGTCGAGTTCTATCTTTTTTCCACTTTCCATGGGGACTCTCTGGCAATCTGAATTTCACCAGGTCTGATAGCCTTCTTGCTTCCAGCTGAAGATCAGATATCTGGCCTTTGTCTGTATGGGAGTATGATTTTGATGTACCCGATCCCTCCATCCTTCACTGTCACCCCCTTACCACTCACATCACCTTCCCCTCCCTTGTCTTACCCCCTCCTCTTTTACCTGAACTTTTTTCAGCTTTGTTCCTGCTGCTCTTTTTTATAGCCTAATTTACACCAGATCCTGCAAATTTAGATGCTTCCAGGTGGTGTGGCTTTGTATGTTTTTTGCACTTATATCACTTGACATAGGCTGGGACAGATTTGCTACCTTGCAAATCTTGTGCATTTGGTTTTTATGCATATTCTTTGTATTCCTTGCAACCTATGGTTGCACTCAAATTAGTTAGGCTGTACTCAACTGTCAATTGAATTTATTACTGGATGTGCTTGTATCACTCTACTTTTTTAAAAACAAAATAAAACATTTGTGAAAAAAATACTGGAAATCAGAGAAACTTATATTCTTTCCCTTTCTATTAGTGGTCAGGGGAGAGGTGCCCTCTTACATTAGTGGTCAGTGAAAAGAATATCCTTTGTTGTCATTGTAATGCCTTCTTCTGGGTGTTCTTAGTACCAGACCTATGCAAGTACCATCAAGGTACCCCTAGTAGGGATGGGCAAACGGTTTGGGCCAAGCATAAGTTTGGGCCAAACTTTGGTTGTTCGGGTGTTTTGATAAACACTGTACAATTCAGGGAAAAAGATGTAAAGCTGTGGAACCCTGTTAAAGTCTATGGGGGTTATTTACGAAAGGCAAACCCACTTTGTACTACAAGTGCATTTGGAAGTGCACTTTCAAGTGCAGTCACTGCAAATCTGAGGGGCACATGCCAGGGAGATAAAAAAAAAACAGCATTTTAATTTGCATATGATTGGATGATAAAAACAGCAGAGTTTCCCCTCATTTCAGATCTGTCCCTCGGATCTACAGCGACTGCACTTACAAGTGCACTTGTAGAGCAAAGTGAAGTTGCCTTTTCATAAATAACCTCCTATGGGACACTAACATGAAAAATCAAAAGTGCTAATTTTACAGGCTTATATGCATGGTATTGTCATAAAAAGTGTTTGGGGACCTGCCCCAGGGGACATGTATCAATGCAAAAAAAAAGTTTATAAAATTGAATTTTTTTCAGGAGCAGTGATTTTATTAATGCTTAAAGTGAATCAATAAGTGAAATATTCCTTTAAATTTCATGCCTGTAAAGTGGCGCATTTTTCCAGTGTTTAGAACAGTTCCTACAGC
The DNA here is from genome assembly GCA_029574335.1 of Rana kukunoris. Taxonomy (NCBI): domain Eukaryota; kingdom Metazoa; phylum Chordata; class Amphibia; order Anura; family Ranidae; genus Rana; species Rana kukunoris. The sequence continues at coordinate 220,593,976 of CM056050.1, read as the reverse complement.
AATATTACATTTTTAAAGGTAAAAGTCATTTAAAACTACTTGCAACAACCTGACAGGCTGCAAGGAAAGAGGGGGGATGAGAGAGAGCCCCCCTTCTGAACCGTATAAGGCCACATGCCCTCAACATGGGTTTTTTTTTTGGAGTCACCCCCAAAGCACAAGGGCCTCATTCCCACAGCCATTGCCTGGTGGTTGTGGGGGTCTGTGGGCAGGGGGCCTATCGTAATCTAGAAGCCCCATTTAACAAGGGGATCCCCATCAACATGGGGACATGATGCTCTCTCATCTCCCCCTCTTTTCCTGCGGCCTGCCAGGTTGTGTGCTCGGATAAGGGTCTGGTATGGATTTTTGGGGGAACCTCTATGATTTTTTTTTATTTTGGCGCGGGGTTCCCCTTAAAATCCATGACCTAAAGGGCTTGGTATGGAATTTGGGAGGACCCCCTTAATTGTTTTTTACATTTTTGTTTAGGGTTCCCCTTACCCAAAGGGCCTGGTAATGGACTGCCATTTTTTTCAATGACTTTTACCTGTATTGCAGGACCCGACAATTCATTATAGCCACGAGTAGTTTTAAATTACTTTTTTTCCTTTAGAAATGTAATTGTGCTGCAGGGACTGTTCTAAAATGGGAAAAAATTGCCACTTTACAGGCACACCACTCAGGTATGAAATTTAAAGAAATATTTCACTTTTATTGTTTCACTTTAAGCATTATTAAAATCACTGCTCCCGAAAAGACTGCCGTTTTTAAAACGTTTTATTTTTTTTGCATTAATATGTGTCCCCTGGGGCAGGGCCCGGGTCCCCAAACACTTTTTATGACAATACCATGCATATAAGCTTTTAAATTAGCACTTTTGATTTTTCATATTCGTGTCCCATAGACTTTAAGGCCTCGTACACACGAGGCAATCTATTTGTTCAAATCGGTCGGACCGACTGATTTGAACAAATCTGTTTGTTAGGATTTTGGTTTGCTCGTGTGTACACACGAGCAAACCAAAATCCCCGCCAGCAGACAACGCGCTGATGTGTCGGTGACGTGGCGGTGACGTTGACGCCGCCACGTCACCGCACCAGGAAGTAAAACACTTCCGCGCATGCGCTGAATCCATTCGGCGGCGGTGCGGGATGACATGTCTGCTGGTAAGTGTACTAACCAGCAGACATGTCGGGCGGACGGATTCCCACCCGATAGATTTCAAAGCATGCTTTGAAATCTGTCGGGTGGCCAAATCCGTCGGCTCGCCTGTACACACGATCGAATCTGTCTGCTGGGACGGTCTAGCAGACCGTTTCCAGCAGACAGATTTGATCGTGTGTACGAGGCCTATGTGTTCGCGTGTTAGAACAAATGTTTTGCCTGTTCGACGAACAAAGTTCTGGTGCAAACTGAACCGGTCAGGGGGGGTGATCGGCCCATTCTTAACCCCTAGCTATCTATGAAGGAGCCAAGGGTTCCATTGAGTGCCAATGTTACAGGCAGTACAGGGTCTGTTGAGGCATGTAGGTGCAACCGTAAACAACTGGACAGAAACTTTACATCAAGGTACTAGAGCAGGCAATGGGAATGTGGATATGATATACTGTAAGCCAATGTTGGTAACAGCCAAGTATTGGAGTTATAAGGCAGTAAGTAGAAGTAGACAGGCCAGGACGCAACAGGCAAGCAAAAGTTTAAGACCAAGTGACAAGGCAAGCCAAGCCATATGTATGAAAGCAGAACAACAGGTCAGGTGACAGGTTAGCAGTAACTAGCTGAAGACCACTGAGTAATCTGCTAATGCAGTTTTCCAGTTTATATAGGCTAATATTGTCAAAACCAACACTGAGCATGCACTTACGCTAATAATTATCCGGTCATAAAATGAGTACACTCATAAGCCTGAACTTGTCTAGAACAAACCAAACCTTCCCTACATGAGGTTTCAGCAACCCCTTTTTCTAATTATGTTCTAATTATGTTAAGTTGTCCAATTTGTGCACATGCATAGATATGCCATCTGCTAATAAATGTATGCTTAACATGATTACCCAAAGCACAATTAAAATTATCAATGAATTCTGGTGAGTTGAGCATTCTAGCAACTCATTTTATTTATCAGGGAGTGCAGCAAGATCTCCCTCTTCCCCCCTCCTTACACTGCAGCAGAAGAAGTCTGCACATTTTTACTATTGATAGAATATTTTATTATTATTGCTATACGAAGTCTACAAGCAGCTTTTATGTCACTAAACAAACAAACATAACAATACAAAAGATTATGCTCTTTAAGATTCATAATATAATTGCAATGGAAGAATGTTTCATAAAGGATATTATAGGGCTTCACTAGCTTTAAATGCTTTAGATGTGATATTTGTAAACACACCTTGTCACTAGTAACTCCTACAATGTTCATTCTCTGTTGAAAGGATGTAAATTCTGATGTTTAATGGAAGTAAAACAAACTACAAGTATAGACTATATGTATATTTGGTGTATAATTTGTCCACATATTTGCAAGGTAGGGCAGTACACTGACAACTTTACTCCCCACTAGAATTAATAATTGGACAGGATGAATTTAGGATAAGGAAGGAATGGTAAATTAATTTGAGCTAATCGATCATACATTTTACCAGCTCTGGATATGATGTATATATCAGTTTGTGCATAAATTGCTGAAAATTCAATGTTACTAATTGCAATACACTGAGAAGGGCAACTCACAAACTGTGAAAACTGAAACTAGACATGGATACATTATGACTGATTTTTTTTAAACTGAAGTTGTAAATAAAAATGTTTTAAAGTTTACAGTGGTTAATTGTGGTTGTTTAATGGTAACTGTCCTTATAGGTCAGTGATGGCGAACCTTGGCACCCCAGATGTTTTGGAACTACATTTCCCATGATGCTCCGCTACACTGCAGAGTGCATGAGCTTGATGGGAAATGTAGTTCCAAAACATCTGGGGTGCCAAGGTTCGCCATCACTGTTATAGGTTGATAAACCAAAAGCGTTTATAAACCGCTGGGTGCCTTTTTTTCTGACTTGCAAGGTAAAGGCGTTATGTGCTAGTTATGCAATGTCATTGCTGGAGGCCATTTCCATCTTCACCTGTCCTACTTTAGGATCCGCGTGCCCCAGCTGTGTGACTAACCGGAGCCACAATGATGTCACTTCTGCGTATGCGTGGTACAGCCACTGTTTACGGCACAGGATTCTGAAGGAAGGACCCTGGTGGGGTAAATTGTACACGTTTAGGAGATATTTACAGTACCTATACTGTAGATAAGCCTTAGTATAGGCTTACCTTAGGTGCAAGTAAAACACTGAAGGTTACAAACACTTTAAAGTATACTAAGGGCTCATTTCCACTGGCGTTTTTACAGCCACTTTTCTGAGCGTTTTTTGCAGCTTAAAAATGCCTGTCCATGTTAGTCTATGGCCTCATGCCCACCATGACGTTTTTGAGCTGTAGATGGCTAAGCTGCAAAAAAACGCGGGACCAGTGCATTCTGAAGCTCCAGCAATAGAGCTGTAAAAACGCCAGACATTAAAAAACGCTCAAAAAGCGCATAAACGCGCAAAAACGCTCAAAAACACTGCCACATCGTTTTTAAAGCTCCAGCTCAAAAAAAAAAAATATATATATATTTCTTTTTTCTAAAATAAACATGGACAGGCGTTTTTAAGCTGTAAAAAATGCTCAGAAAAGTGGCTGTAAAAACGCCAGTGGAAATGAAGCCTTATAACCAAGAAACATTTAGTATTTTGCAGCTTACTTTAGATGCGTTAACTACACATGTTTTTGGCTTTTTTCTGATATCTTTTTAAATTTCTTCATTGTTATCTGATGATGCCATTAACACAATTCCTGTCTTAGTACAACTCCCACAACAAACACTACATTTATTCTCAGTAGAGGAGCGACTCTGAGAGGGGACATGATAGCGATCTACATATATTTCAATGGGGATCCCAGCTAGGGATGAGCTCCACGTTCGATTCAAATGTATGTTTGTACGTTCGAAGAAATTCAAACAAATGGGTCGTTCACGCCAAATTCGAGTGACGCGCAAGACCCATAATTCACTGCGGCATTGCGCGCTGATGATTGGCCAAACATGCACTATGACCCCGCATGCTTGGCCAATCACAGCGCGCAAAAAACGGAGAGCCATAATTGGCCAAAGCCAGGGTGGCTTTGGCCAATTATGGCTCAGGGCTTTAGCACACTCCCCACACTATATAAGGCCGCCTGCTGGGCGGCCTCGTGTAGTGTGTTTCAGCACTGAACAGATATCAGTCAGAGAGACAGAGACAGTCTTTTTATATAGCTAGATAGAGCAGGCAGGCTAGTCAGTTTAGCTTAATTTACAGTGTGTAGAGGATATATATACATCCCTAGGAGTTGTACATATATTTATATACTGTATAGCTTAGCTAGATCAGTTCTTCCTAATTTACTGGCAGGCAGGTGATTGTGCTATTTAACCACTTAAGACCCGGACCAAAATGCAGGTAAAGGACCTTGCCCCTTTTTGCGATTCAGCACTGCGTCGTTTTAGCTGACAATTGCGCGGTCGTGGCTCCCAAACAAAATTGGCGTCCTTATTTCCCCACAAATAGAGCTTTCTTTTGGTGGTATTTGATCACCTCTGCGGTTTTTATTTTTTGCACTATAAACAAAAATAGAGCGACAATTTAAAAAAAAAATAATATTTTTTACTTTTTGCTATAATAAATATCCCCCAAAAATATATAAAAAAACATATTTTTTCCTCAGTTTAGGCCGATACGTATTCTTCTACATATTTTTGGTAAAAAAAACGCAATAAGCGTTTATCGGTTGGTTTTCGCGAAATTTATAGCGTTTACAAAATAAGGGATAGTTTTATTGCATTTTTATCAATTTTTTTTTTACTACTAATAGCGGTGATCAGCGATTTTTTTCGTGACTGCGACATTATGGCGGACACTTCGGACAATTTTGACACATTTTTGGGACAATTGTCATTTTCACAGCAAAAAATGCATTTAAATTGCATTGTTTACTGTGGAAATGACAGTTGCAGTTTGGGAGTTAACCACAGGGGGCGCTGTGAATTTGAGTGTACCCTGTGTGTGTGTTTACAACTGAAGGGGGGTGTGGCTGTAGGTGTGACGTCATCGATCGCGTCCCCCTATTACAGGGATGACGCGATCGATGCTGCGGCCACAGTGAAGCACGGGGAAGCCGTGTTTACACACGGCTCTCCCCGTTCTTCAGCTCCAGGGACAGATTGCCGCACTGCAGCGGCGATCGGGTCCGCGAATCCCGCGGTCCCGTTCCTGGAGCTTCGGACCGGGTCATGGGAGCGCGCCGCGGGTGCGCGCCCGTGACCCACGGCTGGGTACTAAAATCAACGTATATATATGTTGATGTGCCCAGCCGTGCCATTCTGCCGACGTATATGTGCAGTAGGCGGTCCTTAAGTGGTTAAAGACGTTATCACAGGTATAGACACCCAGCAGGTACAATATTTAAAGGAATGTTTCTTTTTTTTTTTAAGCATCATTAAAGCCACTGCTCCTGTAGCAGTGATTTTAATGATGCTTAAATTAAAAAAAGAAAAAGAAAAATTCCTTTAAATATTGTACCTGCTGGGTGTCTAGAGTTTGCCTGTGAAAACGTCTTTAACCACTTGACCACTGGGCACTTAAACACCCTTAATAACCAGACCAATTTTCAGCTTTCGGTGCTCTCACATTTTGAATGACAATAACTCAGTCATACAACACTATAACCAAATGAAATTTTTGTCCTTTTTTTCCCACAAATAGAGCTTTCTTTTGGTGGTGTTTCATCACCTCTGCGGTTTTTATTTTTTTTGCTATAAATGAAAAAAGAACAAAATTTTGCAAAAAATAATAATTTTTCTTCATTTCTATTATAAAATTTTGCAAAAAAGTAATTTTTCTTCATAAATTTGGCCTAAAATGTATACTGCTACATATCTTTGGTAAAAAAAAATAAAAAATGTTGGATATTATTTAGTCTGGGTGAAAGTTATGGGGTCTACAAGCTATGGTACCAAATCCTGAAAATTGATCAATTTCATCACACCTGAAGTACTGACAGCCTCTCTCATTTCTTGAGACCCTAACATGCCAGAAAAGTACAAATACCCCCCAAATGACCCCTTTTTGGAAAGAAGACATTCCAAGGTATTTAGAAAGAGGCCTGGTGAGTTTTTTAAAGTTGTAATTTTTTCCCACAATTCTTTGCAAAATCAAGATTTATTTTTTTTTCATCAAATTTTCATATTATTAGGTTATTTTTCACACACAGCATATGCATACCACAAATTACACCCCAAAACACATTCTGCTATTCCTCCCGAGTATGGCGATACCCCATGTGTGAGACTTTTACACAGCGTGGCCACATACAGAGGCCCAACATGCAGGGAGCACCCAGGCCAATTCTGACATTTCTCTCCTACATGTAAAAATCATCATTTATTTGCTAGAAAAATACATAAAACCCCAAAACATGATATAAAGATACCTCACATGTGGTTTGAACACCGTTTTTATATGTGGGGGGACTTGCGTATGCGTTCGCTTCTGCATGCGAGCTCGCGGGGACAGGGGCTGCTGTATGCCCAGAGTATTGCTAAGTATGCCCAGAGTATTGCGGAGTATGCCCAGAGTATTGCCCAGAGTATTGCCCAGAGTATGCCCGGAGTATGCCCGGAGTATGCCCAGAGTATTGCGGAGTATGCCCAGAGTATTGCAGAGTATGCCCAGAGTATTGCCAGAGTATTGCGGAGTATGCAGAGTATGCCCAGGGTATTGCGGAGTATGCCCAGAGTATTGCAGAGTATGCCCAGAGTATTGCAGAGTATGCCCAGAGTATTGCCAGAGTATTGCGGAGTATTGCGGAGTATGCCCAGAGTATTGCAGAGTATGCCCAGAGTATTGCAGAGTATGCCCAGAGTATTGCCAGAGTATTGCGGAGTATGCAGAGTATGCCCAGGGTATTGCAGAGTATGCCCAGGGTATTGCAGAGTATGCCCAGGGTATTGCAGAGTATGCCCAGGGTATTGCAGAGTATGCCCAGGGTATTGCGGAGTATGCCCAGAGTATTGCGGAGTATGCCCAGAGTATTGCGGAGTATGCCCAGAGTATTGCAGAGTATGCCCAGAGTATTGCAGAGTATGCCCAGAGTATTGCCAGAGTATTGCCAGAGTATTGCCCAGAGTATGCCCAGAGTATGCCCAGAGTATGCCCAGTATGCCCAGAGTATGCCTGAGTATTGCAGAGTATGCCTGAGTATTGCAGAGTATGCCCAGAGTATGCCTGAGTATTGCAGAGTATGCCCAGAGTATTGCCAGAGTATGCCTGAGTATTGCAGAGTATGCCCAGGTGAGTATTGCAGAGTATATGCAGCAGGGATGGCTGAGCAGGGAGGGATGGATGGATGGATCTGTGACTGCATTTGTCACAGATCCAGCCCGCAGCACTGGCGCTGCCATCCGCTCCCTCCCTTCTCCTCTCACACTGTACCGATCGGTACAGAGAGAGGAGGGAGGAACCGGCGTCATCAAATGACGCCGGTCTGTTTACATCTGATCGCGCCGTCATTGGACGGCGCGATCACGTGGTAAACCGCCGCTATCAGCGGCGATTTACCGTGATCCGTGACCCGCCGGGTCCTCTGGACCCGGCGGTCACGGATGTTCCCGTGTGCGCGCCTCAGGAGGCGCGCGGGAGCGCGATTCTGACAGGCCGTTAATTAACGGCCAGTTAGAATACAGCAACCGCCCTAGAGCCGTACTTTCGGCATAGGGCGGTTGCAAAGTGGTTAAGAACCCGGGTCTTGCCCGAGGGAACATGTATCAATGGAAAAAAAGTTTTAAAAACTGATGTTTTTAAAACTTTTTTCCATTGATACATGTTCCCTCGGGCAAGACCCGGGTTCTCAAAGACGTTTTTACAGGCAAACTATAGACACCCAGCAGGTACAATATTTAAAGGAATTTTTCTTTCCTTTTTTAAGCATCAGTAAAATCACTGCTCCTGGAGCAGTGATTTTAATGATGCTTAAATAAAAAGAAAAAAAAAGAAAAATTCCTTTAACCACTTGTCATCTGCCCACCGTCAAATGACGGCGGGCAGACGACTCCATTATCCTGACATCACGTCATATGACGTGATGTCCCTTTAAAGCCGCTTCGCGGGGGTTCCCGTGCGAGTGCCCGGCGGCAACGATCGCCGCCGGGCACACGCGATTGCTTAGTAAGTGAGCTGGGACGTGCAGCTCTGTATGTAAACACAGAGCTGCACGTCCCTGTCAGGGAGAGAGGAGATCGATTGTGTCCCTTGTACATAGGGACACAATCGGTCACCTCCCCCAGTCACCCCCCCCCCTCCCCCCACAGTTAGAACACTCATAGGACACACATTTAACCCCTTCCCCGCCCCCTAGTGGTTAACCCCTTCACTGCCAGTCACATTTATACAGTAATCAATGCATATTTATAGCATTGTTCACTGTATAAATGTAAATGGTCCCAAAAATGTCAGAAAAGTGTCCGAAATGTCCGCCATAACATCGCAGTCCCAATAAAAAAAAATCGCAGATCGCCGCCATTAATAGTAACAAAAAAAAAAATGCCATAAACTATCCCCTATTTTGTAAACGCTATAAATTTTGCGCAAACCGATCGATAAACGCTTATTGCATTTTTTTTTACCAAAAATATGTAGAAGAATACGTATCGGCCTAAACTGAGGGAAAAAATATTTTTTTTATATATTTTTTGGGTTATTTATTTTAGCAAAAAGGAAAAAATATTGCATTTTTATAAAAATTGACGCTCTATTTTTGTTTATAGCGCAAAAAATAAAAACCGCAGAGGTGATCAAATACCACCAAAAGAAAGCTCTATTTGTGGGAAAAAAAGGACGCCAATTTTGTTTGGGAGCCACGTCGCACGACCGCGCAATTGTCAGTTAAAGCGACGCAGTGCCGGAAGCTTATATTTTGTCTGGGCAGGAAGGGAGTGTAGGTGCACAGTAGGCAAGTGGTTAAATACTGTACCTGCTGGGTGTCTAAAGTTTGCCTGTGAAAACGTCTTTAAGAACCCGGGTCTTGCCCGAGGGAACATGTATCAATGGAAAAAAGTTTTAAAAACTGTAATTTTTTCATGGAGTCCTGCTCCTGAAAAACGACAGTTTTTAAAACTTTTTTCCATTGATACATGTTCCCTGGGGCAAGACCCGGGTTCTCAAAGACATTTTCCAACAATAACTTGAATATTGGGCTTTAAAATGAGCACTTTTGAATTCGAACGTTCGAGTCCCATAGATGGGGTTCTAAATGTTCGCGCGAACGGGCGGTCTGTTCGAACGTTCTGGTGCGAACCGAACGCGGGGGTGTTCGGCTCATCCCTAATCCCAGCATAGTAAAAAAAAAATCATTCTCAGGGAGTGTAAGAGGACACAGGGCCACACAATGAGATTGGAGAAGATGCGGTTTAACTTTAAACTGTGCAGCTCTCTTCCAAAACTGTTGGTGGCAGCAGGGAGTATGGATATTTTTAAAAAGAGTATTGGATGTGTATCTTAAAGAGCATAACAAGCAGGGACATGGGAAATAATTATAGACACTGACACACGTGCACCTACACAGGTTGAACTTGATGAATGATTGTCTTTATTCAACCTTACCTACTATGGAACTATGTACAGTATGTAACTATGTAACATACTGGATCTATGGTGGAGCAGTAATGTCACCTTAAGACAGGAAGTGTGTAATGACTACTGAACAACATTTTTTTTCCTCATCTCTACTGCATAGGGGGTCTGCTGTAGTTCACATATAGATATTTTTTGTTGGAAGAATCAATATGCATATTTAAACTTATTGAACAGGTAAAAAACTCTTTTAATCGTGTATTTGACGGACCACAATAGAGCATATAAGTGAAGTTAATTTTTCAGTTTCATGTTTATCTATTTTTGATAGAAAAGTTATGTTTTAATTAAGTTTATTTTTATTTTTTTATGCGCACTCACCAAATATGAATAACATCCTGAGACACACTGAGACTCTGGGAAGACAAGAATTAATCTTTGTTTGAAAATCAAAATAATGATGCTCAAGCCATGAGACATGTGGTATAGCTTAATAACCTTCCTTTTCCTAAACATCAGTGTTATCACAGGAAAGTTCATGTTGAGGACATGTACCATGCTCTCTGTTGTGCCCTAGGGCTATGATTTATAGACTAGTCATCACTACTAGTCAGATCTGCCCAAGTCTCATCTGACTGCCTGGGAAAGGAAAACGTTTGACACTACTGCTGATGTTTTTGTTTTCTATAAATGAGAATTATTTCTGCTGTGAAATTATCAAAAGACAATAAGAGGTAAGTAATGCTTAACTAAGTTATACTGGAATGCATCAATCAAACAATTTTTTTTTTGCCAATTATAAAACATATGTTATGTTACAAAAATTCTGCTGTATTTTTACAGACAAAATAGGCTTAAAAAAAAAAAAAAAAAAACACCTTACTCTTTCCACTTAACCAACTCTGCTATATATACTGTATATATATATACTGTATTTAATCATACATACATAGAACCTTGAAATTAAATCTGCCAAATACAATAGGTAGAAACATTTGCATTACAAATAATTTATTTCCACTGCTTTTTTTTAAATCAGAAAATAGGTGCAGGAATTCAATAACCATGCCTCCCTGCCCCTGCTAAACCACATAAAATAGTGGATGTGGCCAAATTGCATTGTCCCAATAAGTCTAACGGGGTTGATGAAGATAGTTGATTGATAGGAGAGCATTCTTTTCCAAAGCTGGAAGGGTACTGTGGAATATTTCATTTTAATGGGCATCTAAACCTTTTAGTAACCACAGTAACCTTTAATATCAATCCATGCCTTTGAGTTGTAATATGTGGCCAGGATACTGACCCTACACTATACACGTCTCCAGTCAGACAGAAAGATTGACCAACGGCAGCTCAAGACATACTTGCTGTCTAGTTGTTCTCTCCCTTTAATGAGGGCAGTTGTATATCTGTTCCAGCATTTTATTTTTTTGCACTGATTCTTCACCTGGCATTCATATGACTTCCTTTATTTTCCTACATTATAGATTTTTAGAAATGTATGAATAAAAGTAGTTTGAGGTCATAGTGGGTTTGGTGCATGGGTATACCCATGTGGGTAAACTCCTGCTGATGTTTCTCTATTAATATTTACCACATAAAGACCAATCTTACAGTTCAGGTTGTTTTTTGTTTGTTTTGAATGATAAACTATAACTAGTCTTTAACTATCTGAGATGACGTGAGTGGACTTTAACTTAGCACATTCCTGATGTGAAGTAAGGTATACCGCAAGTGGCAGCCAAACAGTGGAATGAGAATGAAGGATGGCGCACTCCCATAGGCGATGCAATACAAATTTATTCCCGGAGACAACTAAATGAAAATAACACACAATGGTGAACAGTCAGGGAGGCAATGTGATGCGTTTCGCACAACAATCATGCTTTATCAGAACCAAACAGTGTCTATAAATATGCCATGTATCTTTAAAGTAAAAATTATTCAGGTTGTTTAGATTTTAATATAGTGAGGAAGGGATTAGAATTGCTTAAACACTGAAATCACTGAAGCCTCAGTGGACAAATGATATGTAATTTAATTTCAAAATGTTTATTTGGTTTTCACAAAGTAAGACAGAGAAGAAAAAACAATTGAAACAAAGAAAAATACAGAATAATACATTACAGAAGCATGGCTTAACCTCAAGCTTCACGAACTCAAGACCAAAACATGAGGGTAGTACCATTCAATGAACCAAAGTTCAAAATCTGTATGGTAGGTAAACAATGAGCAATACTTATAAGATGTTTCGGGCTAACAGCGCCCAACAAGTAACATAGATGACTGAACTGTGAGACTAACCGCCCAAATGGCTTGGGGACCAGGTCCCATCCGCCGCTGGATCTAGCTTGACTATATAGTTGTGCCTGGGACAGTCTAGGGGTGCCGGCCACTCATCCCCGGAAGGGTCAAGACCCCCCACCCCATTGGGATCTCTCTGTGGGGATGCCCTGACCCCTCCACAGCACCGAGCCCCACCCACCTTCCCATCCATGCCCTTGCGAAGTGCAGCCAGAAAAGAACGGTTTAAATCCGAGTAAGGCAGTCCCGCCAGAGCCTCCCAATTCCTACCACTTAAGGAAGTCCGCTCAGCTAGTGCAGACAAACCAGCCTCGGCTCTAGTCTCAAGGGATGATGTATGTCTTGCGTGATAAGGAAGAGAGATAGGGACAGAGTGTCCCAAAAAGAGGTCAGGGAGAAACGTGGAAGAGGGAGGAGGAGAGGTAAGGCGAGGGGCTCAAAGCAGTCGAGGTTCCACCGTGGGTCCGGGGGCAACGCTGGGGCAAACAGGAATGTTACTAAAGGCCAGGGGAGAAAGCCATCTGCGATCAGAAGGTCTCTAGTTGGGATCTTCCCCTCTGGTAAGGGACAGTGTTTTCCATCAGTGAAGGTGTTTTTTCTATCTGTATCACTTTTCTGAGGTTCCTGTTTGTGATGTCACCATCTGCTTGAACATACGGAATTTCACTGCCGATTTATACCATCAGATGTTCTTCCACTTGTATTAACTGCTTGATGGACTATATATATATATATGTTTTCACTGTTTGGTATTGCTCTTTATCATTTTAGAGCTTCTCATATTGCGCAGCTTGTTTTTGTAATATTACTGTTTTTGCTGTGAGTATCTCACCATTTAAAGCCGCTTGCAATTTATTCCTTTTTTGTATCTTGCCTAGACAGCGCAGTATCACCCCTTTTTTACTCCATGTCCTTGCCAGTGGCTCTTTTCAGCGTACAAGTGGAGTGGTGGCTGGGATGTCACAATCCTCCATGAGCAGATGTGTGCACCAGGTTGTCCCTGCAATCCTCAGACGCATGGCCAACAAAATCATCAAACCCACCACTGAGGAGCTGCGACTGAAAGCAATGACAGATTTCTACAGAATTGCCAGATTCCCACGCACTGTGGGGGCCATTGATTGCACACATGTGGCACTCCAGCCCCCCCAGGAGACAGAGCACATGTACCGCAATCGGAAGCATTGGCATTCCATCAATGTACAGGTGATAGTCGATACCCAAGGCCTCATATGGCACGTCCGTACCAAACACCCAGGGTCCACCCATGACAGCTACATCTACAATCAATGCCACATCCAAATGGAATACGATCAGAACGTGTATGGGGACACCTGGCTGGTTGGTGAGTGACATGGGAGTCAGGCATGACTATCCCCTCCCATGATGCACACATCACAAGGGCCACATGCATGACTAACATCCTCCTGTCTTTTCCCTTACAGGTGACTCTGCATATCCACTGGGACCCCATCTCATGACTCCTATCCGGAACCCCCAAACCCCAGGAGAGGAAAGATACAATCAAGCACATGCCCAAACACGAGCAGTGGTGGAGCGCACCTTTGGCCTACTAAAGTCACTTTTTCGATGCCTGGATAAGTCTGGGGGTACCCTCTTGTATTCCCCAAACTAGGCTTGCCTGACCTGCAACGCTATTACCGGGCAGTACACTTAGCGCGCATCGTGGACTGGAAGGTACACAGCCAATATAAGGACTGGGTAAATGTTGAACACATGACAACGAACTCGGATTTACGGTATACCCCTTGGCTCCCTAAGTCACACGTGTCGCCAAGGGCCTTAACCCACCCCCTAGTCGGCGCCACCCTTCAAGAATTTGGTAGAGCCTGCGCTACTCATGAAGTCTCATCTAAATTCTGCCCAATCACTCCGGTAAGACACAACCCAGACTTCCCCCCAGGACTCTCCGGAACTTTTTTGCGATCTGAATGGCCGCAAGGTGAAATGTTGGCTAAGCACTTTTTTTGGCGGGGTCGCTTTCTACGGCATGCGGAACTTGCTAGGTGCTCTGACACTGGCTCATTTCCATTCTGGTCCTATATCCAGCTTAAACACTTTCTAGATGACCCGTCCCGGAGAAAAGACTTCACAAGGACCCCTACGGTCCTAGAGTCTATATGCTCCCGCTCGACACCCCAGAATCATGTCATTTCCATGCTCTATGCCTCTCTATTTGAGGAGTCCTCCACACTCTTAGACTCAGAACGCTCCTACTGGAATTCTGTCTTGGGCTCAGAGATAGACAGGGAGAGTTGGGACCGTATACACTTATGCATTCACAAAGGCTCCCTGAACGTCTCTATCCAGGAAAATGGATACAAGCTGAAATCCCGCTGGTATAGAACCCCAGACCTGCTCCATAAGTTCTCCCCGTTGGTTTCTGACCAATGCTGGCGATGTGGCCAGGAGCGTGGCATGTTCCTCCACATTTGGTGGGAGTGCCCAATGCTCCAACCTTTCTGGCACAAAGTACACAACTTGACCAAAATGGTGTCTCTACTCCCTTTGGAATTTTGCCCAGCACAGTACCTTTTGCATTTCTCTGACAGTTATAGGTGGAAGTACTTCAAGTCGGTAGCAATGCACATGATTAATGCTGCTAGGATGTGTATACCGGTACATTGGAGATCGTCATCCCCGCCCTCTATGGCTGAATGGGCTTCTTGAATAGATCGTGTCGCTGAGATGGAGGAACTAATCTACTCGGCCTCGGATAATATCTCTAAATTCGCTGCTATATGGGAACCATGGACAACCTTTAAAAGCTCTCAGTCATACAAAGATCTCCTTGATACTGCGGACTGATCCCTCGCTGTGACTATTGCCTATAGTTCGGGATGCAGACTCAGACTTATACTACTGACCTGTCGCGCAGCAGCGCTTTGACCACTAGATGCTGGAGAGGGTAGTTGGTAACTTCTGTACCCCCTCTCCTAAATTAGCTGCATTCGCCCTCACCTCCCCCCCCTTTCCTATGATGTATCCCCTCCCTCACCAAACCTTTTGATCTCCTCCCCCATGCCCCCCCCCCTTTTTTTTTTTTTCTTTTCTTATTCTCTCTTCTCTTCCCCCATTTTCTTTTCTCTCTTTCTTTCTTCCTCTTCTCCCTCTCTTATATTCTCTTTCGCTCTTTAATCCCCTCTGTGTCTAAACTCTTCTAGGATACGCTCGCCCAAACAAATCAACTTACCCGGGAAGCTATTTGATGTGTAAACTTACTCATTTTGTATCTGTGTTTTGCCGAAATGTGCCTCTGCGAAAAAGACTGTTTTTTTTTTGTCTTTTTGTTTTGTGTTTTGATTTATATTACTTTTTGTGTTTGGGCTCATGGAGCCGCTCCATTCTTTGTTACATGCAAATCTTCACAATAAAATCTTTATGGTTTAAAAAAAAAAAAAAATCAATGACCTCCGGCGTCTGGTCAAACAGAAGCTGGCCAGAATGCATGCCCATGCCAGGGGCACAGGAGGGGGCCCACATGCCGTATTAGGCTGACAGCGGAGGAGCGTGCGGTGGCCCTGACCTTTCATCGGCATGAAGTTGAGGGCCTGCCCGGCTTTGACTCAAGTCCGGAGCCCGTGGTGCCAGGTAAGTTTTTTTTTTTGGGTTGTGAATGCTGTTTGAATGTGGGGGTGACATTCCTGCCGGAAAAGGGGTGTCACCCTCAATTTTGGTGGAGAAGGGTTCCCCTGGACCAGGGAGAAGTGATCCCCAGGTCCGTGTGAATGGTGTATGAATGTACAGTGACATAATTGGAGCCTTGGCGTGGCGTTGCTGCTCACAAGTCCTGCATGGTGGACTGGTGCCAATCCAATTTGATGTGGATGTGGGGTGTGTGTGCTAGGGACCACAGTGTTGTGCATGCATGCATTCTCATTGTGCCATGATTAATGTGTGTGTTTAACGTGCAAAGATGCCTAATGTGAGTTGTCTCCTGGCTGCTCTACCCTCAGAAGACGGGGTAGCCTCGGTTAGGGGGGGATTGTCTGGTTCAGGGGTCAGGTCATCACGTAGGCCAATCTGCAGGCCCTTTCTTTCTGCGAAGTTGTGCAGCATGCAACATGCACCGATGATCTGGCACACGCCTATTCCTCCGCGTGCCTTCGGAAGCACCAACTTCTTCCAACTAATTTGAGGGGGTTTGTTGGACCACAGGAAGGATCTGCATATGGACCTATACAGTCCGAAGAAGGAAGGCGGCAAACGAATAGGTAGTGTTTGAATTTTGTAAAGCAGTCTGGGGAGGATCGTCATTTTAATAATGGACGCTCGTCCAAACCACGAGATGGTGGTCTTATCCCATTTTTGGAGATCGCGACGTATGCTCTGTAGTTCCGTCTGGAAGTTCCTGTCGTAAAGCTCTGCAAAGTCAGCAGGAAGCTGGACGCCCAGATAGGGTATGGCATCCGTTTTCCATTGGAAAGGGAAGGCAAGCTGGCAGTGCTTCGCTAATGCCGTGGGTAGAGACACATTTAGTGCAAATGATTTAGAGTAATTGATTTTTAAATTTGATAACAATTTAAAATGTTCTAGGATTTGCAAAAGATTTGGTAGGGTTGTGAGTGGTGAGGAAAGAAACAGTAGAACGTCATCTGCGAACGCCGCAATCTTAAGTTCACGTTCCTGTATCTTTATACCTTTAACATCTGGGTTGGCTCGGATGCACCGGAGAAGGGGTTCTAGCGTAAGTATATAAAGCAAGGGAGAAAGGGGGCATCCCTGCCTGGTTCCATTGTGGATGGAGAAGGCGTCCGACAGGTGACCATTGACTTTCACTCTGGCGGTTGGGTTAGCGTATAATGAGAGAATGAGTGACCGCATATGGGTCCCCCAGTCCCAGCATAGTTAGGACTTCTGCCGTGTAGTCCCAGGCCACTCTGTCGAACGCCTTCTCCGCGTCCATTGCTAGGAAAAAAAAACCCTGTCCAGAAGTAGTAAGCCAGTTGTGGAGGTTCAGGGCCTTTATGGTGTTGTCCCTGCCTTCTCTACCAGGGACAAACCCCACCTGGTCTAGGCCTATCCAAGCTGGTACGTGATGAGATAGTCGAGTTGCCAAAATCTTGGCGAAGAGTTTAATGTCCACATTAAGCAAGGATATTGGGCGGTAGCTGGCGACATTAGTCGGATCTTTCCCTTCTTTGGGGATCACAGAAATATA
The DNA here is from genome assembly GCA_029574335.1 of Rana kukunoris. Lineage (NCBI taxonomy): Eukaryota > Metazoa > Chordata > Amphibia > Anura > Ranidae > Rana > Rana kukunoris. The sequence goes on along the minus strand of CM056050.1, from coordinate 220,576,813 downwards.
GGCTTCAAGCAGTCTGTCTGATCTGTAAGAGGAGTCAATAGGGAGAGAGTTAAACGCTTTAAGGAAATGTGGTGCTAAGACGTCAGTAAAGGTTTTATAATATATGGCTGTAAAGCCATCTGGGCCGGGGCTCTTGCCAGGTTTTGTGGTTATGAGTGCCGCTAGAAATTCCCCTCGGGTCAGGGGGGCTTCTAAAGCTAGGGAGTCCTGGGCCGATAAAGCCGCCGGACTGTGCATTTCTAGGAAGTTCTTAATTAGCTCTCGGCGATTCTCCATCGACGCAGGATTCGCATCTCCTGGGCGTAGGTTATAGAGGTTATTGTAGAAGGAATGGAACTGTTGTGCTATGTCCTTGGTTTTGGAGTGTACTCCACCCATGGCATCCACAACATGATGGATTGTAGATGTTAATTTACGTTGCTGGGTGGCCCTGGCCAGTAACCTGCCTGGTTTGTTGCCTTGTTCGAAGAACAGTTTCTGGGACAATATAATACGTCGTCGTGCTTTTTTAAATAGTTCTTCCCGTAACAGCAATCGGGTTTCTGACAATTCTTGTGATGTCTTAAGCGCCAACGTACGTTTGTGCTGAGTTTCTAGAGCGCGTATCTTGGTGGTCAGCTTTAAAACCAAGGCTTGTCGTTCTTTCTTTTTCCGGGCTGAAATCGAGAGCAACTGTCCTCTTTTGACGCATTTGTGGGCCTCCCATTGTGTCATGGGAGACGTATCTGGCGTATCGTTATGGACAAAGAATGTTTCTATTTCGCGTGTGAGCGCCGCTAGGTCTCCAGGGTCTGCCAGAAGAGACGCGTTAAGTTTCCAAAGCTTAGTGGAAGGGGCTCTGTCAGGGAATTGCAGGGTGATCGTGATAGGGTGATGGTCAGAGAGCGTCATCGGTTCAATCGACGCAGAGTGGAGAGAAGATAAGTCTGCTTGCGATAAAAATAGGTAATCCAATCTTGAGTAACGATTGTGCGGGGCTGAAAAAAGGGTATAGTCTTTGTCTTTAGGGTAGAGGGTCCTCCAAGTGTCATGTAACGTCAGGGATGCAAGCTGAAGTTTGATTTGGCGAAGGGCAGAGTAGGGGAGAGAGGAGGTACTGGTAGAGGAGTCCAGTAGGGGGTCTAGAGGGACATTTAGGTCGCCTCCCATAATCAGAAGCCCTACTTGGAAGAGTGTAAGTTTTGCAAGAACTTCCCGAAGGAATGTGACCTGTTTAGAGTTGGGGCAGTATACATTAGCTAGTGTTATTGGTTTGTTCTTCCATGAGCCCCTCAAAAAAAATGTATCTACCTTCCGGGTCTATTATCTGGTCTTCAACATGTAAAGAGAGTCCCTTACTGAGCAAGATAGATACTCCTTTAGTCTTAGAGTTAGGGGAGGTGGCATGGTAGGCCGTGGGGTAGCGATCGTTGCGGAAGTGTGGGACCGAACCTGATTTAAAGTGTGTCTCTTGAAAGAAAAGGATTTGTGCTCCAAGTCGGTGTGCTTCTGTTAACACACTGCTGCGTTTTTCAGGGACATTAAGTCCCTTGGCGTTCAGCGAATATACTTTGAGAGAGAGGGGAACTGAGCGTGCTGGGCTGGATGGCATGGTATACGTTGAGGCGTATATACACAGGGGAGAGCCTAAAAATGGACAACCAGGGCTATTCGTGCTGGAGAGGGTAGAAGGGGGCTGGGATAGGGAGGGGCGAGAAGGGGAGGGGAGAGGGAAGGAGAGGCAGAAGGGGAAAAGAAAAAAAAAAAAAGGGAAAGGGGGGAGGGGGGGGGAAACCAGGGAGAAGTAAAGACAAAGCAGGAAAAGAGAGAACAGGAGGAGGAGGATAAGATAGATGGGGAAGAATCCCCTAAGAAGGGCGAGGATAGGGACCTCACAGAGTAACTACCGGAGGTGGAGACAGGCCTGCTCTTCCACCTAAAAAAAGGGGGGTCAGGGAAGGGGTATAGTAGGGTAAAAGAAGAAGAAGAAGCCGGCTATTTTCAGAGGGAATCCAGCCACTCTAAGGCGGCGGGTAGTAGTCTAACACCGGGTAATGGGTCGTGTCGACAAACCAGAGCTAACACACTTTGAGAAAATACATAACAGACAGAGCAACCTCAATAAAAAAAAAAAAAAAGTGTGGGCGAGCGAGATAGAGCCCCCTTAAGTGAGCATACAGACCATCAATAAGAACTATAAAGTCTATGTTGTATTATAAGAAGTTCGGACAGCTACAGACATGATCTCCCCTCGGCTTCCTCAATCCGCCGAGGGAACGGACAAATTATTCAAAGACCAGAGTGTAACCGTCCGGAGTTCAGCATACATACAAAGCGCTGCATGAAGTGTGGGCGCTAAACAGGTCATGTATAACAGTGAGCATAATAATACAAGTAATGCGAATATAAAGTGGCTAGAACTCAACCATCTAAGCAGGTTTACCCACCCATCCGCCAGTATGACAGGGTCAGAAAACAGGACTGCCAATGCCCATCAGAGTGAAGCAGCTCGACCCTCAGGGGATCCTGCTCCATCAGAAGCCAGATCTCCGGCATGGCATTTCCATCTCCATCCCCAACACACGCTACATCCTTTGTTAGTCCTGAAGACCTCACGTTCAATGTCTTGCACGTCCTGCTGTGCGCCCTAGACCATACTAAACAAGCTAAATTATCTAATACATCTAACCGGCATACGTGTATCGTTATCTCTGTGCTATCAGACTAAGTTGCGGCGAGCAGTATGCAGGGTTTCAAACGGCAGTCATGTTGTGGGAGTAATGGCATAGCTCAGGTGTATGCGTGGCCACAGCCAAGGAATTTCCTACCTCTCCCTCGGGGGCATCTGCAACACCCTCGGGTGTGGCTCAACTGAGGCGCGAATTTAGGAAAGGAAGTCAGTTACCTGGGCCCGGTCTAGTGAGCTCCAGAGCATATCAGCATTGCAGAGATAAGGTATGGCAGTAGGAAATTCCAAGCAGGTAGACAGTCTCGTCTCTAGCATGAAGAGGAGAGCCTTCAGGAGGTACTAGCAGGTTGAGAACTCACCTGGAGTATGATAGCAAGTCTGGGTTGCATCAGTCGCTTAAGTAATGCCAGAGAGAGATACGTCAACACTCAAGTACCTGCAGCAGTTGGAAGTCATTGATTTTTTTGTCAATCCCAGACCGGGTCCGTGTCTCCCCCTGCCCCGCTGAATTGACCTGCTCAGTGATCATATGCAAAATCTCCCTCCTCCTGGCCGAGGTGGTGTTGGCACTGTCCGGGCCGTGGAGGAAACGCCCATACTCGCTAATGGCCCGGGCAAGAATTTGTTTTTCCCCAACTGTAAAATTGAGCTTTCGTTTTCTCTCTGTCATACTTCCAAAAAACTCACTCCCAGTCAACAAAATTCACTCACAAAAACAAGCACAACCAATCAAGCAAGAACACACACAAAGACAAAACTAACACCCAAAAAAATCACACTAGCACTCAGCAAGAAACAGTCACAAAAACAAACAGCAAAAAAACTGCAAGAAAACAAACGAACAGAAATATATCAATCAAACAAACAGTCTCTCAAACACTTATCAAAAAACACTTTCAAAGATCTACTAACAAACACTTGATCACACAGAACACTAATCTGACAACTACAAAACACAACGCAACGAACAACAGGACAAAAGCACTTGGTGCGTTTGTGTGTGTCTATTTATGCTGTTTGCGTAGTTCACAACGTTGCCCTAGTCCATTTCCAATTTCACTGATTGCCGAGTTGTGAGCATGCGCACAGCGGAGCTGACATGGTCTGCTTCAAGCGCGCATGCGCGAGCCGGCCGGCCCTTCATTTGCATGGGGTCACGGCTCATTTCAAGGTAACACGCCCACGTCCTTCCCAATTTGTATTACTCCTCCTTACGCCTCTGAAAAAACGTTACGTATGCGCAATTTTCTGCGCAAAAGCTACGAGAATAGGCTGATTACGCGGCAAAATTGCGCAAGTCTAACGTAAAGGCGGTGCGCTACGCCGGTCCAATAATGCGCAGATGTACCTGAATCTGGGCCATTGTTTCTTGACTGGTATTGGGATAGAGTGAAACAGATACAGTAAAAGGGGCAGTAAGGCAATCTTAACTGCATGAACTCTACCAAGCCAGGACAGACCACACTTCGACCACCTAGCCAAGTCCTCCCCACACCTATGGATCATGGGGGGGGGGGTAGTTTGGTTGAAAGAGTTTGTCTATGGCTGGGGTGAGATTGATTCCCAGGTAGGGAATTGCATTCGGGGCCCAAGAGAGGGAAAAGTTGTGTGTTAGCAATTTGTGTAGGTCTGGGGGTACCGTCACATTTAAAGCAATTGACTTAGTCATGTTGACCTGTAGACCAGAGATTCTACTAAAATTCTGGAGAGTTTTATATACTATAGGGGTGGAGATGAGCGGGGATGTGAGGAAGAGGAGAAAATTATCTGCATATAGCGTGCATCTATGTTCCTCTCCTCCACAAACAACCCCTTTGCTGTCAGGACTAGATCTGATAGCTATGGCCAGGGTTTCAATAGCTATTACGAATAGGAGGGGGGACAGTGGACATTCCTATAGAGAAAGTGTCTGAGTATCTACCCATCAGGCGCACTTGCGCAGTTGGGGAGGAATATAGTGAGTGGATTAGGTTAAAGGGGTGTTCCAGCCCAAAAATGTGTTTATTAAAAGTCAGCAGCTACAAAAAGTGTAGCTGCTGGCTTTTAATAAACACTCACTTACCTGGTCCTGCGTTCCAGCGACGCGCCGACCGGGGCTCCGCTCCTCTCCCCCCCTCCCCGGCCGGCGTCTCCATCCTGACTGTGGGCACCCAGCCATGACAGCCTTCGACTTCACGGCCGGGCACCCACTGCGCATGCGCGAGCCGCACTGCGCATGCGCGCGCGGCGCGGCTCGCCTCTGATTGGAGAGGCGATCGCATGGGACCTGTCAGTGTCCCATGTGATCGCCTACAGGGAGGGGCTGGTGTAGGCGATTAAGGCTTGATCGCCTAACCAGCCCCTCGGCGGAAGCAGGAAGTGGGACAGGAAGTCCCACTCCTACTGAAGCCCCCACTCCCCCCCAAAAAAAATTACATGCCAAATGTGGCATGTAAGGGGGTAAGGAGTGGGATAAGAGGAAGTTCCAAATTTGGGTGGAACTCCTCTTTAAGGAAGTTGGGACCAAATCCCCATCGACTAAGTATATCGTATAGATAAGACCAGTTCACTGAGTCAAAGGCCTTATGCAGGTCTATGGAGAGTAGGAAGCCCAGTTCACGGGAACCCCCATCCCACTGAGACTTAAGCAAGGAGATAACATCTATTGCTCTCCGGATCTGATCCGGTCCTTGTTAGGCATGTTTATTTCGTTTCGAATCGAAATCCGGACAAATTTTTCATTATTTGGACATTCGGATGCATACGAATTCCCGAATTGCAATATTAACAAATTTACCGAATCCAAACGAACGTTTTCGATTCCGAATCGAAAACCAGCGGACGAAATTCGATCGGAATTCGAAAAAAAAAATTCTATTCAAATTGAATTAGAAAAAAAATCTATTAGAAAAGAGACTATTTGTTTTCTAATCCGGTCGAAATGTTTTCGATTTCGAAAACGAATTCAACACATTTAACGAACCTAACTTAACGAAATTAATTAAATGATGAATTAAAACTAAACGAAACAAAACACATTTTTCACTTTTGCACATGTCTAGTCCTTGTCTTCCAGGGATGAAGCCCACCTGATCCCTGTGAATGTATGTGGCAATGAAACTTGCCACTCTGTTAGCAAGAATTTTAGTCATTATTTTTATATCGTTGTTGATGAGTGAGATGGGGCGATAATTGCCAACCTCACTTGTATCTTTACCCGGTTTGGGTATAACTGTGATATACGCCGAGTTGAGATCGTTCCCTAGGGGGGCTCCATCCCTGAGAGCATTAAAAAAGCGTGTCAGGTGGGGGACCAGGCAGGGGCCACATTTTTTATAATATCCTGTAGAAAAGCCATCAGGGCCAGGCAAAGAGCCTAATTTAAGGGCGTTTATGGTGTCCAACACCTCCTCTTGGGTGAAAGGTTCCTCTAAACCCCCTTTTGTGCTCTCTAATCAAAGCTGGCAATGGGAGGTTATTTAAAAAGGCGTCCGTGAATGGTTGAGGGGAGGAGGGTTGGGTTTATAGAGATCAGAATAAAACCTTAGGAATTCTCCCATGATTTTGTTCGGGTTCTGTGTTAGATCTCCAGTTGAGGAACGAATTTTGGGGAAAAATAATGTGCGTTGTTTGGGGCTCAACTTAACTGCAAGTCTGGCTCGAATCCTGTCTTTTTGTGAATAAAATTTAGCCTGGGACCATCTGAGGTGCTTTTCAGCCACTGTGGTAAGTGTCAAATTAAGTTGAGCACGGGCTGTGTCAAACTTGGTCCGAGAATCTGTAGTGGGATTTCTCTTGTGGGCCTTTGCTAGAGATATGAATTCCTCTGTGCGCTTCTGAGTGTCCGCTTTATGTTCTGCTTTAAGTTTAGATGCAAGCTGAATAATTTTTCCCTGATGACCGATTTATGTGCTGCCCAGACCGTCGAAGGGGAGACTTGGTGATTGTCGTTCACCGCAAAGTATTCCTTAATAGCGCATTCTAGCAGGGTGCACTGAATGGGGTCACTCAGGAGGGCCTCATTAAGACGCCACTGGAATTGTCCCATGGAGCCTGATGATTTTCGAGTATGTAGAGTGACTACTGAGTGATCTGATAAGGGGGTATGCACTATTTTAGCCCCACTAATGGATGGGATTGAGGTTGCGTGGGTGAAGTCCACCAGACCTACTGAATGTAGCAGGTGAGCGATCTTAGCGCTCTGTTTAGATGAATGTTTCGGTGTCAGTTTCCCTCCTGCCCTCTTTCCAGGGAGAAATCAAAGGCAGTGTTTGAATCACCGCCAATGAAAAATGTATTTAGCATCGATTCAAAAGCGGAGGGGGAATGACCATCGGTAGGTGATTTCCTTATTGGTCAGGATCAAAAGTAGTGGTTTAAGCTATCTCTTTTACTGGACAGTATAGGGGGAGAGGTCTGCAAAGATCTGGACCTTGTGCCCATTAATGAGGAGGTTGTCTGAATTTCTGGATTTCCTCATCACTTCCTCCTCTACTGAGTAAAAATGGGGTTTCACAATTATGTCCCTGGGGAGGCAATGCGCGCGGGGGGGGGGTTGCAGGGCCCTGTGAGCCCTGTCCAGCTCCACACGGTGGTCCGCTATGTCCGGGATGAGGCTCTTAATGAATGATTTGACAGACGATTGAACCTCTTTTTCGTATTCAGGGAGCCCCCTAATCCTAAAGTTGTACCTTCTTGACCTGTTCTCGAGGTCATCGATCTTCGCAAAAGCGGTTTCCAGTTGGTCCTGTACATCCTGGATCCTGGCGGAATTTTGATTTATTCTGGCAACAGATTGGTCTGCCTTTTTTTCAATCACATCCATCCTCAAACCTATCTGTTGTAGATCTGCATGAATAGAAGAGGTAATCTGTGCAGCATTTAGTGCCAAGCCTCTGGAGAGTATTTGAGAAAAGGCTGTCATCATTGAGGGCAAGTCAGTGGGAGCTGGGGTTATGTCACCTGCCTCATTCCCAGCGAGAAGCATTCCTGTGTTGGGATCCAGCATAGGAGTGGATGGGAGACCTGTCTGCATGCTGCCCAGCAGTGACTCCGTAGAGGAGGGAGAGGGGGCCTGATACTGTGGACGTTGAGTACCTTGCAATGCTGGTGGGGCTGCATCCTGGTCTGCTATGGAGTCATCTATGGAGTCCTCAGATTCCTCCTCAAGGTTTCCCCCCCGTGGAGCGGCCACCATTTTGGCATAGCTGAGCGGCCCAGCTGAGGCAGACATCTGGCGTGCGATGCTTCTTATTGCTGGTATCGTGGATATCGGAGTGATCCCTGGGGGCTCCCCCGCTCGATCGCTCACGTTTGGGGCACTGTGGCGCGCTCTGTCTGCTCTGGTGGCTAGTGAAGGAGCTGTGGTGGAGCGGAGCTCTAGATGATCGCGGCCATCTTACGAGCCGCCACGCATGCGCCTCCGACATGTGATTTTAGACATAAGATTGTATTAAGATATTCTTTTTTGTTACGAATGCATGTATGTGTCATTCTATGACTAGGATATGGTTTTCTAAACATATAAGAAAACACCAAACACTGAAAAGCAGGGTAACAAACTGAAACTAAATTAATGGAACACTAAAAAATAAAGCAGGAATCAAATTATTATCAGAATCGTATTGTGAATTTATTTTGAATATCTTCTACAGCCCCAAAAAAACAATGGAGTATCCCAAAACACTGGACATTATTTATTAATAAATGAGGTCAACCAGATACCCCTATTTTTTTAATGTATGGATGTAAATAAATATATAAATAAACACAACTTGATTTTTTTAATTTTGTTTTAGTGTTTTGTTGTTAGTTGAAAATTTAGAACCACCATAATGGATCCAAATATGAGATTTTTTATTTTGTTGTCTTCATTTTACAAAGCAAAGCTTATTAAGTTATTTTATTTTCTATACTTATTTAAGCTATTATTATTTTTAACAACTCTTTAGGAGTTAAATTCTATCTGAGATTTAATGCCAAATGTTTGCTTTATGTTTATATAGCAATATGAACACTGTGTAAAAGTGTGCCTGATGAATTTAGTTCTAAGAAAAGTAACCATTATCATGAAAATTGAAGAATAATCTGTAGAGTACTGAAAGCATCAAGGTTTTTATGAATTTAGGCAACCATGAAAAAGCAGGCATCTCAGTAGGAGTATACATAGCAAAAAAATCAGGAAGTATGCATAAAATGGAAATTGAGCATTTTAAAGTCTTGACAATAGCTCAAACATATGCCTCCTTTTCATCCTGAACTGAAAAACATAGCATAAAACAGATAGACACAACAAAGAAAAGTTCTATCAAGACTACAATTATTGGAGGAGGCATGGTTGAAAAGTTGATAGCAAGCATCTGTTTTTTCCTGGGTTCACAGTTCAACATGACACAGCTAACAGGAGCTTCAAATTTCTCAGTAAAATGAAGCCACTACAAGGAGTAAGGTCATAGCGCACCATTATTTAAAGGCTAGGGATTAAAATGCAAGTAGAGACACATAAAACAGAAAACAATATAATAAGCTTTATATACAAATATTTAATATATATAATATATATATATATATATATATATATATATATATATATATATATATATATATATATATATATATTGTAAGCTGGGGATAGGTAGCGGGTACAAAAGCTCCCTGGGATGAGCCAGCACAGATACCAAAGTCCATAGGATCAGTGAACAACAGTGGGATGTTTTATTGGTGCTATACAAGGTCTATTTACAGGTGCTGTACAGTGTGCAGAAAACAAAACAAAAATAGCCAAACAAACACCTAGCCGTGTCTCGGCTCTAACTACACGATATGCAGGTCCTAACTACTAAGCTAAACAAGCCTACCGCTTGTTAGCTCAAACACAAACTTCTCACCAGTTTTTTCAGCAGCCTCCTTGCTCTCACAGATTCACACTGTTTCCCAGGACAGAGCAATGGCTGTTAGCTCAGGTGAGCTTAAATTGGCCTGGGGGAGAGGGCCAACACCTGACCTGGATCAGGGCTCAGAGATCCCTGAACGTGTAAGAGAGGAGCCTGGGAGAGGTATAAACCCCGAACTGGACTTTCCCAGGCTCTCTCTGGGACGCTCTGCTACACACTCTCCCCCCTTGTTTCAACCCCAGGGTTGGAGCACCTGTAGCCCAACAGGAGTGAACACGGGACAGGGCATCTACATTTCTCATCTCAACACCTGGCCTGTGTTTTACTGTAAAGGAATAATCCTGTAGAGCCAAAAACCACCGGTTCACCCGCCTATTTGTCTCCTTCTTTTGGGCCATCCATTTCAAGGGAGCATGGTCAGTTATTAGCTCAAACTGGCGCCCTAACAGGTAGTACCTGAGCGCATCCACGACCCACTTTATGGCTAAGCATTCCTTTTCAATGACTGCATACTTTTTCTCATGATCATTGAGCTTTCTTCTTAGGTAGACCACAGGGTGTTCTTCCCCGTTGTGTACCTGTGACAATACTGCCCCGATACCTACATCAGAGGCATCTGTCTGTACCAAAAAGTCTTTGGCGAAATCGGGGGAGTATAGCACTGACTGTGCACAAAGAGCTTTTTTCAGGGCTTGGAAAGATTCTTCCGCTACTGGGGACCATTTCACCATTACAGAGTCTTTCCCTTTCGTAAGGTCTGTCAGTGGGGCAGCTAAAGTTGCAAAATTTGGGATAAATCTTCTATAATACCCCGCAATGCCAAGAAAGGCCCTGACCTGCTTCTTGTTTGCCGGACGTAGCCACTCCTGGATGGCTTCTATTTTATTTACCTGGGGCTTTATGACACCACGGCCAATAGTGTAGCCCAAATACTTGGCTTCCTCTAGACCAATGGCACATTTTTTGGGATTTGCCGTAAACCCTTCTTTGAAGAGGGAATCGAGAACCGCTTGGACACGGGGCAAGTGAGAGCCCCAGTCAGTGCTATGCACCACTATGTCATCCAGATAGGCTGCAGCATACTGTCGGTGAGGTCTTAGGGTCCTGTCCATGGCCCTCTGAAATGTCGCAGGGGCATTTTGCAACCCAAAAGGCATCTTTTTATATTGAAAGGAACCCTCCAGGGTCACAAATGCAGTCTTCTCTTTGGCACTAGCAGTCAGGGGTATCTGCCAATAACCTTTTGTCAAGTCCAAAGTAGTCAGATAGCGAGCCTTGCCAAGTCGGTCTATAAGTTCATCTACTCTGGGCATTGGGTACGTGTCAAACTTTGTCACTGCATTAAGCTTCCTGAAGTCATTACAGAACCTCCAGGTGCCATCCGGTTTTGGGACTAACACGATGGGGCTCGACCAATCACTATTGGATTCCTCAATGACATCTAGCTCCAACATTCTTTTAACTTCAGCACTGATGTCCTTTCTCCTCGCTTCAGGAATTCGGTACCGTTTGAGCTTGACACGGACCCCAGGTTCAGTAACAATATCATGCTGAACCTCCGAACTCGTGCCAGGCAACTCTGAAAATGTCTCTCTATTACTTATCAGGAACTCTCTAGCTTCCTGTTTTTGGGAAAATGACAGGGTGTCCGGAATCGTGACCGGGAGGGACCTTGCAGTTAACGCCAGTCTATCCTTCCAGGGCTTTAACAGGTTTACGTGGTAAATCTGTTCCGGCTTCCTTTTACCTGGTTGATACACCTTGTAATTGACTTCCCCAACTCTTTCAATTACTTCAAAGGGGCCCTGCCACTTAGCCAGGAACTTGCTCTCAACAGTGGGAACTAATACGAGGACCCTGTCACCCGGTGAGAAAACACGGAGTTGGGCCCCCCGGTTGTATATTCTCTGTTGGGCTGCTTGTGCCTGTAGTAAATGTTCTTTCACCACTGGTATTACTGCTGCAATCCTGTCCTGCATTTGAGCGATATGCTCAATTATGCTTTTGTGAGGTGTCTGTTCCCCCTCCCAAGTTTCCTTGGCTATGTCCAAGAGTCCCCGAGGGTGTCTCCCGTAAAGCAACTCAAATGGAGAGTACCCTGTAGAGGACTGGGGAACCTCCCTGATAGCAAACATCAGGTACGGTATCAGGAAGTCCCAGTCTTTCCCATCTTTGTCAACAACCTTTTTTAACATGCCCTTTAACGTCTTATTAAAACGTTCCACCAAGCCATCTGTTTGCGGATGATACACAGAGGTTCGCAACTGCGTCACCTTAAATAACTTGCACAGCTCCCTAGTTACCCGTGACATAAATGGGGTACCCTGGTCTGTAAGGATTTCTTTAGGGATGCCAACCCGACTGAACACCATAAACAGCTCTTTGGCAATATTTTTAGCAGACGCGGCGCGTAAGGGAACGGCCTCAGGATAACGGGTAGCGTAATCCATAATCACGAGGATATGCTGATGACCACGGGCGGATTTGGGGAGCGGACCCACAAGGTCCATGGCAATCCTCTCGAAGGGCACTTCAATAATGGGCAAGGGCACTAAAGGACTTCGGAAGTGGGGCTGGGGGGCTGACATCTGACACACCGGACAGGATTGACAATAATTTTCAATATTTTTCTGTATCCCAGGCCAGTAAAACCTGCGCAACACTCTTTCAGTGGTTTTCTCAACCCCTAAATGGCCTCCTAGCAAGTGCCCATGGGCAAGTTCCAACACCACCCTTCTATAAGGCTTAGGGACCACCAACTGTTCAATAACTTCATCATTCTTTTTACATACACGATACAGTAAATCATCATTGCTGCTGAAATAAGGAAAACAGGGCCTATCCCCTGGTTCGACAGGTACATCATTAATCACCATTACATTTTCCCAGGCCCTGGCAAGGGTAGGGTCTTTTCTTTGCTCAGTACCAAAATTTTCCTTGTGCACATTGAGGTCAGTAAACTCCAACGTAGGCTCCGAGTCGGCAGACGGCTGTCCGGCTCTACTGGTTGTGGGGACTTCCTCAGGCTCCTCCAGCTCCCCTGCCATAACCGAGAAAGGAAAACTCGGAGAGCCCTAAGATGAGTCCCCTGAACCCACAATATCGGAAGTAGCCAGGAGCTCTGGCTCTGCGACTGAGTCAGGTACTGCGACCGGGCCGGGACGATCCCACAGCTCCCAAAACTTAGGGAAGTCCCTACCAATGATGGCCTCGTGCACCAAGTGGGGCACAAGTCCGACCGCATGGGACACCGTACCTAAGCCAGTTTTAAACTGAACTGTGGCTATAGGATACTCCCGGGTATCCCCATGTACACAGATCACAGCAACTTTTTTTTCATGAAAATTCACAGTTTTAACTAGCTCAGCTGTAACCAAAGTAACCAGACTTCCAGAGTCCAGTAAGGCCTTAATAGTCTTATCATTAACAGTCATGTGATACATGTGTTTCCCCACATTTGACACTGCAGCGCATGAAACAGCAGCAAACATAGACTGCCTTCTAATAGACAGATCACACTGCATTGGTTCATCAGTCAAAGGACAATTTGCTGCAACATGTCCCAGCTCTTGGCAACGAAAACACCTGATGTTTCCCCAAGTTGGTTTGCTGACAGGCAGTGGTTTCCCTTGCTTGGGACGCCAAACTTCCGTCCTGGCACCAAACATCCTCCCCCCTATTTCCTTGCCATGCCTACCACCCACTTCCCCTGGAACAGTCTTACCGGTTGCCTGGGGAGACCGTGGCTTTGGGCGGAAAGTCCGTGCGGCTGTTGGGGTGGTGACCAGGTTCTCTGCAGCAAAGTACATTTCGACGAGTTCCACCAAGTTATCTGCCGACTTGGGGTCCCCTTGACTCACCCACCTCTGCAGGGGAATTGGGAGTGACCTCAGGAATTGGTCCATGACCACACGCTCCACTATTTGTGGCGCAGACAGGGACTCCGGCTGTAGCCATTTTCTCACCAGGTGGATTAGGTTGAACATCTGCGATCTTGGGGGCCTCTCAATTTGGAAGAACCAGCTGTGGACCCGTTGGGCTCGAACGGCCAAGGTGACACAAGTCGCGCCAGAATTTCCCGCTTGACCTTTTCATAGTCTCCCGCTTCTGCCGACTCCAGATCATAGTAGGCCTTCTGCGATTCACCAGAAAGTAAGGGGGCGATCAGTCCTGCCCACTTGGTTTTAGGCCAACCTTCCCTCTCAGCGGTCCGTTCAAATGTTAGCAGGAAGGCCTCTGGATCATCATCCGTAGTCATTTTAGACAGAAAGCGAGCCACATGGATGGCTGAAGGCTTGTCTCTAATATCCTTGATTTCCGCAGGTGCCCACTGTGCTAGCGTTTCTGCAACCTTAGTCAGGGTTTTCCTATCCGCTTCTGCAGCAGTGGCAAGCTGTTCAAACAGCCTCTGCGATTGCTCCTGTACAGCACTAATCTGCCTCTGCGATTGCTCCTGTGCGATAGCGTTGGCTTGCTGAAGCGCAGCATTAGTTTGCTGTTGTGCAGCGTTTGCTTGCTGTTGTGCAGCATTGAATAGCACCATTTGTTTGAGGATTTCCTCCATGTTGTCACTTTAGGTACTGGCCTTTTAAATAGTAACTTACTATTGCTGATCGCAGCCTCCACCATATGTAAGCTGGGGATAGGTAGCGGGTACAAAAGCTCCCTGGGATGAGCCAGCACAGATACCAAAGTCCATAGGATCAGTGAACAACAGTGGGATGTTTTATTGGTGCTATACAAGGTCTATTTACAGGTGCTGTACAGTGTGCAGAAAACAAAACAAAAATAGCCAAACAAACACCTAGCCGTGTCTCGGCTCTAACTACACGATATGCAGGTCCTAACTACTAAGCTAAACAAGCCTACCGCTTGTTAGCTCAAACACAAACTTCTCACCAGTTTTTTCAGCAGCCTCCTTGCTCTCACAGATTCACACTGTTTCCCAGGACAGAGCAATGGCTGTTAGCTCAGATGAGCTTAAATTGGCCTGGGGGAGAGGGCCAACACCTGACCTGGATCAGGACTCAGAGATCCCTGAACGTGTAAGAGAGGAGCCTGGGAGAGGTATAAACCCCAAACTGGACTTTCCCAGGCTCTCTCTGGGACGCTCTGCTACAATATATATATACAGTGTATATATATATATATATATATATATATATATATACAGTAAGGGCCAGATTCAGGTAGTCCAGAGCATCTTTGCTCTGGAGTAACGCTTCTCATTTGCGTTGCGCTGCTGAAATTTTAGGAGCAAGTGCTGTCATTCACGAAGCACTTGCTCCTAAAGTTGCGGCAGCGCATCGCAAATGAGCCGGCGGAATTCAAATTGGGCGGGTACGGGGCGTGTAGTATGCTAACTAAGCGCGATCCCGCCGCCAACGTACTGCGCATGCGTCGAGTGTCAAAACATCCCCGTGCGCATGCTCCAAAATCTGTGAATGAACGTCAATGACGTCACATTCCCATTCATGACCGTTTTACACAAGCGACGTTTTTTTTTTTTTTCCCGACGCGATGACGACGCCTATACCTAACATAGGATACTCCAACCCCATGTAGGTATATCTATGCGCCGCGTATCCCGTCCGGAAACGTCGTATCGTCATTGCGTCGCGCCGGAATTCGATCGTGAATTGCCGATTTCCGCTCATTGACATATTTTTTGAGCGTAAATCGGCGGGAACGCCCCCGGCGCCATTTTTAAGTTGAAGTAACGATGCGATGGCGAAACTCAGTTACGCTGCTCGCATCGGAGCTTCAACCCGGCGTTTCTTGTTTTCTGGTTACAGAAAACAGAAACGCCGGCTCAAAGTCACAGTTAGGCTGGCGGATCACTCGATCCGCCAGCCTAACTGTTCGTGAATCTGGCCCTATATATATATATATATAGAGAGAGAGAGAGAGAGAGAGAGAGAGAGATTTTAAACTTACTCGATACGATAAAGTGGGTAACTGTCATTGGAGTCATTGGAGTCTTAAATAAAGTAAAAGTCAGCAGCTACAATACCGTAGCAAAAAAACAACTAATTAAGCGCACTCCCAATGAAAACCTATGTAGAATAATAAATCCTGGCAGAGGGGTGGGGGGAGGGGGGAGGATAAGGAAGGGAGATATGACCAGAGTTCAAATATGTGTTTAGATGGATATGCTATAGTCCATATCAATTGTCAATAAACACTGTGGTAAATATAGCTTCGCTTGATGGCAGCCAGCTGACAGATGAAGTAATCTGTAGTACAGCAAAAAGAAACACAAAGCGGCACCTTCTAAGCGTAGCAATTTAGTAGTTTAATTAAAACATATAAGGATGTGTAGAAAGCCTACTCACAAACAAGGTATAAAATCAGGCATAAGTATATATATGCTGTCATCCACGGGGATCCGGTTGGTGATGGTCATCTGTCGCGCTGGGTCACAAGGTCTTCCTTGCCGCAGAAGCGACAGCGTCGGGAACCAAACGCTCTCGGAACCAAAGAGAAGGGAGCTGGTATCCGGGTGTTATAGACAGAGGCTCCTGCGCTACCGAGGGGGGTGGAATGGGATGGGGTCACTGCTGCAAACACCTGACACTCTGTCCTGGGCAGAGAGAAATAGCAAATAAAAAAACAGGTATCCAGGTGTTCCGTGTTACTGACGTCACTTCCGGGCGCGGGAGGAAGCGCGCGTTCGGGACATTCGTGTCCCTTCATCGGGCCCGATGACCCAGCGTGGCTGATGACCATCACCACCCGGATCCCCGTGGATGACAGCATATATGCCTGATTTTACACCTTGTTTGTGAGTAGGCTTTCTACACATCCTTATATGTTTTAATTAAACTACTAAATTGCTATGCTTAGAAGGCGCCTCTTTGTGTTTCTTTTACAATTCCGTAGCTGCTAACTTTTACTATAAGGACATTTACCTGTCCAGTGATCACACAATGTCAACACCCTGAGCCAGGTCCAAGCACCGACATTGTAAGTAAGGAAAACCACCAGTTCAGGCTCCACAGCCAGTTTCCCATTGTGCATGTGTGAGTCCCGCTGCACTTTCTGAATGGTCCTACCATCTTCTGTGACCTGTGTGTGACCCAGAAAGCAGCAGGGGAATAAGGATGGGCTGTAAATCCTTGTAAATTGCCACAACGATCTTACCTGGAAGTGGGAGTGGGTACTTGTCACAACCAGATACCACCCCCAAAAAGGGCCAAATGTGGGAATGAAAAGAGGGTGCGAACAAGGGGAACTTGCCCTTTTGAGTGGAGCTCTGCCATGAGTTTTGTTGAACAGCAATGCCTACATTACAAAAAAAGATATCTTTTGCTGTGATCTTAAACCCTACCTTAGTGGTAAATTGCATTAAAGCCAGAATGAATGACAGTGGACAAATGTTTACAACACATGCACCCATGCATTATGATACTACACGCATTAGTGCATATGTTACTGCAGAACAATATTTTGAACAAGGTCAAATTGTGTAAAAAGGTCTATGATTCTCATAGAGAATAATAGGGCATAAATTATCTATTCAACGGTGTCCACATTTTTAGATAAAATCAACTTGTGGTATAAGAGTACATTTGAAGTGATTTAGTAAAGGAGTGGACAATGTTCACTTAGCAAGTTGAATGTTTATGCAACTTTAGTGAAAAGGGTGAAACATCACTTCAAACATCCAAACATGTGCAAGTTAAAATCAGTCCTGTTTACTTTCTTTCTCACATGCTTGGGTATTCTCACAAAACATTGCTTCACCTCGTTCATCAAAGTAAGTGAAAATTCACTTTGCACTTTCATAAATTAGTCTTAGTCAGAAAGCAAGATTGTTGACCACAGTAGACAAGTTTTTGCTCTTCTGTAGAACTGCACTTAAATCAACATAATATGCAAGTGAAGTCATTCTATGCTTGATAAATTTTATTAGCTGTATAGAACAATTATGTAAAATATTTTACTCGTTTAAGAAGAGTGTGATTTATTCTGTTTTCTGTTATAAAAATAGAACCAGGTGGTTTCCATATTTACAAAGCTGAAAAGATTATTCTGCTTTAAGTACTTATGTTCTAGCTTAATAACCCATGCAATTTTAGCTGGTGATGTCAATCGCTACCATACTAAGGCAATTAAATAATTAGCATTAGCCATTGCCTGTCTGTTTCCTGTCACCTTTGTAAATTTTACTCCTGTCTATTTCACTGTGTCATGCAGATGTTGGTGATGTTACCTAACTGTACCTTTTCTATAATTGGTTAAAAAAGACATCACATCCTAAGTAAATTATTATTTTATTATATGCACAGCTTCAGTTTTCTATGGTTTTAGCATGCATTTACTTTTATCAAAGTAATATTATTTTTAAGACATTTTATAATGCTAATGTGTTTGTTATAAAACCTGAGTATCCTAACTAACATACATAAATCACATCTGTCCGTGTTTTATGTTAATGTTTACTTGTTTTTTATTTTTTCAAGATTAAATTAATTTAAAACATTACTTCTTTCCATTTATTAAAAATAAACATAATGTGGAAAGTGGTATGGATCTCCTGTGTGTTCAAGCATATGGTCTGATGTCTCTATAGCTGGAAGACAAAAACAACTCTAGTCTAATTATTATTCTTATTATCATTAAATTACACAAAAAAAGTAAGGGGAGGGGTTATTATGAAAGACTGAGCTTAAGGAAGTGGTGTGACATCCTTACTGATATTATGTTAGTTAGAGAATTAGTGATATGCATGGAAACTGATGGGTGAGCAGAGCAGTAGAGAGGTAGATCATGGTATTGTTAGCATAGAAAGTGTATTGGAAGCCATGGCAGGCTATGGTCTGACCCAGGAAGAAAGTGTAGATATAAAATAGAAGGAGGTCAAGGATGAAACCTTGGAGGACCCCTATGGAAAGAGGAGTAGGAGATGAGGAAGTAAAGTTGTAAGTGTCAGTGAAGACATGGTCAGAGGTAAGAGATTAACCAGCAAAGAGCTGAGACTAGGAGGCCAAGGGAATAGAGATTTTTGAAGAGGGATGAGCAGTCAACCATATAAAAGACAGCATAAGGGTCTAAGATTAACAGTATTAAGCAGTGGCCACTGGTTTTAGCAGATAGTAAATTAAGAGGGTGTAACTGAAGATTAGCGTAAAAGGGAGTAAAATAGAACAAAAGTGTAATCACAGTAGTTGTGAGGAAATGGGGTCCAGTATAAATGTATTTAAAGCAGAGGTTCACTGTCATGATCGGTGTCATGACTTTGGTCCAGTGCTGCAGTATTTTGTCTGTTAAGCCCTGTTCCTGCCTGTCCTGATACCAGTCTGTTCTTGATCTGCTCCCCTTGACCTTGGCTTGTACTTCTGGACTTCGCTGCCGTCTCCGATCCTTGACCCCGGCCTTGACCCTGGACTTGCTTGTTTCTTATTCCTGCTGGTTACGTTCTGATTTATTGTACATATTTATATTCACTAGTTTTGGTGGTTTTGACGTTTATTGTATGTGTAGTTGGCGTGCTTGTTTGTGGGTGTCCTGTTTTTTCACGTGTGCCTTGTCCTCAATAAATTCATATTGTTCACTTACCTTCTGCCTGTTTCCTTAGTGCAGCCCACTGACCTGTCCTCTAGTATTGGGTGTCTGTGTAGACATCCCCCTGACATAATACTGCAGCCATTTAAACAGGTCGGCTGCACTTAGGAAATCGGTTCTGGGCACTTGCTATTTTAAAAATGCTTCTGGAAGATATTTTGTACCTGTCACTCCTGGCAACAGATGACAGAGATTTTTGCTATCAGGAATTAAATGATTACACTAGAGAGCAGTTATTGGAATGTATCCGTATGGCTCATGTTTTTGTTGATCGTGGCAGTTTTTTGTTTGAGGATGTGCAGCCATTGATTCAGATCTGCACAAAGTTGGCTCTGTCTGATACTAATGGTGGACGTGATGATTATACACCTCCTTTTAGTGCAGCTCAGGTAGAGTCTTTGGTGTGGCTGTTGAAAGATGACTCAGCCTTTTTTCATGAGCAGTACTCAGCTTGTCCTCAACAGGTGCTTGCAGCATACATTGATTCTGTGCAGTCTCTGGTCAGACAAGCCGTGTGCAAACCTGATTTTGTGAAGCCATTATTACAAGCCTGGTCCAGTTTGTTGTACTCAGCCCCTGTCAGCTCCCAACCATCCATTTCTGTGTCTAGTGGTAACCTGCTGGGATGTCTTTTTCTTTACCCCCAATTCCCACTTTTGCTGAACAATACACCCTGCTAAGAGCAAAATACCAGTCCCCTGTTTCCTCTTGCTGCACTTACCCTGCCTTTAACCCTTCTGCTGCTTCTCAACTGCTTCCGTCTGTTCCACCAAAATCCTCTTCAAGGTCGGAACCCTCTGTTTCACCACCCCTCCGCTCTTCACCTCTACCAGCTGTATCCATTACTTCCAACCCTATACCCATATACAAATCCTCAGTGGTGAAACCAAAGAAGAAGAAAAAGTTTTTCCAACCCACTCGATCCTGCCACTAACCCAATCTGCATCCACTTCGGCCAACCTGACTCAGCCTGTTGTTCCAGTGCCAACCGCTCAGCCTGTTGTTCCAGTGCCAACCGCTCAGCCTGTTGTTCCAGTGCCAACCGCTCAGCCTGTTGTTCCAGTGCCAACCGCTCAGCCTGTTGTTCCAGTGCCAACCGCTCAGCCTGTTGTTCCAGTGCCAGTTTGCCAGTCTGATGCTCCAGTGCCAGTGTGCCAGTCTGATGCTCCAGTGCCAGTTTGCCAGTCTGATGCTCCATTGCCAGTTTGCCAGTCCGATGCTCCAGTGCCAGTTTGCCAGTCTGATGCTCCAGTGCCAGTTTGCCAGTCTGATGCTCCAGTGCCAGTTTGCCAGTCCGATGCTCCAGTGCCAGCGGTCCAGTCCGTTCCAGTGCCAGTTTGCCAGCCTGTTGTGCCCATTGTGCCAGTTGTCCAGCCGGAGGTGTTCCCGTTTGCTGCCCAGCCAAAGGTGTTCCCGTTTGCCGCCCAGCCGAAGGTGTTCCCGTTTGCTGCCCAGCCGGAGGTGTTCCCGTTTGCTGCCCAGCCGGAGGTGTTCCCATCTGCTGCCCAGCCCGGTGACCCGGGGTCTGCTGATCTGCCACCATCTGCTGTCCACCCTGGTGTCCTGGTTCCTGCTGTCCACCCTGGTGTCTTGGTTCCTGCTGTCCACCCTGGTGTCCTGGTTCCTGCTGTCCACCCTGGTGTCCTGGTTCCTGCTGTCCACCCTGGTGTCCTGGTTCCTGCTGTTCACCCTGGTGTTCTGGTTCCTGCTGTCCACCCTGGTGTCCTGGTTACTGGCTTCCAGCCTGACGTGCCTGGCTTTCGGTCCAACGTGCCCGGCTTCCCGTCTGATGTCCCGGTGCCTGACTTTAAGTTTGTGTCACTTTCCCAGCCTGATGACCCTGAGCCCGCTGCCCAGCTTGATGACTTCCAGTTCGCTGTCCAGCCTGATGACTTCCAGTCCGCTGCCCAGCTTGATGACTTCCAGTCCGCTGCCCAGCTTGATGACTTCCAGTTCGCTGCCCAGCCTGATGACTTCCAGTTCGCTGTCCAGCCTGATGACTTCCAGTTCGCTGCCCAGCCTGATGACTTCCAGTCCGCTGCCCAGCCTGATGACTTCCAGTCCGCTGCCCAGCCTGATGACTTCCAGTCTGCTGCCCAGCCTGATGACTTCCAGTCTGCTGCCCAGCCTGATGACTTCCAGTCTGCTTTTCTGCATCCACATGCACTACCCGGGCAAGGGCAGAATGGGGTGTCCAGAGGCCACCCCTTGGGGGGTGGGAACTGTCATGATCAGTGTCATGACTTGGGTCGCCTGCTGGTGGCACTGTTCCCTCTGGTAACAGGGGTGCAGTTTTGGTGGCCACCAGCAGGTGTCTCCCAAGTTACAGCTGCACTGGAATATAAGCCCGCCCTGCACTTCAGTCCAGTGCTGCAGTATTTTGTCTGTTAAGCCCTGTTCCTGTCTGTCCTGATACCAGTCTGTTCTTGATCTGCTCCCCTTGACCTTGGCTTGTACTTCTGGACTTCGCTGCCGTCTCCGATCCTTGACCCCGGCCTTGACCCTGGACTTGCTTGTTTCTTATCCCTGATGACCCTGAGCCCGCTGCCCAGCTTGATGACTTCCAGTTCGCTGCCCAGCCTGATGACTTCCAGTTCGCTGATCAGCCTGATGACTTCCAGTCCGCTGCCCAGCTTGATGATTTCCAGTCCGCTGCCCAGCTTGATGACTTCCAGTCCGCTGCCCAGCTTGATGACTTCCAGTCCGCTGCCCAGCTTGATGACTTCCAATCCGCTGCCCAGCTTGATGACTTCCAGTCCGCTGCCCAGCTTGATGACTTCCAGTCTGCTGCCCAGCCTGATGACTTCCAGTCCGCTGCCCAGCTTGATGACCCGGGGCCCGCTGCTCAGCTTGACAGCGTACCTGTTGTTTGTCCTGACGTGCCTGGCTTTCGGTCCTACATGCCCTGCTTCCAGTCTGATGTACCAGCTGCACTGGTATATAAGCCCGCCCTGCACTTCAGTCCAGTGCTGCAGTATTTTGTCTGTTAAGCCCTGTTCCTGTCTGTCCTGATACCAGTCTGTTCTTGATCTGCTCCCCTTTACCTTGGCTTGTACTTCTGGACTTCGCTGCCGTCTCCGATCCTTGACCCCCGGCCTTGACCCTGGACTTGCTTGTTTCTTATCCCTGCTGGTTACGTTCTGATTTATTGTACATATTTATATTCACTAGTTTTGGTGGTTTTGACGTTTATTGTATGTGTAGTTGGCGTGCTTGTTTGTGGGTGTCCTGTTTTTTCACGTGTGCCTTGTCCTCAATAAATTCATATTGTTCACTTACCTTCTGCCTGTTTCCTCTAGTATTGGGTGTCTGAGTAGACATCCCCCTGACATTCACCCTCAATAGAAACTGTAGCTTATTAAGACCGACACAATAAGTACATGTAAAGTCCGCTATCGATAATTTTTTTAATGATTCCAATACCTTGATTCAGCAAGACAATACCAGGCACTTCTGGGTATCCCTCCCATGGGAGTGGGCGTGTCATTTTATTTCCATGCGCCCCAGTGAATTCTGGGACTAGATCGCAATGTCTCCTGGGAGCACAGTGTCACGCTTCCCAGGAGACGAGTCATAAGCATTTGCTTGTGGGCTTTCACGCTGCCCACAAGCAAAATGGAAATGGCCAGAAGAGATTTTTATAAAGACACATTTCATGCTGAGGGAAAATGCGGGCCACTAGGAACATGAAACATGTGGGTACAATTTAAAGAACATTACAAGAGTTAAATTAACAAAAAAAAACAACATCCGGACCGTGGAACCCCCGCTTTAAGTAAATGTTAGAAAAACATTTTTAACCTTGTTTTATGGTAGCAGAGTTAAAATATTTGTTTTATTGTGTTGTAGACATGTCATGTTAGGTAGGGAGATATCTAAACAGTGAAAATCTCATCATGAGTTGCTTCAATCTTTTTTTTTAAATGCTTGGTACTTTTCTGGGCAAATCATGATTAGTAGGTAGAGCATTACAGGTAGAAAATAATTATTGAGGACTGTGTGAGAGTGGTAAAATAGGTTTGTTTGGCAGTGCAGATTGTATTCAGGGTGAAGTCCTGCCAGGATTTAGTTTTACATCACAGTTGCACATAAGTACGGCTAGATCTTTTGAGACTTTTGATGTCATCTGTTTGTCAATGTTGTATTGGTTGGGGCCTACCTTTGAGGGGATAAAGTATGTCCAGCGAAGATGAGTGCGAGCTTGTCAGGGACTCAACTCCCAGCCTCATCCACCGGGTTCCTCTATGTTGACGTGCCGCCGCGCTTCCCGCGCGCGTGCACAACGGGCGCGTGCACAGTGCGTGCGCACGTTAGCGGGAGCGCACGCGCACATTAGCAGGAGCGCGCGTGTGCACGTTTTCTGGCACCAAAGCACACTTTAAAAGCCATTGCTGAACTCAAACACCTTGCTGCCTGATCTGCAGTTTTGGAGTGAACTTCCACTTGAAACCTGATCCTGAAACCTAATCCTGAAATCTTGACTGAATCTTGACCCGGCTTGTTGACTATCCGTACCTCTCCAGACCCCGACTTCGGCTTGCTTGACTACCCTTCTGAATGGACCCACTGTTGCCAGACCTACCTGCTTGCACTACGACTACGCTTTAGTTATCTCCTTCTGAACCATCTGACTACCTGTTGTGACCCGGCCTGCCTGACTCTGCTGTTTCGTGCTTCCTGTTTACCTGCTTGTTTAATCAGCTTGCTGCCGTTGCAGTCGCACCACCTGCCAGGGTTGCTGACCCCCTCTGCTGCCTCAGTGCTGTCTGCACCTGCCCGCCAGAGAGACTCAGCCGTCTACATCCAGACTGCATCGGCACTCCTACCCCGCTGTGCTCCGAGTTGCTGTTCCCACTTCAGCGACTCGTGAACCAGAGCCGTAAGAGAGGCCTCCTACAACCAGACTCTGAACATTCCAGGTACGTAACAGAGCTGTTGTACACAGAAGTGGGCAGGTTGGGCAGGACAGAGGTGAGATGTTTTCATAGAGGTAGTATGTTGCAGAAAAGAGAAAAGACAGATGAAAGTGGATCCCATTGACAACGTCCAATGACGAAACGCATCTGGGAGGACGTGCAGTGACGTCATCGCGTTCAGGAGGAAGGGCTCTGTTCATGTGTTCGCCGGCTGGCAACAATTTTTAGATGCTCGTTTATTCTTTAAAAATGTGAGTAATTTTTTTATTGCGTGTTTTAATAAAAGTCCCTTGCGGAATTACACTATATCTGATATTTTCTATACATGATCGTGCTGTGGTGTTCTGTTGCGTTTTCTGGAGCCAAGGTGTAGATTCTGATCCAGGGAGTGAGATCTCTCCCTAAAGGCCGCGGCTGGGCTATAGCTGACTGCTGTTACTATAGCCCATCTGGTAAGCTGCTTGACATAACTGGTGGTGGGCTCTCACTGAAGAGTGAAGTGTGCTGTGGAATCACGCTGGTGACTGTAATATTCCATTCTTAGCAGACTTATTCCTAAGTTGAAAGTACTACAGACTTTCCTTCATTATCACAGCTCCTGCAGAGGACCAATATTTTATTTGTGGACTATTGGATCACACTGAGCCTGGGTGCTATAGCGCAGTTCTAACCCCCCTTTTTTTTCCCTAGATGAAAGTGGATGCAAGGAGTGCAGAGGTGGGAGAATACAAAGTTTGAGGGGGGGGTCACCATCAGAGTAGATAGAAACATGTATCCATTGTGTTATCTCTAAAGAGAAGGTTAGGCTGCAGAGTTGAGGGGTAGCAAGGTAGAGAAGTCATTAAAATGATATTAAAGGTTTGCGTTTTTTTCTTTTTAAATAACAAACATTATTATTATTATTATTATTATTATTATACAGGATTTATATAGCGCCAACAGTTTGTGCAGCACTTTACATCAGGGAAGACAGTACAGTCACAATACAAATCCATACAGGAGGGATCAGAAGGCCCTGCTCGTTAGAGCTTACAATCTAGAAGGGAGGGTCAAGTGGAACAAAGGGTAGTTAGCTCTGGGGGACAACATGTCATACTTACCTCCACTGTGCAGTTTGTTTTGCACAGAGTGGCCTCAATTCTCCTGTTCTGGGGTCCTCCCCGCATTAGATACCCCCTCTGGGAAGCTCTCTCCCAAGGGGGTTACCTTGCGGGCGTGCTCCTGTGTCATACACTCGGCGTACATAGACACCAAGTGTATGACTCAGCTTTCCCCCCATCCGCATCATTGGATTTGATTGACATCAGCGGGAGCCAATGGCTGACCTGCTATCAATCTATCCAATGAAGATCTGAGAAGCCGTGGAGAGAGCGATGTGGGATCGCGCCCACAAAAAATTGGGGTTTAGGTAAGTAAAATGGGGGGGCTGGGGGGATGGACACTGCAAGGTGTTTTTTAACCTTGATGCATAGGATGCATTAAGGTGAAAAAACACAAAGGTTTACAACCCCTTTAACCACTTCTGTACCACACATAGTCATATGATGTCCACAGAGGGGATCTCCCATCCCGGGTGGATGTGATATGACGTCCTGGGCTTTGGTAGGGGATATCTGAATGATGCCTGCAGCTAGAGGCATCATTCAGATATCATTGTTTGCCGGCGGCAATCCTGCGCACCATAAGAACAATTGTAGCAGTGGTTTTCCGCTACTTGATCGTTCTTATAGGCGTCGGGAGGGGACAGGGGGATCAATGTGATGGGGCCATATTTATATAGCCACACATATGGATGTGTGTTTGAGCTTTGGGGTGCTACACACCCCTATGCTTCCAGTTGAAGTAATTTTTACAATAATTTGAATCCTATTGGAGTAAGAGCTAAATCAAATCTGATCATTTTCAAGGCTAATAGACAAGTGCAACCCCCCCCCCCCCCCCAACAGGGAACAGAACTTTCAGGTTAAATCTTTTTTTTTTGTTATTGAATTGAATTGACACAACACATTGAAAGGATGGTAAGGAAGAAAAGAAAGATGAAAGAAGAGGGTTAGGGCGGTAAGTATGACAGAGATCCCTGCATATGTTAGTAGAGTAGAAGTATAAGGTTAACAACAACTGGTAGGTAGTTAGAATGACTCTTTTATAAACATGAAAGAAGTTTTGGAATAACTGTAATGTCCTGAACATGGTCCAGCACATGAAAAGGATCTATTCTGTCAAAGTATCCTGCTATCAGGTTCATTTGTAATCCCGGCCCCTGCCGAAAATGATGGCAAAGTAACATTTGTACAGTATCTGGATATTGTGTGCTGCTACTAGACAGTATCTCAAACCCTTACAAAGGGTAGTCTGTCTTTGTAGACATCCTCTTTCATTATTGCATATAGTTCTGATCTCCATATTCCATATAGTTACAATATTGTCTGAGAGGCTTCTGCTGGAGAGATGCATATAGATCTGATATAGTCAGATAGTTGCCATGTCTGGTACCAGTCATATAGAGGGGAGCAATTATTTTAATAAGGCTTAAAAAGCAATATTTAAAAATTCAGTTCTGAATTTTGCTGAAGCTCCATGTCATGATATATCTGATATCCACATCCTTTTGTTTGTATGTTCTGGTGACATTGTGGGAGTGTCTGGGGTACTATGTTGTGGACTGATGTGCTCCATATAGTTTGCTCCTATATGCTTTAAGCCCTGGTCCTGTACACTCTCAAACAAGGAATAAATGCATAGTCCCTGTGCAGTTTCTTTGATTGCCCTCTTTGAGTATTGAGTAATACAATGAATGAATGAATGAAAAACTTATATAGCGCAGCACATGCGAACTTAATCGCCTCTGGGCGCTTGTTGTTCCTGTCTCCTTTGAGATCAAAAGAGATGAGTCTTAATCTTTCTCCTGAAGACTAAGGGCCAGATTCAGGAACACTTGCGCTGGAGTATTTCGATATGCGCCGCGTAACTGTGATGATGCGCCGTCGTTTCTATGTGCCCGTACCCACCAAACTAGATGCGCCCAGTAATGGGTCATTTGCGACCGGCGGAACGTTCCGACGCCAGAGTATCGTCAGCGCTTAATTTCGCTGGGCGCATCAGTCGCGCCTATTGATTTCCCCTGCAAATATGCAAATGAGGGATTTTTCCCAATTCACGATTTCCCAATTCTGATCCGTCCGGCGCAAAGTTATTTCTACAAAAGGCTGCTTTATCTTTACTCCAGACGGTCACAGGTCAGCAGGAGAGCAGCTACAGCAGCGTTACCGACGATAGGAGCTAGCTGAGCACCCCCACTTGCAAGGACAACACCTCTGTGTGCCAACATGCCAGGGGCACTCGTGGTCCTAGAACTACTGATGGGTCCCCTGGAACCAAGAAGGCGGCCACGTGAGAGGATATACCGCACACGTATGAACCTCTTTGGCATGGGGGATGAGGAGGTGTATCGCCTCTTCAGATTCAGCCCTGTTGCAATACTTGAACTAACCACAACCCTGCAGGATGACATCACCAGCCCAACACACCGATCACAAGCAGTGCAGCCACTGGTGAAGGTCCTGGCAACACTCCATTTCCTTGCAAGTGGATCATTCCAGCGTACAAGTGGAGTGGTGGCTGGGATGTCACAGTCCTCCATGAGCAGATGTGTGCACCAGGTTGTCCCTGCAATCCTCAGACGCATGTCCAACCAGTTCATCAGACCCACCACTGAGGAGCTGCGGCTGAAGGCAATGACAGATTTCTACAACATTGCCAGATTCCCACGCACTGTGGGGGCCATTGATTGCACACATGTGGCCCTACAGCCCCCCAGTGCCACAGAGCACATATACCGCAATCGGAAGCATTGGCATTCCATCAACGTACAGGTGATAGCCGATGCCCAACGCCTCATATGGCACGTCCGTGCCAAACACCCCGGGTCCAGCCATGACAGTTTCATATACCGTCAGAGTCCCATCCCAGCAGAATTTAACCAGAACATGTATGGGGACAGCTGGCTGGTTGGTGAGTGACATGGGAGTCAGGCATGACTATCCCCTCCCGTCATGCACAACAGAAATCGCACATGCATGACTAACATTCTCCTGTCTTTTCCCTTACAGGTGACTCTGCATATGCACTGGGACCCCATCTAATGACTCCTTTCCGGAACCCCAAACCAGAGGAGAGAGAAAATACAATGAAGCACACATCAAAACCCGTGCAGTGGTTGAGCAAACATTTGGGCTCCTGAAGTCCCGTTTCCGCTGCCTGGATAAGTCTGGGGGGCCCTATTGTATTCCCCTACCTTTGTGTGTCAGATCATCGGTGCATGTTGCATACTACATAACTTTGCTATGAAAAAAGGCCTGCATATTGACATACGTGATGACCTGACCCCCGACCCACACAGTCCCCCCCTGCCAGAGGACACCCAGTCTGCTGATGGAAGAGCAGTCAGGAGGGTCCTCGCCGTAGGCATCTTTGGACACTAAACCAAAACATTAATTACACAGACAATGCACGCGTGTACACCACTGATGTCCCTAGATCACACACACCACATGCACATCGCATTGGATTAGCCCAAGTCCAGCATGTAGGAGTTGGGAGCAGTAACGCCAGCGTCAAGGCCCCAATGATGTCACTGTCCATTCACACATCATTCATTCAGCCGTGGGGTTCACTTCACCACCACGGCCGAGGGTGACACCCCTTACTTTCAGGAGTGCCACCCTCTCACATTCACACACCATTCACACTGTCCCCTGCACTCCTGACCGTGTGCAGTACAAAAATAAATTAGAAAGATCATATCCTGATCAATAAAAGAAAAATAATCTCATAACCTGAGAAAAATAAAAAATAAACTCATGACCTGAGTATGTGAAAAATAATAATATAAAACCAGCCACAAAAAAAAGGCCTCATCGGGGATGCCGGGGGCTTCTTCTGGGGGCCCCTCTCTGGCTCCGCAGCTGCCTGGATGGAGTGGGTGGGGGTGGGGGGGCATCTGGAGGTGGCTGATCCCCAGGTGGGCCACTCCTGGCAGGTGTGGCCTGCGTGCCCTCCAAGGCCCTGGCTATCCGTCCAAGATAACTGTTGGTCTGGGCCTGCATCCGGAGCTGACGGGTCATCTGGTAATGCTGGGCCCGCCGACTCAGCCTCCCCTGCTCCCGGATGGCAGCACTGTTCCCATGGATGGCAGCAGTGTTGGCCTGGACGGCTGCAGTGAGGTGCTGGATATCCCCCTGCACCTCCCCCAAAGTGGTGACCACTGCAGCGCAATTAGAGCTGACATCCTGCACTGCGTTGCTGAGGTTGGCAACGGAGCCCAGGCTGTCCGACACTTTCTGCAAGTGGTCCGCTATGGCCCCCATTTGTTCTGTCTGTCTGGCGTGATCCCTTGCCAACTGGTCCTGGACACCATCAGACACCCCCTGGTCTTCTGGGTCGCCTTCCTGGGGCCAGAAGATGTATGTCCTCGGGTGGAAGGAGTCGCCCTTGAGGGGCTTCCAAGGATGGGGGAGGGGACGACAGACGGGCCAGGAGAAGGGGAGGAGACAGACAAAACCAAAGAAAAGTCCTGCTCTGCCACAGCAGGATCTTCCACAACCACCTCGGCAGGTGTGGTGTGGCCACTCTCCTCCTCCACAACCTCTTCACCACCCAGTGGCTCGGGCACACGATGGCGTGGGGGGGATGGGGGTGGGATAATGCACGCTGACAGATGATGGCCCAGCTCCTCATCTGTGGATGACACAAAGCAGACACATGTTGGTGGTCACACACACTTGGCACATGTCCCCCCCCCCCAAATGCAAAACAACAAATAGGGGATTATAAAACACTTACCTGTCCTTGTGCCTTCCTCCACGGAGTCATAGCCTGCGACCCCCTCCACCTGCTCCCTCTCCAGGCACCGAGCGACCACCTCCTCCTCTGCGGTCAGGGTGACAGGACATGGGGGACCACCACCTGTGCCCCTCTCATACCTTCTGATGGAGGCCACCTTGTCCCTCACCTTGCGCCGCAGGTCATTTATTTTCTTTTGTATGTCCCCAGCAGTCCGGGTGGAGTAGCCCAGGACATTGACCCTGGCAGCAATCGACTCCAGGATGCCCTGCTTCCTCTCCCGGCTGGTCTTCCGGCTTTTTTTGCCATGGAGAAATTCATTCTCCGTCTCCATAGCCGAGATAATGACAGAGACCTCCTGGGTATTAAAGTTGAGGTTCCTCCTCTCTCTGGGGGTAGCGGGAGCAGCCATCACAGAGCAAAAGTATCTTCCCTGGGGTGGGGGGAAACGGAACTACTTTTGCGCCGGAATGGCGTTTCCGCCAGCGCTTTTAAGCGCCCAGCGGAACGCATTGCGCTGACGTTTCCCAGGAAGTGGTGCCGACGGAAGTTGTGAGCATGCGCACAAGGGGGCGAGTGGAGCCGCACTCACTGCGCATGCTCCGTGGATGATGCGCTGAACGTAAGCCTCTGCGCCGGGCTCCGCCCATCATTTACATATGATCACACCCACTTCCACTTGCGTCGGGTTACGCCAGCGCATTATCGTTACTCTGGCGCAAGTTTACGCGCAACTGCTATGTGAATTACAGGACTTGCGCTGAAAGGGTCTTCAGAGTAACGTAAATGAGAAGCGTTACTCCAGAGGAAAGATACTCTCATCTACCTGAATCTGGCCCTAAGTAGCTTTCCTCCAGCCGAATGCTGGCTGGTAAGGCGTTCCATAGTCTGGGACCTTGGACAGCGAATCTCCTGTCTCCTTTGGACTTGTATCTGGCTTTCGGTATCTGAAGCCGATTTTGATTGGTGGATCGTAGAAAACGATTGGGATTGTGAACTTTTAATTTTTCACATAGATAATGGGGAGCATTCCCATGGATACATCTATGCGTTAGACAGAGAGCTTTAAAGGTGATTCTGTCTTTAACTGGTAGCCAGTGAAGGGATCTCAGTGAAGGTGAGATTGATTCCCAGGGTTTTTTCCCAGTCACAAGTCTGGCGGCCGTATTTTGAACGACTTGAAGACGAGCAATTTGGTACTTGGGGAGTCCGAGGTAAAGGGCATTTGCATAGTCCAGTCTGGAGTTTACAATCGCTCCCACCATGACCGCTATGTCTTTCTTGGGAATAAAAGGCGTGAGTCTGCGTAGTAGGCGCAGCAGATGGTGAGATCCGCTGACTACTGACCCTATTTGTGCGTTCATTGTCATGTCGGAGTCAAAGATGACCCCAAGACTTTTGACTTTGGCGCTAGGGGTGATGATTTTGCCCAGAATGGGCAGGGGGGATCCAGGTTGTTGCCAATTGATTCCTACGCTTGGCGTGAAACAGAAGAAGTTCTGTTTTCGCTCCGTTGAGTTTGAGATAACTCTTTGTCATCCAGTCCTCTATCAAAGAGAGACAAGTCTCTAGATTGAGGTGGTGATCCTTTTTATTGCAAATGCGGAAGTACAGTTGCGTGTCGTCTGCATATGAATGATAGAGCAGGTTTTGGCTGCTGATGATTTCGAAAAGAGGACGCACATAGATGTTGAATAACATTGGCGATAGGGGAGATCCTTGAGGGACCCCGCACGATAATGTGCGTTGTTCAGAAGTGAAGGGTCCTAGCATCACTATTAGCGATCGGTTTTCCAAAAAAGAGGAGAACCAAGATAGATCGCTTTCTGCGACTTTGGCTATTTTGGCCAGTCGAGTCAATAACAGCTTGTGATCTACTGTATCAAAGGCTGCGCTTAGGTCCAGCAGAACCAGAAGAGAAGATTCTCCTTCGTCTGCGGCCTCGAGAACATCGTCCCATATCTTAAGCAATGCTGTTTCCGTCCCGTGTCCGGGACGGAATCCTGATTGAAATGGGTCAAGTAAGTTGTGGGTGTCTAGATGCTGTTGCTGCTGCTGTACCACTGCTTTCTCCATTACCTTGGAGAGAACATTTAGGCCTGTTATGGAGCGCCAGTTGAGTGGATCCTTAGGATCCAGGGTGGCTTTCTTCAAGATGGGTTGAATGAAGCCCTCCTTCAGCTGGGAGGGCATTATGCCCTCCCTGAAGGATTGGTTGATGAGCTGCATGACAGGAGGTGCCAGGATGTCGGCGCATTCCTTCAGCAGTTTGGTGGAGATAATATCATTTGGCGCAGTGCTGTTGCGCAGAGTGCCGATGATATTTTTTGTGGTCTGAATGGAGATGGGTTCCAGCGTGAACTCACCTAACTGTGGTGAAATCCTGCCGGTGCTGTGTAAATAACTACGGGGGGGGCTGGGAGAACAATTGTTTTGCTGAATGCTTTGCCGGATTGCCTCAATTTTGTTAATGAAGCAATCCGATAACTCATTGCAAAATTCTTGTGTATCCAAGTTGGGGGCTTCAAGACATCCTGGATTCATGGTCTGAGTGACCAGCTTGAAGAGTTTGCGGGGGCGGTTTAGGGTACCGTTGATAGCCTCAGAAAAATAGTTTTTCTTGGCTTCGAAGATTTGCTTGTAGTATTTTCTGGTTATTGCCTTGTAGATCGAGAGGTTCTCATCTGAAGAGCTTCTATTCCAGGCTGCTTCTGCCCTTCTGCGCTCTTGCTTCAGTAACGCCAGCTGGTTGTTGAACCAGCTGGAGTTATTTTTCCTGATCTGGGTCTTTCGTTTCGGCGCTATCAAGTCAGCTGACTGCAATAGTGCTGTGTTTATGGCCTCCAGTGTTTCTTCCGCTGTTTGGTGCGGCTGAATTGTGTTTATTTTTTCCCCTAACGTGGCTTTGAAGAGTTCCGAGTGGAGCTTCTTCTGACATCTGGTCCAGTGTGTCGTCACTGGATTTGATGTTTTTGTTAAGGGGGGGAATTCGGAAATAATGAATTTAATTGCATGGTGATCTGTCCATGGCAATGGTTCATTTTCCACGATTTTTATTTCCAGATCTTGTCTGAAAATAAGATCGAGCATATGACCTGAAGCATGTGTGGGCCCACATACTAGTTGCTGAAGCCCTAATACTTCCAGGTGGTCGATGCAGGCGTCGGCAATGGGGTCTTGCGGGGAGTTGGCCCAGAGGTTGAAGTCCCCGAGCAGCAAAAGGTGTTTGCTGTTCAGGGTATAAGTGGAGATAAAGTCCGTCAATGATGGGAGAAGCTGCGACTTGGGGCCGGGTGGCCTATAGCAAAGTAGAATCCGGACGGTCTCCTGGCTGTTTACTTGCAGTTGAAGAGTAAGGGTTTCCATGAATGGAAGAGGGTTTTGGAGGCTTGGTTTTGTGATCGCAAGACGCGTCTAATGGATCACCGCCAGTCCTCCTCCTCTTTGTCCTATTCTGTTTTCCATTATAATACGGTAGTTTTATGGCACCAATTCTCCTAGAATGGTGTTACAGTCGGCTGTGAGCCAGCTTTCTGTAATAAAGAGGCAGTCTAAATCATGTCGCAATAAGAAATCATGGATTTCTAATCAGTGTTTTACTGCCGATCTAGTGTTGATCAAAGCACATGATATGTGCTTAGGCTGGGGTAAATGGCTGCGATTTCTGGCAGTCGATCGTCGATCGATCCTCAAAAGTCGCAGATATCTTAGGGCTTTTTTGGTGGCGGCCGGCAGAATTGCGGCAAATCGACCCAGATCCCAAATGTTCTCCGCCGAGTATTGCCGATTAACCATGGCCGCCGTGGAACCAAGGGGCGGGGGGGTGGATTCACAAGGATAACTGAATCCTCTGATCCTGGCTTGCGCCAATATGCTGTGGTAGGGAAAAAAAATTCCTTCCTGACCCCTAAAGAGGCGGTCGGGTTAAGCCCTGGATCAAGTTTTAATGAATTTGAAAGGGGGGAGATAGGGCAGGGTGGAGCAAGATGGCCGCCGATCTGGCAGCAGGATCCAGGCTGGGGGGGTACCAGGCTGAGTGGCGCCTGGGGGGCTGAGAAAGATGATCGGAGGGCAAGGGTAGCGGCGGTTTGTGGGGATGGCTGGCGGAAAGGACGCCCGAGCGAGGGTAGGGGGTATGGGGGTGAGGAGAGGGGAAAAGCCATGTGGGGGATGATGTGGGGAATGATGGTATGGAACAGGGGCTGCGGAGCAATGGGGGCTGCTGCGTCTTGTCCTGAAAAGGACAAGGGGGGTGGAAGAAAATGCCCAGTGCCCTGTGTCAGGGGCTTACCTTGGGCTCCGGTGATTCCTGGATGGAGGGGAGAGCCAGGGGAGGAGGATCGTGAGCCAGAGCAGGGGTCTGACAGCAGAGGTGAGGGGAGGAAAAACCCTGCCTGTCTGGCTCCTGGAGCCGTACGTCCTACTACTAGGAGCGCACGCCGATTACTACAGGAGCTCAGTTCTAGCCCTGGGGAGGAGTCACTCTTTCAGACTCAATGATAGGAGGTGTAAGGAGGAGCTGTCCTGGAGACATAGGCAATATATTACCTGCTCCCTGGAGAGAGACATACCAGGTTGTCTGCATGAGACTTGAGCTACAGTTTATAGAGTCTCCATAAACTACTACGCAAACTACAATATCCTCCTCCCCCTTATGAGCCAGTACCAGTCCCTATTTTTAACAAGTTAATTTGTTTTGATCCCCACTAGAGTGGTGCAGGATAATACAATTTGTATAATTACTATTAGATCCAAATCCAGAACTTCATCCACTCCTATGCTTCTGTCTATGGATGCAGAAAAAGCCTTTCATAGGGTCAAGTAGACTCTCATACATTGTACCTTAGCCCATATTGGGGTTCCAGAGCCCTTGCTTGCTTGGATTAAGGCCTTATACTGCACACCCTCTGCAACTGTCTGGATAAATGGCAGAAATTCTGCTTCCTTCTCTATTCAAAATAAGACTAGACAGGGACATCCTCTATCATCCCTGCTCTTCATCTTTACCCTTATTATATCATATCCATAATGACTAAGATATCTCTAGCCCATCTTCCTGGTTACCATCACAAGGTGGCAGTCTAAGAGAATGACCTTTTTATATTACAAACTAATTATTTCTCTACTGTCTTTTCTGCAAGAACTTTCTATGTATGGTGCTCAATTGAACTTTAGAGTAAATCTACAAAAATCCAAAGCTTTAAATGTATTTCTAGATGAACCTACCATGAAGACCCTTAGGTCTAACTTCCCATTCTCATGGGCACCCCAGTCTTTCAAAATACTTGGGAATATATATGCTGCTGTGCATGCTGCTGTGCATGCTGATTCTAGTTTGACATTTAACCACTTAAGACCCAATTTTTGTGATTAGCTGCTTTAACTGACAATTGGCATCCCTTTTTCCCACAAACAGAGCTTTCTTTTGGTGGTATTTGATTTAATTTTTGCGCTATAAACAAAAATAGAGCAACAATTTTGAAAAAAATTCAATATTTTTTACTTTTTACTATAATAAATATCCCCAAAAATATATATTAAAAAAAAAAAATTCCTCAGTTTAGACTGATACGTATTCTTCTACTTATTTTTGGTAAAAAAAATCGCAATAAGCATTTATTGATTAGTTTGCTCAAAAGTTATAGGCCCAGATTCAGAGAGAATTGGATTCTCGTAGCGTATCAGAAATACACTACGCCGCCGTTTTTTACCTGGCTCTACGTGGAATCCAGGTAGATTTTGTCCAGTAAACGACGGCGGCGTAGTGTATTTCTCCCGTCGCAATCCATCTACACGAGTAGGGGGCGTGAAGGATTTAAAATAGGCGCGTTCCCGCGGCGATCGAACTGCGCATGCTCCGTTCGCAAATTTCCCGCCGTGCATTGCGCGAAATCACGTCGTTACGTCATTTTTTCTTGAGTAGCGTCGTTTACGGAGATTCCTATTCCCGAACGAGTTACGTAAAAAAAAATAAAAAATTTTTAATTCGACGCGGGAACGACGGCCATACTTAACATGGGCTACGCACCGTTAGACCAGCAAAAAGCTGGTCTAACAGTACGTAAAAAAAAACAGAAGTAAGCGATTGCGAAGACTGCTCGTATCTTCGTGGATCGCCGTAAAAACACATTTGCATATCCCGACGCATCAAAACGACGCGAACTCCTCCCAGCGACCGCAAAAATATCGCAGCGTAGATCCGAAGGCTTACGAAGACGTAAGCCTCTCGGATCGAAGCCCGAAGCCGCCGTATCATGGTTTGAGGATTCAAACTAGTGATACGGCGCGCAAAATTTGAAATTACTCCTGTCTAACACCAGTTAGACAGGCGCAATTGCTCTGTGAATCTGGGCCATAGTGTTTACAAAATAGGGGATCGTTTTATGGCATTTTTATTAATATTTTTTTTTACTAGTAATGGCGCGAATCATCAATTTTTTTTGTGACTGCAACATTATGGCGGACACATCAGACACTTTTGACACATTTTTGGGACCATTGTTATTTTCATAGCGAAAAGTGCTATAAAAATGCACCGATTACTGTGAAAATGACAATGGAAGTGAAGAGGTTAACCACTAGAGGGTGCTAAGGGGTTAAGTGTGCCCTAAGGGAGAGATTCTTACTGTAGGGGGGCGTGGCTGGACGTGTGGTTCACTGATCGTCGTTCCCTATAACAGGGAACAGATGATCAGTGACAAGCCACAGGGAAGAATGTGGAAGGTGTGTTTACACTCACCTCTCCCTGTGACCGGCGGGCAAAGTCACGGAGCTTCGGACCGGGTTGCGAATGCGCCGCCGGTACCTGGACCAATTTTGCCTTCTTTTGCTTTGGAAGATGTAATGTTTTAAACATGAATGTAAGGTCTCAGCTGCAATACTTGTCCCATCTGCCTTCTTCTGTTCAATGAGGTCAGACTTCACCAGATTTATTTGGTAGGGCAAAGCAACTTGCATTAGCTGAGACATTCTGGTCAGGTCATAAGTGAAATGAAATGTGGGGCTATCAGATCCTGAATACTACCATACTGCATTCCATATGGCATGTGTAATAGATTGGTGTAGATACAGTGGGGTTGATATACTAAAACTGTGCAAAGTCTGGTGCAGCTGTGCACGGAAGTCAATCAGCCTTTAACTTTAGCTTTGTCAATTAAGCTTTGACAAAAAAAAAACTTGCTGGAGGTGATTGTAGCTGTATTAGTGCACTTGCGACAGAAAAAAATGTTGTAATGTCCATGTTACCTTTTTATTTGCACTAACAAACATTCCTTATGTTCATTGATGTTTGTTTGTGCAAGATTATCCTTGTTTTGCTACATCTTTTGCATTGGATGAGGTACACTACATTACTGGAGGTGCAGTTGTACGATCCTGCAATATTGAAGGTCCTTTTTTTGTGACACTTTTATATAAATCGATTTGGTTGCACATTTTGCAGTGTTTCTTATTGCAGAGTTTGCTTCCATTATATGCGACTTTATAATCAGAATGAAGTTTCCTGCTGATTAGTTTGTGTCTGAGGTTGGGTGGTTGCCTGAAAGCTAGTATTTGGAGGTGCATGAATATTTCTTTCAGAGTTTCATCCTCTGTTAGGATGGGTTGTAAATCTTTAATTAACTTCCTTATCCCTTCTAGTGCTGGATTGTATGTGGTTACTAGAGATACACTGTTATTTTTTTTCTCTCTTTTTATAGATTTTTTGGGGTTTTCAAGGCTGTATTTATGCTGGAAAGACTGTATAGGGATGAGCCAAACACTCCCCAGTTCGGTTCACTGCCAAAACTTGCGAACAAATTAAAAGAGAAGTGGGGGTGGTGGCGCTGTCGCTAGTAGGTTGTGGAGTCGGGCCAGTGTAGTAACCCCAATCAGTGGGTGGGTGTGGCCTCCAGGGGCAACCTTCCCCGTCCTATAAAGGGGTGGTGGCAAAATCTTCCTAAACTAGTATTGAGGGAGATGAAGAGCAACCTCCACATGAAATAAAGTAAAATATAAGATGTAACAGCCACTAAACATATAAGTGCAGTGTTACCAGTGTTAGCTTGATAAGTGCAACACAGTATAAATCTGGCATGTATCTGATTGGCCATATTCTGAAACAATTATACTCAGGTGCAATAATCGTGGCATATGTGAACCATAATAACCATAAAATGGAAATACAAATGAAGATAAAAATAAAATTAAAATGAAGTGGGACTAGCCCCTACTAGTAATGAGAGCAGGTGGTCTCCTGAAATGAGCTTCTTTAGACACCTCTAGAGAAGTGCACCAGTAAAGTGAGCAATACACAAAGGTCAAATGCATAAGTCCATATAACATAAATTCAAGAGAGATAGCTGAAACAATGTGTAGTCCAAGGTGCACCTATGTAGGTGGGTAATCAATCATGCAAAAATACAATGGGTGCTACCTAACACACAGTAACATGAGAGTAGCAAAAGCAGCCTCAAGGGTTGTGCCAGTGGAATCGAACTTCCCCTGCCGTTGTATGTGTTGAAGTCACCGAGTTTGAGAACGAGGAGATTCGGTCTTGACAGTGTGTACGCAAAGACAGCTTGTCGAGTTTCTCGTCAAGCCTAACAAGGAACTCGTCGAGGAAAACAGTGTGTCTTTTCCGACGAGTTCCTTGGTCGTTTGTACGAGGCCTCACTGTCATTAGCCTGTCTATAGCTGTCCCTCTGTCCCTCTCACTAATTATGCTAGACTTATTATCATTACTCTGTATATTTGTGTGTGTGTGTGTTTTTCTCGTTTTTTCCTTTCCCTTTTAATTTACATTGTGTTAAAACGTTTGTGAATTAATACTGCTGGGACCTTAAAGAAGGGGACCACAGTGCATGGCAGAAATACTTAGTAAAACATGCTATGCCAAGGAGATAACTAATTCAAGAACTTAACAAGGCTGTGAAGTTATGTTGGTAGGGTGCATGAACTAAACCAATGTTTAACCCCCCTGGCGGTATTCCCGAGTCTGACTCGGGGTTACATTTTTGTGCTGCGATCGGTAACCCTGAGTCAGACTCGTACTCGCCTCGCTGAATCCACAGGCAAGGTTTACTTACCTTGTCCCTGGATCCAGCGATGCTTCCCAGCTGTGTGAGCGAGCGGGTGCTCGCTCTATTCACACAGTGCCATTGTGTGCCGCCGATCTCCATTCCCTGCGACGCTACGACGCACGGGGCGGATAACGGCGCCATATTCAAAAAGGTAAACAAACACATTACATACAGTATACTGTAATCTTATAGATTACAGTACTGCATGTAAAAAATACACACCCCCCTTGTCCCTAGTGGTCTGCCCAGTGCCCTACATGTTCTTTTACAAAATAAAAACTGTTCTTTCTGCCTGCAAACTGTAGATTGTCCATAGCAACCAAAAGTGTCCCTTTATGTCAAAAATGATTTTGGAGCAGCTATAAAACAGCGATAATAAATTATAATCACTTGCAGAATTGAGCGATAGCGATTTGTGGGGAAATTTGTCATAAAAAAATAAAAGTAATGACAGCGACAATTCTGCAACTGAGCAAATATCTGTGATTTTGAGTTGATTACATTATTGAATATTTTTTTTAATAATTATATTATTATTTGTTATAATTATTTAAAAGCCCTAAGAAATCTGCGACTTTTGAGGATCGGTCGACGATCGACTATCAAAGATCACAGCCATTTACCCCAGCCTAAGCACATATCATGTGCTTTGATCAACACAAGATCGGCAGTAAAACACCGACTAGAAATCCATGATTTCATATTGCAACATGATTTAGACTGTCTCTTTATTACAGAGAGCTGGCTCACAGCCGACTGTAACACCATTCTAGGAGAATTGGTGCCAGAAAACTATCGTATTATAACAGAAAACAGAATAGGGCAAAGAGGAGGAGGCCTGGCGGTGATCCATAAGACGCATCTTGCGATCACAAAACCAAGCCTTTAAAACCCTCTTCCATTCATGGAAACCCTTACTCTGCAACTGCAAGTAAACTGCCAGGAGACCGTCCCGATTCTACTCTGCTATAGGCCACCCGGCCCAAAATCACAGCTTCTCCCATCATTGACGGACTTTATCTCCACCTATACCCTTAATAGCAAACACCTTTTGCTGCTCGGGGACTTCAACCTCTGGGCCAACTCCCCGCAAGACCCCATTGCCGACGCCTGCATCAACCACCTGGAAGGATTAGGGCTACAACAATTAGTATGTGGGCCCACACATGCTTCAGGTCACACGCTCGATCTTATTTTCAGACAAGATCTGGAAATAAAAATCTTGGTAAATGAACCGTTGCCATGGACAGATCACCATGCAATTAAATTCATTATTTCCGAATTCCCCCCTTAACAAAAACATCAAATCCAGTGACAACACATTGGACTAGATATCAGAAGAAGCTCCATTCGGAACTCTTCAAAGCCACGTTAGGGGAAAAAATAAAAACAATTCAGCCGCACCAAATGGCTGAAGAAACACTGGAGGCCATAAACACAGCACTATTGCAGTCAGCTGACTTGATAGCGCCGAAACGTAAGACCCACATCCAGAAAAATAACTCCAGCTGGTTCAACAACCAGCTGCCGTTACTGAAGCAAAAGCGCAGAAGGGCAAAAACGCACATTATCGTGCGGAGTCCCTCAAGGATCCCCCCTGTCGCTGATGTTATTCAACATCTATCTGCGTCCTCTTTTTGAAATCATCAGCAGTCAAAAACTGCTATATCACTCATATGCAGACAACACGCAACTGTACTTCCGCATTTGCAACAAAAAGGATCACCACCTCAATCTAGAGACTTGTCTCTCTTTGATAGGGGACTGGATGACAAAGAGTTATCTCAAACTCAACGGAGCGAAAACAGAACTTCTTCTGTTTCACGCCAAGCGTATGAATCAACCGGCAACAACTTGGACCCCCCCGTCCATTCTGGGCAAAATCATCACCCCTAGCGCCAAAGTCAAAAGTGTTGGGGTCATCTTTGACTCCTACATGACAATGGACGCACAAATAGGGTCAGTAGTCAGCGGATCTCACCATCTGCTGCGCCTACTACGCAGACTAACTCCTTTTATTCCCAAGGAAGACATATCGGTCGTGGTGGGAGCGATTGTAAACTCCAGACTGGACTATGCAAATGCCCTTTACCTCAGACTCCCGAAGTACCAAATTGCTCGTCTTCAAGTCGTTTAAAATACGGCCGCCAGACTTATGACTGGGAAAAAACCCTGGGAATCAATCTCACCTTCACTGAGATCCCTTCACTGGTTACCAGTAAAAGACAGAATCACCTTTAAAGCACTCTGTCTAACGCATAGATGTATTCATGGGAATGCTCCCCATTATCTATGCGGAAAAATAAAAGCTCACAATCCCAATCGCGTTCTGCGATCCACTAATCAAAATCTTCTCCAGATACCGAAAGCCAGATACAAGTCCAAAGGAGACAGGAGATTCGCTGTCCAAGGTCCCAGACTATGGAACGCCTTACCAACCAGCATTCAGTTGGAGGAGAACCACTTAGTCTTCAGGAGAAAGATCAAGACTCATCTCTTTTGATTTCAAAGGAGACAGGAACAACAAGCGCCCAGAGGCGATTTACTTCGCATGTGCCGCGCTATATAAGTTTTCATTCATTCATTCATTCATTCATTCATCCAGCACCTAAAATCTGAAAGAATCATACCGCCAGGGAGGTTAAATAAGAATACACAACAACTGGGGTTAACCTGGTGCCTATTTTACTATCGCTGATTATTATCCTTTTCCCTTACCCCTCTTTCTTCTGTGCATAAACTTGTGGGTTTCTTTGGGTTATAGGCTCATGGTTTCCTGTGTTTCTTCAAGTTGAAGTCCCCCCCCCCTTAACTCTATTCCTGGACCCAACCTCCCTAGTCTATGTTTTCAGGATTTTCCCGACAAATGAATATTAAACTAAGAGTGGCTACACTAAACACCATTAGCAAACTTTTTTTAGCTGCTTTCTAATGTATCATAAATCTTTGCATTGTGTTTGAGTGGTCTATGTAACTTAGTACTTTGCCCTGTGCTTTTTTCCCTGTGCTTTTTCTTTTACACAATCACTGGAGTTTTATGGTACATCATGGGCCAGCACAGTGGCTAAGTGGTTAGCATGTCGTTGGTTAAAATTCAAACTATGGGGGGCGTGGCCTGGATGGAGAATGAGGTGGCAGCTTAAGCCTTGTGCTCCTGTGACTCAGGGATTGATTTGAGCCTATTTGGGGAACCTACACCTCGCTTTTGATCATGAGCAGAGCCACCCGAAGCTCATCAACGTCTCGAGTGATGGGTGAGTCAGGCTCGCAGCCTAACAGGAATATCCCGGACATATTTAGGTCACAGCGCATGGCAGCCCACGCGGCCACACAGGCCCAAGCCCGAGCCTGCTTAGCCTGGAACCTGAACTGCTACCCCAAGAGTCTGCTTCAAGCTCGGGACACTCTCTCCCTCCCAACCTATTTGACCTGGAGACGATGACCACTGACATTAAGAACGCTGTCACAGCAGCGGTAGATGATCTCAAGGCGGAAATCCGAGCGGTCGCCCATCGGATCGACGAGGTGGAACAAACCACCCAGACGCACGCGGCCGCCATCCGACAGGTACAGAGTACCTATGACTCCCAACTTGCCCATCTCCTGGAGCTCCATAG
Organism: Rana kukunoris; assembly: GCA_029574335.1. Lineage (NCBI taxonomy): Eukaryota > Metazoa > Chordata > Amphibia > Anura > Ranidae > Rana > Rana kukunoris. Next base: position 220,534,273 of record CM056050.1, on the reverse strand, counting down.
ACATGTCGAGGACCTCGACAACCGGGGAAGAAGGCACAACATTCGGGTGCGGGAATCCCTGAGAGTGTGGACCCGGGGACCTTACAACAGACCCTCTGCTCAATATTTAACGATCTGATGGAACGCCCGGCTGATGACCCTGTCGATATGGAGAGGGCCCAGCGTGCTCTACACCCTCAGCCCCAAGCTAATGAGCCACCCCAGGATGTGATCTGTTGTGCTGTTAATTTTCAACTAGGAAAGAGGTTGAATCCTCCATAATGGCGCAGAGATAAAACTCTTTCAAGACCTATCCCAGACAACACTCCAGAATAGGCACGCTCTGCGCCCCCTGCTGGATACTCTGCGAGCTAGAAACATATACGGTACTGTTGGAAGTTCCCCTTTGGATTATCGGCTTCCAACAGAGGGCGCTCTGCCCTTCTTCGCACACCAGAAGACCTTCAGACCTTTTGCGAGCAACTCCATCTTCCGCCTGTTGACCTTCCGGAGTGGTATGCCTTCTATTTTCCCTCTGAACCCTGGCTTCCGGTATCCATGAATCCGTCTCCTAAGGCCCAACGACACAGATTCCGTAGACGCAGAGCCGGCCCGGCCTCGCCAGGTAACCACGCTTCTCACCGTGATGTGCACCAACAAAACACAGGCTCCCCCTCGACACCACCCAGGGGTAGAGACCGGGTGGTTGCCTAACTTCACACGCTATTCCATGCCAAGTGTCGCCACCCATGTTTCCCCGCTCCTGCCCTCCACGGTTCCAGCCAGCCTGGTCGCTGCACGGAATCTGCATGCCTCTACAAGACTCACCGCCACAGCCCCCGCAGATGCGAAGAAGCCCCGTCTTCCTTGTCTCGTCCTTTACACCCTCCAGGAGAGAGGGGTAGGCGGTCGCATGTCGCTTCTGCTTCCTCCCTGCTAAGGACCGCCATCCGCTCCTACACTATGCGGCTCCAACCTTCATTGCAGTGCTGGACTCCTGACTATTTACCACGATGAACGTGGTAAGACTTCATCCTGCCCATACTAGTCCATCACACTGCCTGCCCTTAAAACCTTGGTGGCCTCTCCTGCTTCTCTTCATCACCACCAACCTCTAGATGCTACCTTGCTTCCCTTTTTGGGGTCCCAGCGCACTTGATGCTAACACCTTCGCTGTGCAAAATTGTGTGGAGAAAAACCGGGACGGCCACACTCCAAAAAATGTTCCTTTATAATAAAACAGATCACAACATCAACATCAAAAAACAGAAAAGAGTTGACGCGTTTCACACCAAAATACAGTGTTTATTCATAGCTATAGGGGTTGGATCCTACCTTTCAGCTTTAGCTCCTTGGGACCTCTGAGCGGTTAACTTTTTCTCTCATCTAACACCTTCGCTGTGTTCGCGATTTAAGCTGGGCGAGCAGATCTTCTGCGTCCCCCTTCTCCCCCCCTTTTTTTATATATTTTTCATTTTTATTTTTATTTTATTTTATTTACTCTTTTATTTTTTTTATATATATATATATATATATATATATATATATATGTACTTTATTTATAATATATGTACACCGCTTGTAAATTACATAGCTCATATTCGCTGTTCAGGCCTGTGAAGAGGTGATCACATGTTATTCTCACTGCTGGTATTCAGATTTGCTTTGACTGCCTGTGATGCTGGTCGACACTTTTTCCTGTATGATGGGAGGGCAACCCACTGATCCGGTGGCTATAGCTTTCGTGCTGTGTTTAACCTAAGCTCACCCATTGGATGTAACCCCTACGCTTCAAATTTCCCCTTCTACCTCACATTTGATTTTCCAGGAACTCAAACCATTTCATATTATTATAAATGTGCTCTTGTTTTTTTTTTCCTTTTATTGCATTTTATTCTATTTTATTTCGCTGTGTCTCCCCATATAACCCCCAGATGATGCGTGCCTGTTTGGACTGTGCGGGAGCAACCCGTGGTGGCACTTGACGAACCTTGGTAAATCTGTTTTGCACTGTTCATACGGTTTGCATTGTTTTACATTTATGTTGTGTTTATGGTTGGCTGCTTTTCCTAGCCTTTAATTCCCGTACGTGTCAGAGGGCGCCCTTATATTTCCCTTCTCTCAATTTTGTAGGTTCCCCATAGTAACCACCTTATCTTCGGCAGGTTCTTCATTTCAGTCCCTGGGTCGTCCCCTCTTTGAAGTTTCCGTCCCTTGTCTCGTTCCCACACAGCAATCCCACTGGGATTTTTGCTGACCCTCCAGACTCCTCCCTTCTTATGTGAATTAGCAGGACTAATTTCACCTCTGGTTGAGTATTCTTTACTCCCCGTTGTCTTTCTGTTTACTTAGGCATTCTCTTTACCCCCTTCCTCTCCTCTCTCTGTTCCTTTCTCCCGCTCGCCCTCCCTTCCTCCCCTATTTTCTTTTGGCTCTCTTTCTAAGCCTTTATTTGTTTTTCAAATTGGATCCACGCCGGCCCCTCTGTTGGGTCGGTCCACTGTCACCCCTCACTTGTGCTTCGCCAATTTAGTACAACACTCTCACTCTTTTTCTCTTACACTGAGTTCTGCAGCATTGATCACAAGCCATGCCTCCCCTGACCTTGAAATGTCTATCCCTTAAAGTACAGGGCCTCAACTTGCCAGAGAAGAGATCCCAAGTCTTATCCTCCCTCACTAAACATGGAGCCCATTTTATTTATCTTCAGGAAACTCATTTCCGTTCAGACGCCATTCCTAAACTCTCTAACCATGTCTACCGGTCTGCTTTCCATGCCACTAATCCCTCCTCCAAGACGAAGAGCGTCTCTATCCTAGTATCTAAACATGCAAACTTCCATTTGTCTGACTCTCTCGTCGATCCAGAAGGTAGGTACATCTTCCTTAAGGATTCTTATGAATCTAAACCTATCACGCTTGCAAATATTTACTGCCCCAACGAACGTCAAGTGGCCTTCTTTAGGTCAACATGTGACCTACTAGCTTCCTTCCAGTCGGGCATTTTGCTTCTAGGAGGGGATTTCAATGTCCCCTTGAACCCGTTATTGGACTCCTCTACGGGAGCTTCCACCTTGACTTACAAGGCATTGAGGCAGATCAACCTACACCTTCAGTCTCTAACCTGCACGATGTCTGGTGCACACTTTTCCCCTCAGTTAAGGACTACACTTTCTATTCGGCCCCACATCAAAAATACTCCAGGATCGATTATTTTTTCCTATCCCAATCAGACCTTACCCTTCTCCAGCAATCCACAATATAGAGCCCATGTTTCTATCGGATCACCATCCGATCAGTGTCACCCTACCTTTCCCTGAAACGTCCTCTAGAACGAAGACTTGGCGTCTGAATCCGTCTTTACTTAAGGACCCCTCCGTGAGTGAGCAAATACGCACACGCCTTCAGCAATACTTTGCTGAAAATTCAAGCCCGGAGATCTCGCCAGTCTCCTTGTGGGAAGTGCATAAATGCGTGATCCGTGAGGAATTAATTGTCCTGGCCACTAAGGCCAGAAAACAACACCAGGAATATATTAACTCCCTTAATGAGAAGATTAAAGCCCTTGAAACATCCCACAAGATGTCCCGTGCACAGGCCACCTTGCAAGACTTGCTACGTACCCTAGCATCTCTTATGGAGGAGCTGGGCAAATGTTCTAAGAGACGATATATTCTTGGCCAGAGAGTTTTCTATGAACAGGGCAACAAATGCGGGATTCTTTTGGCACGCACAGTGCAAAATTTAAAACCCACATCTACAATCCACCGTCTACATAGTCCTGGTGGTGTTCGTCTAGTTAGGAACGAGGACATTGCCAAAGAGTTTGAGAACTTCTATTTAAAATTGTATAATCTTCACCCCCATGATCTCTCCCAGTCCAAAACCAACTTGCGGTCCAAGCAGATTAAAGAATTTCTCTCCCGGTATAGCCCCAAACCAATTTCCCCTCAACAATCACTTGATTTGGAAAGCCCCATATTGGCGTCGGAAATGGATATGGCAATTAAACAAATGAAGACGGGGAAGGCCCCGGGCCCGGATGGCTTTTCCCCTCAGTACTACAAATCTTTTCATGACACGCTTACCACTAGACTCCTGGCCATATTCAATGCCCTTTCTCATCCCCAGAACAAACCCGGCAACATGCTGGCAACCCACATAGCAGTGATCCCTAAGGAGGGTAAAGATCCTTTGGTGGCTAATTATCGGCCGATATCGCTTTTAAACAAGGACATAAAAATTTACACAAAAGTCCTTGCTAATAGGTTGGCTCCCTTGGATCCTGGATTAGTCTCGCTAGACCAGGTGGGATTTGTCCCTGGCCGGGAAGCCAGGGACAACACCATTCGTACCCTGAACTTGCATCATTTGCTCACAACCTCCAAATTACCTGGCTGTTTTCTCTCACTTGACACTGAGAAGGAGTTTGACAGAGTGGCCTGGGACTACATACAGGAGGTACTCATAGCTTTGGGTCTGGGGACCCGTATGTTGTTGCACATTTTAGCCATGTATGCCGGTCCCTTGGCCGTGGTGAAAGTCAATGGCCACCTGTCGGACACCTTCCCCATCAGCAATGACACATGCCAGGGATGCCCCTTATCACCTCTGATATATATTCTCACCCTGGAACCCCTCCTTAATAGGCTGAGGGACAACCCAGATATACTGGGGATTAGCATGAAGGGGAGAGAATTTAAAGTCGCTGCTTACGCAGACGACGTTCTCCTCTCTTTGCGGTGCCCCAGGGTTTCCTTGCCCAGCCTTCTTAAAGATCTGGACCACTGCGGCACCCTTTCGAATCTGAAAATTAATCACGCAAAATCGCAAGTGTTGAACATTTCCCTTTCCCTCCAGGAGGTGTCTCTCCCCTTTCGGTGGGTGCAGGATTCACTTACTTATCTGGGTGTTCGCATCCCCTCCAGTATAGCTGATCTTTATTCACAAAACTTCCATCCCGCCCTCTTTAGGCTCAAAAATGCCTTAAGGAATGGATGGATCTGAATGTCTCCTGGTTCGGCCGGTCAGCCCTGATCAAAATGATAATTCTGCCTCGCTTACTCTATCTTATGCAATCAATCCCTATTTCCTTGCCCCCGGGATTCTTTACATCAGTGTTTGCCAACTCCAGTCCTCAAGGCACACCAACAGGTCATGTTTTCAGGATTTCCATTATTTTGCACAGGTGATTTGATTTCACTGCCTTAGTAATTACCACAGCTGTTTTAATTGAGGGAAATCATGAAAACATGACCTGTTGGTGTGCCTTGAGGACTGGAGTTGGGAAACACTGCTTTACATCATATAGGAATGCTTGCTCCGCCTTCCTTTGAAGGGGTTATCAACCTCGCATTAAGTACTCCCGACTCACCCTACCCAAATCTGGCGGCGGTATTGGTCTTCCGGACCTTCAAAAGTACCATAGCGCGTGTCATCTCACAATTATCGCAGATTGCAGTATTCACTGCTCTAAAAAGCTATGGGTTCTCCTCGAGAAAAGCTTCTCGCCAGACCTCTGCATCTACTTCCATGGCTGCCCTCGAGGAACTGGCCCCAATCCTTATCAGTCCATTTATTTATTAATCCCTCACTTCTGGCTTTCAAGAAGGCCTCGATACTAGGGCCCTCATCCCCTCACCCGAATCCTTTGACATCCCTGAGGGGGAACCCAGACTTTCCACCAGGCCTGTCGGGGGATTTATTATGCCAGGAATGGCCCTTTGAAGACGTACTAGCCCTCCAGTTTTATTCTGCTGGACGGCCTTTGACTTTTGAGACCGTGAAATCTATTACTAAGACGTCCTCTCTATCATTTTGGACATAATGACAGATCCGGCACTTTCTTGCAAACACGGCTAGTCAATCGCTCTGGTCATGTCCACTTACACTCTTTGAATCCCTTTGTCATCGTAAAAAGCCACAAAGGCATCTGATTTCCCTTTTGTACACCCTCCTGGTAAACGGCCCTCCACAGACTCCCACCCAGCCACAGCTTTCGTGGAATAGGGATCTTCAGACGTCCTTGTCAATGGAGGATTGGAGCACTATTTACGAATACGCTCACAAGGGCTCTTCGAATGTGGCCATTCAAGAGAATAGCTACAAAGTGATCACTAAGTCGTATAGGACCCTGTCGCGCCTTCACAAATTTTCCCCTAACATTCCCGACACTTGATGGAGATGTGGTGCGGGAGTGGGAACTATGCTTCATGTGTGGTGGGAGCCCTCCAGCCCTTTTAGAGGGAGGTTCACAGTCTCATCTTACATATTACTACATACACCCTGGACTACACCCCATCCCAATTCCTCCTGCATCATACGTCGCTCCTCAAGAGAGACTACTTCAAGTTCCTAGCCCTGCATATGGTCAATGCTGCCAGAATTTGCATTCCTAGACATTGGCGCTCTACCGCTGCCCCGACAGTCAGAGAGTGGCTTGCACAGATCTCCTCAATATAAAAAAATGGAGGAACTGATTTACATCTCACAAGATAGAGTGCACCAAATTTCTTTCATTTGTGCTTGCTGGAACCATTTTGTCACCACTGACCGCTACCGTCAGTGTGTCTCCTAAGTCGTCTGAGGTTTTGGGCATTCCACCCTCTACATTGTGGGGGGTGGGGGGGTAGGGCGTGGATCCACTCTCATCTACTCTGTTATTCCCCCCTATTGTGCTTGCTCATTATTCTTCTCTCTCTTTCCCCTCCCCTCTGTTCCTTTTCTTTTCCTCCTTTTTCCTCTTTCTTTCTTTCTCTCTCCCTTCCTCTTTCTCCTTCCAGCTTTTCTTCTTCTTTCTTTTTACTTTTTTACCTTTCTCTCTTTTTCTTCTCCCTCTGGACACATGACCCTTGGGCTGTCGTGATACACTACACCCTAAGTACTGACCATGAATGGTGCCTTGCACCACTTTCCCCCCTCTGAACCTGGTGGGGGAGGGGAAAACTGAAGTTTATGATCCTTCGCCATTTTCCACTTCATTACACTTATTGTACCTCGGTTATGGTCTGAAAAAATTTCAACTACTGCATTTTTGTTGTATCATGTAACGTGTTCTCTTCATGACCTTGTGTTATGTTCTATTATGTGATAATTACCTTGTCTTGTATTTTACGCTACATTTTGAATGAATAAAAATCTTTTATGGGGAAAAAAAAAATCCAACTATGGCAATACCTGCCTGGAGTTTGCATGTTCTCCCTGTGCCTACGTGGGTTTCCATCTGGGTACTCCGGTTTCCATCCACACTCCAAAGACATGCTGGTAGGTTAATTGTCTCCCGTCTAAATTGTCTCTAATATGTGTATGTATGCATGTGAATTAGGGACCTTAGATTGTAAGCTCCTTGAGACAGGGACTGATCTGAATGTATAATATGTGTAAAGTGCTGAATAAATTGATGGCGCTATATAAGTACCAATAATAAATAATAATACATATCTAATCTATCTAATATCTAATAATGCATAAATATATATCTGTGAACAGTGCTTGCTTTATCCTGTTCTGCTGAACTAAATAAAGAATGTGTAAACAAAATGCAATTCCTTCAAACACCCTGGGGGATGGCTTAAACCTACACATCGAGTGGTGCGTCTATAAAGGCTCGTACACACGGTAGGACATCCAACAAAATTTCCCTTGGATTTTTGCCCTAATTGATTTGTCCGGTCACACCCATAGCATAAACACAGTCAGACTTTTCTGCAAACTCTTCTAAAACGTTCCCATCATCACGTGTTTTTCTGCTCTTTTCTGCTTTTTACCGCCACCCTTTGGTTAACTTCTGCTATTGTTGGTTGATTTCAACATTGGTTCTGAGCATGCGTATTTGCACTTTGTACAAAAGTTGGTTGGATTGTTGTACACACGGTCACACAAGGCACCATCGGACTTTTGTTGCCGAAAAGTTGGTCCGTTTGCAGACCCAACTTTTTGTCGGATGAAACCAGAAAAAGTTGGTCCGATAGAGCGTACACACGATCGGACAGATTTGAAAAGTTGCAGATTTTGAAGTTGGTTGGCCAAAAGTCCGACCGTGTGTATGGGGCTTATGTTATACTAAAGCAAAAAGTAAAATTTTCAAAGAAAACAAAATACCATTTAAATTGCAGCTAAATGTCATTTTCAGTCTGTAAACAAAGGGCCAGATTCACAGAGCGATTACGCCTGCGCAACAGGAGATGCGCGTGCGTAAGTCGAAATGTGCATGTGCGTTTCGATGCACGGCATCCCCAGAACGAGATACGCAAAAAATCTACTTTTTTTTGTCCCGCGTAGATTCGTTAGACTGGCGCATCCGTCCGCGCAAAAGTGCGCTAGACAGACCATTGATTTGCTAGTCAAATATGCTAATAATGGAATTACGGGGATCCACAAACAATGTTGGGGCAGTGCAGGCTACGCAGTGTGCGCAAGAGCAAAATGTCCTGTCTAAAATTAGAGCATATAAAAGCTGGTCTAAAAAGAGAAAAAAAGTCTACTTGTTAGATAAAGCAACACTGTTAGTGAGGAGCTCAGCAGTCACACGTGTTGCACAACAATCTGTATGCCAACATGCCAGGGACATCATCGCACATAGCTATACTACTGACTTTAGATGAAAAAAGAAGGATGAGGGCACGGAGGATGGCACGGAGGATGGCACGGGAGAGCATATACCACACCCGCATAGACCTGTTTGGCATGAGTGATTCTGAGGTGTTTCGCATCTTCAGATTCACCCCTCATGTCATCCTGGAATTAACTCCTGGAATTAATTTGACACTGCACGCAGAATAGTTTTTGTGACTGTGTCTTAATATGCATTAAAAATAAATGTTCTATACAAAAGTTTTAAAAAGACAACATATGTGTAAAATATAATTCTTTACTTTTATTTTGTGTTGCAAGGATATTCCGGGGAAAAATGACACAGCATTGTCGGTACGTGTTTCCCAACAACAATAAGAACAGCAGGTAATCATAATCAGGGGAGGGCTGGGCAGGGGGGCAGGGTAGCAATTGCCTCCCAGGCCACCCTAACATATGTTCAAAATGCCCGCTAGCATTTTATTTTTTATTCTGGTCTTGGAAGTCGGGCCGACCACTAGCTGTTGCATTCCAGGAGTTGTAGTCCACTCTTAAAGCTCCCGGTGGGTGGAAAACAGAGCAGTGCAGATGAAACTACAACTCCCTGGGACTGGATTCTTGGAAGAAGGCAGAGGCAGGGCATGCCAGGGAGTCGGGACGCAGGGCTGCAGGTCTGGGCGCTGCCTGCAACTTGACCTAGGACTAGGAGCATTACCCCCCCAGAAGGCAGTGGCATGCAAAAACGCTGCTGAGCTGAGATCACTGAGGTGAGACCCTGACACCCCTACCTGACTCCCACCCCCCATACACCCCATGTAACCTGATCAGACTGCATTGATGGGCACTGGAGTTTGGCTGCACTGATGGGCACTGGTGAGGCTGCATTGAAAATTCAGATGGGCCATGGATGGTGAGCTGATTCAGCGGTTCAATGGGCCACTTGACTGGACTTGCCCTTGCCCCACAGGCCTAAAGCTGACAGCCCTCCCCTGATCCTAATTGTTTGTTTGAATGTACTAATAAGGCCTAATTCAAACTTTTTGTGGGCTGGCATTGTGAGGTAACACACCTGTTAACTTACATTATGTGATCACATGCTTTATTAATAAAGTTGTATGACTTTCATTATCAACAAAGCTATATAACACAGTGCCTGGGTGTCACATAAGCATGTGGATTCTTTAGCATTCAACACTTTCAAGAGTGTCTGATGCCTGTATCTTCCACCCTGCACTGTGGTTCAATATCCTGACCCCTGTGATATTAAAAGACACAGCAATGATGTAGAAATTGACAGAATGAACCATGGTAAGTAGGAAGGAACACCACCATCAGACATTCCTGCAAGTGTGGAATGTCAAAGAGTCTTATGGAGACTGCCGTGCTAGAATGGAGGGAAGTTAAGAGACATGGTCAACCAGGAAGAAGTTTTTTTATTTGCATTTGCTTTTAACCTGACAGGGTTTAAAAGTCAGCTTTCACTCAGTTTAAAAACATCTTTCATATTTATGTGTGTAAACATCCAGTAAATGGCGACAGATCTTTCAATTTTGACATACAGTAGGTAAGCAATAATGTATAGATATTCTCAGAAATAGGTGTGGATCAATTAGTGTTACACATTTTTAGTGTAATAAGGGCTTGGTTTTATATGGTGATAAAAAAATGACGTTAAACACAAAATACATGACTGGAAATGCCATAAAAGTTTCACAGCTGCTCTATGAGTCTAGTGCCCCTTGCTGTTATTGTAGATTTATTGTACCTGTGCCATACATGTGAATACATTAACAGGGTAAAAGCTGTATATTAAAGAAGCATGGTTCCTTTTTAATGATGTAAATTGATCCTTAATAAATGTAACTATAAAGATTACACTATGACTGCAACTATTAATAGCCATCTGTGACAATGGGGCGTTACAGAATATTTAATGCACACTGTTCAATTATTTATACACTTAACTAAGCATCTGGTTTAGCATGTTTTTTTTTCTTTCTTTTAAATCCATCATCTAAAAGAGAAACAACAACAGTTCTGAATAAATTTTGTTTTAATCATTGTTTAACCACTTGTCCACTTGGCACTTAAACCCCCTTCCTAACCAGACAAATTTTCAGCTTTCAGTGCTCTCACATTTTGAATGACAATTACTCAGTCAGGCAACATGCTACCCATATGAATTGTTTAGGAGATATTTACCATATACACTTGCACCAATGTCATTGGTGGATACACACTAAAGAAAGGGCACAATTTTGCTAAAGGGCCCGTGCTGCGGCTGCCGTGCATGCATGGTAGTGATGTCACGCGATTCCGGCCAGTCACAGAGCCGTAGTCCATGGCCCCAGAAGGAAGAGGGGTGATGATGGATGTGGCCACCAGCGGGGACCTCAAGGACATCGCAGGCTTAGTTTGCAGGTAAGTGCAAAGCGGAAGTAAAACTCATCAGGGTTTACTTTCTCTTTAAATCCTTGTGTTTCTTTTGGGCCAGTTGGTAGTTCTATGTAGCTATGTTGTAGCTCACTCCTTAGTTATTGCTTGGGTATGTCCCACAGTATATGAATAAAAGTCCTGTGTCCATTACTGTACAATTAAGATAATAAGCATTTTTTAATTACCTGTAAATTCCCTATCTTGGAGTACAGTACCACAGTGGTCATCAACCCTGTCCTGCAGGGCCCACTAACAGGCCAGGTTTTATGTATTACCTTGGGGAGATGCAGACTAGAACACTGCAATCACTGAGCAGCAAATGATATCACCTGTGATGCATTTCAGTTATCTTGCAAACCTGGCCTGTTAGTGGGCCCTGCAGGACAGGGTTGATGACCACTGCAGTACAGGACACAGTCCTCCTCTAAGGCTGGGTTCACACTACACTACACAACTTTCATCCTACTTTGCTCTGCGACATTTGTCCTACATTGATCCTACATTGATCCTACATTGGTACTACATCCATCCTACTTTCATGAACAGGATACTACTTTGGTCCTACTCTATGATAGACTGACTTGTTCTTTGACCAATCAAAACAATCAGAGTGAGATAAATTCCTTTTACTGGTGCTGTAATCACATGTCAGATGGCAAAAGTCGGATGGTTAGGACAAGGCTCCTACTTTGGTCCTACTTCAATGATATTCAATGGGCTGAAGTAGGATCAATGTAGGACCAAAGTAGTACAGGGAGTAGTTTCAAAGTCGGACCGACTTGTGTAGGACCAGTTAAGGGAAACATTGATTTTCACACATCATGCTACATGAGCTCCCAATGTAGGAGCGTTGTCGGAACAAGTGTGAACCCAGCCTGAGTCTTGATCACTCATTATATATTCCAGGGTTATATGCTTTAGGGGTAGCACCAACAAACATTTTTAGTATCCAATCAATTTAGCAATATTGTGATTCATAAGATATATTTGTTGCTTCAACATCTTTTCTGAAACAGCCAGGTCATATTTAATTCAATACATAGGAATTTTGTTGATTTGGGTAATAGGTTGTATTTTAATAGGGAAATATAAAACCGTTTTTATTTTATTAGTGTGGAGTGGTGGAAATTATACATTTAAAGTGAACCTGTTAAGATAGCAAAATTGTAGATATTTTTTGCTGATTTACTAAAGGAACAAATATAAACTGCTAATGCTCTAAGTAAGTAAACCCCGGGAACTCAACTTACCAGCCTGCACGGGTGCTAGCCCAGTTCACAATCGGCATACATCAAAGAAGAGTTCAAGGTGGCTACACTCCAAGGCCTGTTTCACACAGGTTTCGGCTTGTCCAACCCATGACAGAGCTGCATTGCTTGAGGTCACATTGCCACTCCATTTTGTTGTTGGCGGCACTTTATGTAAGTGTAACAATATGGAGATGTATTTGTTTTTATTGTGGATGCTTTTAAAGTGATTGTAAAATCTTGTTTAAAAAACAAAACACAAAAAACAAACATATTACATTTTATACGTACTTCCTCTGTGCAGTTGGTTTTTCATAGAGCAACCCAGATGCTCCTCTTCTCAGGTCCATCTTTTCTGCTCCTGGTCCCTCCCCTCCTATCGAGTGCCCTCTCTCCCCTGATTTGCTGACTAACTTTGATTGACAGTCGCAGGAGCCAATGGCACCGCTGCTGTGTCTCAGCCAATCGGGAGGATTGTTCCAGACAGCTTAGACACTGATGGACATCGATGGAGAGAGACACACAAAAGCTTTTTTTATCTTAATGCATATAATGAGAAAAGGGGCGCCTCTGAGTATATATCATAAGAATAATTTAATTATTATTATTATTATTATTAAAAAGTGTTTAATAACGCGCCCGTCTTACCCATAGGGCCTCGAAGCACTAAACTCAAACGTACACATCACCCATAGCAGAGAACAAAAATCGGCACTGCAGCAATCAAAAGGGGTACTAAGAAGGGAGAAACCTAATATAACATAAGAAGGACTCAAAACACCCCTTACTGGTTCAGCCATAGGCTTGGGTAAACAGGTGGGTTTTAAGTTTGCGACGGAAAGCCAGGAGATTACTAACCTGTCTAATCGACAGGGGGATGCTGTTCCAAAATTTCACCCCCTGGACGGAAAAAGAGCGACCTCCTCGACGGGCCTTCCTAAAGCGAGGCACCGTGAAATCCAGTGAGGTACTGGAACGGAGGGGGCGGGAGGGAACGTATTTGTACAACCATTTGTATACATAATACAACCAGTCTTGAACAATATCCGTTTTGAAATAGGAAGCCAATGCAGGGGGACAAGAGAGGGGGTGATATGCTCTCTACGGGAAGCACCCGTGAGTAACCGCGCAGCTGCATTTTGGACAAGCTGGAGTCTATGCAGGTTGTTATTAGGGAGTCCTAGATACAGGGCATTAAAATAGTCCAGGCGACTAGCGATCGTAGCAGAGACAACCGTTTTTTTGCTGGGGTGGTCAATGAATAAACAACAACATCCACTCACATGGAGAACAGGTAAGTTGCATTCAAATCCGATTGCTGGGCTGAAGAGACGAAAGTGGGACTGCAAGTGAGTGAGAGTAGGAGAGCATCACAGCACGGCGGCTGTCAGTGTTTACTTTCTACTCTACAGAGACAGAGTGCACACTAAATCCACAGCACGGCTTGCCATAACCACTGACGTCCCTCTCCACTACACTTTTTACCTGGAACTCATATTCCTATCAGATGGACTTTTCCTGATAGACTAAGATATGCTCAAGCCTAGATTACTGTGCTTAGCCATCCCACGCCAACCTGCACAGATCTGATGTGGTGCCAGCTTTACAGGACTTTCTGCGACTTGCAGTCCCACTTTCATCTCTTCAGCCCAGCAACCAAATTTTAATGCAACTTACCTGTTCTCCATTTGAGTGGATGTTGTAGTTTATTAAATTATTCTTATGGTATATACTCAGAGGCGCCCCTTTTCTTGTTTTTTTTCCTAGTATACTGGAACCGGCTGTTGGTTTTCTTGGTGGCTGCCCTGACTGATACCCTACCATGTAGTTCTATGTGTGCATATATATGTGTATATACACACCTTCTTATCTTTGCCCTTGGACTATTGGGTACTACTACTTGAAGTACTGTGCTTTGCGTCTTTTTTACTTGTTTAATGCATATAATGCATTAAGATTAAAAAAAAACTTTCTGCCTTTACAACCCCTTTGACTTGTTTGTGCACTTTTAAGTTGATGAGTCACTAGTAAATACTATACTATGAGAGTTTATGTTGTTGTTATGGATGTGAGAGCTGTTATTACCCCTGGTGGAGAGGAAAAATACAGTTTTACCAGCCCATCCTGGGAGAGATAAAGCATGGAGAATACTGTGTAAGCTCATTTGGTTGTTCTATCTTTAGACAGTATATCTTTGCGGTGCATTTTCAATCTCTCGCTCTCTCTTTATGGAAGGATTTACATGCCTGGTGCTTTCACACATTTCATGGGCTGAGCAAGGATCTCCAGCTGTTCATGTGTGATATTTACACAAAAGCGTGTGATATTCCAGTGGAAGAATTTATATTTATTTTTTACCTATTAACATAGATGCACACTCTTTCCACAGACTGTATAGTACATTTTTTCATATTTACACAATCTAATTATTGAGTGCTGCAATTATCATTGTAACTATCCATTTACAAACTGACATTTCTAAGCCTATAGACTTGAACTTACACAACATGAGTGAATGGGGAACTATGTCAAGTGCTTTGGCAAAATCCAAGTATACAATATCCACAGCCACATCTTATGCCGTGTACACACGACCGGTTTTAATGTCATGGAAACACAACGTTTTTCTCAACATGATTCAAGCCTGCCTTGCATACACACAATGGTGGGAAAAAATGCTTGAGAAAAGCACGGTGTCATACAACACGTATGACGGCACTATAAAGGGGATGTTCCATTCGGATGGCGCCACCCTTTGGGCTGCTTTTGCTGATTTTGTGTTAGTAAAAGTTTTGTGAAAGACGATTCATGCTTTTCAGTCTTCGTGCTTTTCAGTCTGTTACAGGGTGATAAATGTGCTATCTCCATTACAAATGCTAGTTTTACAAGAACGAGCGCTCCCATCTCATAACTTGCTTCTGAGCATGCACGTTTTTTCCCGTCGTTAAAGCCTACACACAACCCTTTTCACGACGTGAAAAACGACCCAAAAAATTAAAGCACGTTCTAAATTTTTAATGCCCATTTTTCACATTGAGAAAAATGTTCTGGAGCCTACACACGATCGTTTTTAATGACTAATTCAAAAAATGGCATTTTTTCATGAAAAACGGTCGTGTGTACGTAGCATAAGTCTAAGGCCTCGTACACACGATCAAATCTGTCTGCTGGAAACGGTCTGCTAGACCGTTTCAGCAGACAGATTCGATCGTGTGTACGGGCTAACAGACGGATTTGGCCACCCGACAGATTTCAAAGCATGCTTTAAATTCTATCGGGTGGGAACCCGTCCGCCCGACATGTCTGCTGGTTAGTACACTTACCAGCAGACATGTCGTCTCGCACCGGCGCCGAATGGTTTTGGTGCATGCGCGGAAGTGTTTTACTTCCTGGTGTGGTGACGTGGCGGCGTCAACGTCACTGCCACGTCACCGACACATCAGCGCGCTGTCTGCTGGCGGGGATTTTGGTTTGCTCGTGTGTACATGCGAGCAAACCAAAATGACAGCAGACAGATTTGTTCAAATCGGTCGGACAGACCGTTTTGAACAAATCTATTGCCTCGTGTGTACGAGGCCTAAGGTTTTGCTTATCTTCTAATAAAAATAAATACAATTTGTGAAACCGCGCTGACTATTGCTAAAATTTAATTTTCTAGCAAACACTCCTCTATATGGTCTTTTATGAAACTCTAAAGTATCTTTCTGACTATAGAATTTAAAGTAAACAGTCTGTAGCTACTCGGTAAAGACTTTGTTCCCTTTTTAAATATAGGCACCGCATTGGCCTTACGCCATACGCCAATCCAGTGGTACCATGCCAGTCTTTAAAGAGTCTATAACATCTAGAGACACTGGCTTAGATATAACAGAGCTTAACCCTTTCAGAATCCTTGGATGCAAGCCATCTTTATTCACCTTTCTTTTGTCTAAATGTTTCTAGACCATATCAATTTTGATATCAATTTTGAAACATTATTTATCATTCTGGGGCTATACTAATACTCAATACTAATCCCAATAAGCATTTGAGCTTCACCACTTTCATTTGTATACACAGAACTGAAGAAGGCATGTAATATATTTGTCCACAGCAACCAATCTACATGCTCAGACCTGACATTTGTACAGTTAATATATTTGAATATTTTTGGGGGGCTTGTCCTACTCTCTTTTAAAACCTGTCGTTCATTTTCAATTTTGTGGCATTGATTTCCTTTTTACACATTGGGGTTAATTTACTAAACCTGGGGAGTGCAAAATCAGGCTCACATCTGCAAAGAAACCAATCAGCTTCCTGGTTTTATTGCCAAAGCTTAACTGAACAAACTGAGGCTAGAAGCTGATTGGTTTCTATGCAGAAGAGAGCCTGATTTTGCATTCTCCAGCTGTAGTAAATAAACCCTATTGTGTTATATTCTTTGTAACTTTTAAGTGATGATAGTGGCCCCTCATTTTTTATATTTTTTAAAAACTCTTTTCCTATTATTTATAGCTTTTATCTTTGAGCATGATATTAAGCCTTTAAATGTATTGCCAGTAGGAATATATTTTGTAGTGTGTTTGCATACAGTCATTTTGAAGCATTCCTATTTTTTGTGTTCTTTCTCTCCCTGTGTAAATCTTGGAGAGCAGCCCTCATCCTTTTAAAATTTGCTCACTTAAAATCAAGTGTTTTAATCTTTCCAATTTGTGCTTGATGTTTACAGCTTACATTACATGAAATCATGTTATGGTCACTGCTACCCAGATATTGCCTTATATGGACAGAAGAGACATGGGATCCGCGGCTCTATTGTCATCTTGATGTGTTTTCATGTTTTAACTTCTGTATGTTCAATTTTAATCATAGTAAAAGTAGTTTTAAGGTATACTGCACTATGAAGGGTCCTTATGTCCTGAGAGTCTGGTTGCAGAGTGATGGACATGGTGTTGCTGATCTCCTAAAGAAATCACACACCCTTTTCCTTGTGCATGAGGATTTATATGCCACAATATATCATCCCTGAGTGTATTAGGAAAAGTATCATTGATACCAGTGACAGAGAGTGACCAGGATTGATCCCCAACTGGGAAGGCATTTGAGACCTGCATTTATATAGATTCATCTGCGGAGGTGAGTGTATTGGCATAACAGTGGTGGGATTCAATGAATACTTTGTAACGTATATATTGAGCACTGTGTGAAGGATCTTGGGAACTGCATATTAATGTATATGTTCAGAACATTTCTACATTGGCCACCACCGATCAGAACACTGAAATGTATATGTTGGGCACATTTACAGTATGTCGCCTTACCACTATGGGACTGAAAGCCTTTAGCTGCTCTGCCCCCTGACTTCAGAATACCCTGCCACCTGACACCCACAACTTTGATTTCCTACCCATCTTCAAATCATGTTTCATCTTTTTAAACTGGCATACTCTGTCTGACTTCATTGATTTTTTTTGTAATTTAATGGTAATTTAATGTATATTTATTTTATTTATTTACTTTTTTGTTGCTCTGTTGTAATCATTGTAAGATGATCATAAATGTATTATTATTATTATTATTATTATTATTATTATGTGCAAATGCATAAGATCTTTTGGTCACATGGAGAACAGTATTTAGATTTGTTTGTAGCAAAGTGTTTCTTTTCACGATTTATGTACACTTGATCAATTTATATTTGGTTGCAAGGATATTTATTGCAACATATTTATTTTTTGCATTATATATGGACATTAGTAATACGCTTCACATAGTTTGAGAATAACAGGTCCAGTAGAGCATAATTTCTAGTTGGGGCCTCTATGAACTGTACCATAAAACTGTCTTGTAATAGGTTTATACATTTTAATGTTCCAGCAGTGCCATTAGTTCAGTCAATATCAAGGTACTGGTAGTTATAATCCCCTATTGCAATTCTTTCTATTTGTGCAAGAAGCTGAGTCTCTACCTCGTAATTAACACTGTGAATCATCATCACACTCTTCATCAACAAGGTCTTCGTTCACACTTACATTGAGATCATGTTTCACATAAAGACAGACATCTCCACCTTTTCACTTTATCCTGTCTCTCCAAAAGAGAGCATATCCAGGAATATGAATAGCCCAGTCATGTGAAGAATTAAGCAAAGATTCAGCAATGTCAGTACAATCACAGTTCTCCTTATGCACCAAAGCTTCCAATTCACTTATTTTGCTTGGCAGATTTCTGCCATTGGTGAACAAACACTTTAAATCAGTGTCACATGTATTTCTTTAAGTCATCTAATGTTACATTTTGATCCTGACTTTTGGTCCATAGCAGTAAAAAGAATGTGACCTTTGCTATTTACAATAACTGCTAATTATTCACAAGGCACTAGCTGATTACTGCAAGGGGTATATGTATAAAAATGTGCCATGTGGATGTCTTAAGCATTCACAGAGGTACAATGAATGAACTATGTCTTGTTTGCAATATGATTATCTCCTATGATCGTCAGTTCTAGTGGCAATACTGTTGTTTTTTTTTTTTTATTGTGGTATTTCTAAACATACTGCATAATGCCCACTAGATGGAGCTGATGATTATATAAAATAATCATCTTACAAACAATATGAAAATTATTCATTTGATTACGGCTATATTCACACAATCGGGTAGCTGTGGCAAATGGAGACTGTGGCAAATGGATTCCAATGAACAGAATCAGCGACTGAATGACCATGATCAGCGAGCGGCAGCTGCTCAGCCTATATAAACGAATGGTGGCTGCTGTTGTTCACACACAAGGGGATAACTGCAGTTATACATGGCGGTCCGAGGCTGGACGCAGTCAGCTGTTAGGTATCTGACACTTTTGTATTACTGGTCTGTCTTAGAACATTAGGTCAGCAAGGATAGTGAAGATACTATCTGACATTTAGGTTATTACTGAAGAGCAAACCTATAATTCTGCATATTAATAATGATTATGAAAATATGACACAACATATAAGCATAAAGTTAAAAAATCACATTGTAAATAACTTTCAGTTAGAGCTGTTGCTTGAATGCTGTATAAAAATGTATGCATTTTTTTACGGCCCTATACAATTTTGTGAACAATTTTATTTATCTTCTATCATACAAACATGGCTCAAGATCTCCCAAACCCAAAACCTCTGCTAAGTTACTTTTGAGGTCTGTTCTCTTTTTCTGTTCTCCATCCATAACTGAGATTGTTGCAGTCTCGTGTTTCTTCAGGGTTGCCAAAATAAAAGACAAAAATCTTTAAAAGGAACAGTAATTTAGCCCTATAGCAAAATGAAAGCATGACTAATAGCTTTATTTCACAATCACCCCTCTGTTTAACATATTTGTAATGCAAATACTCTTCTAAATACAGATATATTTATGCATATGCATTTTCAATAAACATAATGATGAAGATGTGTATGTTAGAAATGCCAAAGTGGGTTATTACTTTTGTTAGATATGCAGTATTTCGACCAGCATTTGTTTTCTTTTATCGCATAGGTATGGGCCTCCTTTGCTAATCAAAAACGAAATATTGTTTATAATTCTGGCTGGCGTTCAGAGGAAGCTGTACAAATGATTGCTGAAACTATAGTTACTACAGACAGAAAAGATCTATAAGACTTTAATATACACATAGAGAACATGTAACCCAGATGCTTTAACAGCTGTCAACTATCACTGTTTTGTCATTTGTAATTCATTGTTTATACAGAAAATAGGTCTAAATAAGTAACCATTCCTGGTGATCCACCAAAAAAAATACATTTTAGGCTGATCTGGTTTGCTCCTCCACATGTAAGCCTAACAAACAACTGACAAATGATAGAAAGAAAGAATGAGGAATTACATATGATGATGAATGATAAATAGAAGAGTGACTGTCGTGCATATGTTACAAATTATATCCCATAGAACCAGCAGTGGTGTTAAAACTATTGTGTATGAGACGGGAATCTCTTTACACTATTTACAATACAACTTTATCAATAACTGCATTTCCTGCTTAATGAAATAAAAAAAAATAAAAAACAATAGTGAACATATTATAAAAAAAATAACATGACGTAGAACATAAAAAAAAAAAAAAAAGGATGTTAGTCAATCCCAAATGTTAATGCCGCATACACACGACTGTTATTTATGTCATGGAAAAAAAAAAAGTTTTTCTCAACGTGATTTCTCTGAAGCCTGCCTTGCATACACATGTTTGTGAAAAAAAATGCTCGAGCAAAGCGCGGTGACTCCAACACATACAACGGCACTATAAAAGGGAAGTTCCATTCGAATGACACCAACCTTTGGGCTGCTTATGCTAATTTCCCCGTATCATAACTTGCTTCTGAGAATGCACGTTTTTTTCCCCACTCATTAAAGCGTACACACAACTTTTTCAAGACGTGAACAACGACAAGAAAAAATAGAGCAGGTTCTAAATTTTTAACAGCCATTTTTCTCATCAAGAAAAATGCTCTGGAGCATACACATGACCGTTTTTCACGACCAATTAAAAAAAAATGCGTTTTTCTTGTCATGAAAAATGGTCGTGTGTATGCGGCATAACTGTTTCCTTTGTCAAACACAGTACAGTATATTAAAAGCAAGGGTGAAGTTTAAATGCTAGAACCATTTTGTAGAACTAAGAAGATAGTTCATAAAGACAACAGCACTGTGGCAAATTGCTACTGGGGAAGTATAAATAACATGCCTAATTTAAAGGTAACATAAAGCTCTGTTAATTTTAAACTTCCAATCATGTGAAAAATAATCTTAATTTTTCCAAACTTGCCCGAATGACTGAATGTTTGACATGAACATATACTCTCTTTACTGTTCTGCACATTACACATTCAAAGATATAGTACCTATATATTTTAGTTTTTTCCAGTTCTAGAAAATTTAAACAAAATGCTGCTTTATGGTAGTCAGCATTTATAACTTTAAAAGTACCTAGACCAGTGATTCTAAACTCCTGTCCTCATGACTCACTAACAGGCCAGATTTTAGGTATTACATTGGGGAAATGTAGACTAGAATACTCCAATCACTGAGCAGCACATGATATCACCTGTGATGTATTTCAGTTATCTTGCAAACCTGGCCTGTTAGGGGTTCAAGGATAGGAGTTGAGAACCACTGACCTAGACTGAAGGGAATCCTTACACTGCAGCTTTCTCTCCTGAAAGGAAAATGAACGGTGACATAACCAAATCCCACAATACATCCTTTGAGACTAGAAGTCACATGAATACAGTGCCTTAGATAATTCCACATTGCAGATATACAGATTTAGATTTTTAAGGAAAGGTAGTATACTTTTTAAGTAGGATTTTAAGACAAAGGGTGCTGTTAACCTCTACTAGAGTGTGAGATAAGGCGAATAATGTTATTACAGGGGCCATGGCCATAGGGTCATGTGACCTTACTAAGTCAATTAGGTCATCAGTAACCCCATCCTTTTGGTATGTGCAGTTGTGGGGTGGAGAATGCAGCTGATTTGGCCAGTGGTCTACTATTATGTGACAGCTTCCCCTGGGTTGGGCTAAAACCAGGTTTAACTTGAACTTTAGATCATCACTAATTTCTAATCCAAAATGTTCCCTACAAAATAGAAAATCTTAATTTTATGAGTTTAGGTTCACACAGCAAGGGGGTGCTAATAAGGGCTTTACCCCTCCAGAATTAAAGTCAGGATTATTATTATTGGATTTATTTACCAAAGGAGTTCAGTACATACACATAACAAAGCACATTTTCAGTTAGTTTAGTAAATAAGGTATGTTCATTTGAATGATCCAACCATGTATTAGCAACAAGTATTTTTTTTTTAAACTTCCCTTGCACATGATTTGGTATGTAAAGTAAATGTTACTTTATTCAATGTGATCATCCTCTACTGTCTAAATAAATTGACTCCTATGAATAAAAATACTTATAATAACTACTCTAGGGAAGAGCACAAATGGCATATGTAACATGATTTAAAATACAACTTTTAGTTGGCTAGATAGTAGATATTATTATCAACTAGTGATAGGCTTCCCTGCTGACAGCTGAATGGAAAATAAAACATTTCTGGCACTACAAAAATGTGGAGAAAAAATGGTGTGGGGTTCCCCCCAGTCAATACCAGTCCCTTTGGGTGGGACCTCTGACCAGTTGTTCTGAGGGGGGGGTGTCTCTGTGTCAGAACACAATAGCACAGCAGGGGAGATGGATGTACTATCTTTGGTTTGTTAGTATAGTGGCTCCTCATGAGCTGTTAGTTTTTTTTTTTTTTGATTTAGTCCTGCTGGGTTGAAAAAAAAAATACTAGTGTGTACTAGGCTTAAGGGTAAAACAAATCTTAATGCCTAAACACATTTTTTTTTAATTTTGACATGTGTTAGTAAAACCATACATATCTTCACAACTACTTTGGGCAACCAGGTGAATTATATCTTGCTTTGTTTTAAGACAAAGTGGGCTTTTATTTGGTGGTAAATGGGTATGGATATCTCCTGATTTTTTTTTTTATAATTATTATTATCAAAGGAAACCTGGTCCATAATAGTTTTAAAAAAAATTTTACTACCATAGCCTACTACTAGAAAACAATCCAAAATAAATCCTCCTGCTCCCGGCAACCACAGTAATACCACATACACTATATTGTGAAAATCATTGGAACGCCTGCTTTTACACACACATGAACTTTAATGGCATCCCAGTCTTAGTCCGTAGAGTTCAATATTGAGTTGGCCAACTCATTGCGGCTATAACAGCTTCAACTCTTCTGGGAAGGCTATCCACAAGGTTTAGGAGTGTGTCTATGGGAATGTTTGACCATTCTTCCAGAAGTGCATTTGTGAGGTCAGGCACTGATATCAGTCCCAAAAGTATAAATAAAAGGGTAGCTAGATTAGCATACTTTCAAAATGAAGGCATTAGTTGAGTATTTCTAAAAGTTCTCTTATTTTCACTAACAAATTTATAGAAATAAAAATAAGGATCAAAAAGGAACAGTAGGCAGCTGACTTGGTAAATCACGTTGGTAAATCCTTAAAAGAGAAGTATGGGCTTGTGAAAAAAATCAACACATTTATACTCACCTATGCAAAGGTGAGTATGGGGTGATTGTACCATGGTTAATGGACTTTATAGGCACAAGGAGACAAAGTTTGGGATTTGGCACTGTTGTATTTTTAAGGTTAGTGAGAGTCCATATTACCACCCGGTGGTTTCTCAATTTATTCTTACCTAGATGGATGCTACATTGATCCAATGCATCTGTCCCCGTTGGCTCTAAAGCTGAGAATTGAGTGATCAAAGACCGCTGATTGCTCAGTTTGCATCCATTAGTGAGCAGAGATCCTGTGACTGCCTGTCATTGGCTCTCTGCTATGCCCCTTCAGTGCTCACCTGTGGAGGGGGTAGGAGCAGCTGGCTCAGGTTTTCAGTGGCTCACTAAGAGGCTGAGCCAGCTGCTGGTCCAGGCATGTGGATGCATCCCAACTATAAATTCGGGATATTTCCTGAGCATGGTTTAGCTGACCTTAGCCTGTTGTCAGCTGAAAATGAGTCAGAGGAGTGCAGAATGAATTGCATTCCTGTGTTCAATAGGATAAGTATAGCAAAATAATGTGATATTTTCTATTAGTAAATTCCATACATTGGTAAAACAGTATGTTACATCATGATGATAAAGTAAATGTAAGAAAAATATGTCACCAGACTGATGGACACATTGAGAAGGGCTTGGCCTCTTATGTTGTATATTGTATTATTTCCTATGCAGTATAACCTGACATGTTTTTCCACTATTTAAGAATTTCTATGTAAGATCTTTTATGATGTAGCTTTTTTTTCAATGTATGATTTATTGCTAGAGTTATGATGTACTGAACATAAAAATGTCTATGATATGAACATAATTGTATCAATGTAGCATATATTGTTTTCTTTGTACAACGAAATGCCAGGTCTTGCCTTCTGTGATGCTTTCATGGTACAACTTTCATAAACAAATTGAAATGCAACAATGGTTCAAACCAGATGAAATTACACTAGCTTTTTAAATGTCTTAATATGTTTGGAGGTTTATAAATGTATGCAACATATGTGCATTTTTATTTGCATTCATATATCATATTATCAATCTATTTTGTATGTGCAAGGTTTTTCTTTAAAAAGCCCTAAATGTGGTTATTTATTCATTTGGATTTTACTTCAAGATACTGTATACATAATTTATATTTATATTTAATATTTTTCCATAGTTATAAATATGTTTACATGAATTTATGATTAGTAATGGCAGATCAATTTTCCCCACAGTGAATTCTCAGAAACCAACAATGGACAACAGTGCCTAAATAATAATACATTTAGCATAGTGTGCATTATTTTACACAGCTTATGTTTGATTTGATGTCGTTTTATTTGACTTGTGGTCAAGCCTAAGTGCTACATTCATTTAACATTACATGAATTCTAAAGAGCCTATTAAAAAAGTCTCATGTTGGTCAAACAGGGGATGTGAAAGTCTGGCTTGTATGATGTACACAAATGCACACTAATGAGCTATGGCCCTATGTTTAATTACATATGCAGAGAAATGTTATACAGAAAATACATTTTACAACTTTATACTTGAGGGGCAAAAAATGTAGCATGTGTTAATTTGGTGATTGCCATGCATTATGACTGCAATTAAAATGGTCATAAATACAGCTGTCACTTTTGTTTCCTTTCCTGTCTAGTGGATGGTTATTTTGTTAATAGCCTACACTCCTTAACGTCATGAAAGGCTAAGCAAGAAGTCTGACAGGAAGATGGATAACTAGAGTTAAAGTATAGACTATGACTTTGTATAAACTGAACGAGATATTTATATACAAACATATATTTGGATAGAATGATGTTATTTAAAATACCTACAAAGCTACATCATAGTGGCTTTTAGATGGATAGGTATGCAAAGTGGGTAACCTTTTACTGTGATCATGCTGTGGGAAAGCATCTCAGGACATGCAGGAGTGACCTTTCCTTCTCTAGATCTGTACTCTTTAGATAAAGGATCAATGATAGACAAAAAGGCATAGGCAGCAATGCTTCATTTAGCATAATAATGACAATTCAATGTACACAGCACAAATGAATGAATGAATTGACCAACTGACTGACAAAGGGTGAACAAATAGAATTAAATATTAATGTTTTTGCACACCTTTTGCTTGTGTCTGCAATGATGTAGGAACATGGGTCAAATAAGTCAGTGGAAACATAATAATCTTGCTCAAATGTACCATTCTGGTTATCCTACTGAAATTATCAGAGGTGTACTAATGGAAAGTTGTTGAGCAATGAAGGTGACAATATTAGGAGATGCATAATGACATCCCATTCCTATCTCCTTACTCCCATCTGGACATGGATATTTCCTGTATCTGTGCCCTTGAGTGTAATCGACTAAAGCATAATAACCATGCCACTATCTTAAAAAAGTAACATTCATTGGGTACTGTTGATTATTCTGTTTTACCCAAAACATGTATGTTTGCATATTGCATAGCCTGTAGCAGGTATCAAAGAACAAAAAAAATTAGCTACAGTATATAGCATAATATGTTGCAAAGAACAGTTTTGTGTTTTTTTAGGTACTATTCCATAAAGGGAGTACAAATTATTCAAATAGTAATTTAATTGTTCACATAGCTTAGTAAACAAGATTAAACAGAGTTCACGCTGAATACCCCATCATGTTCAAGGGAAATTTTAAAACCGGATTTTTTTCTGCAAATTATTGAATCGTTAAAGAAAACCCACCTTGGCCTTAAATACGGTATTGTGCTAAGTAAAAGTTCCCTTTTCAAAGTAAATATTCCCCTTTTTAAAGTGAATAGTCACTTTACTAAGTGAGTAGTCTTGTCTCCTTTAGTAAATAATCCATGATTAAATGTTACCTTGAAGTAGTTTACCTGGCTTAAACTGACTAACATAAAAATGATATCTGAATCCTTGCCATAGATTACTGCACATCATGATCAATTTACCATCTAAGAATATAGCTATATGTACTGTAAATAGGAATTTAGTCATCATACCTTCTGTAAAGTATGTCTAAAAGCTGGTTAACTCCTTTAGTAGAACTGTTATATAAAGAGGAGTCAAAAAAAAAAAAAAAAGTGATACCACCTTCTATAATAAGTATAATTCCCAAGCATTTAATGCTATTAAGATGTTCTTCCAAAACAGATACACTTTTACTTCTCTATTTAATAATGTTGAAATGACCCCTTAAACTGAAGTTACTTGAATTTTAGCTATATTTGTAAGTGCAAAGCAGAACGACACAAATAGATGTAGACAGCTTAATGGTCCCCGTAAGACCTTTAACACAATGGGTGGTCCACATCTGAACTTTTCCTATGATCTATTTTCTTTTCTTTGATTCACTTCAGAAACAGTATGTGTACAAAATAATACAAAGTAAAAGACCTATATTTCACAGTTGGACTTTGAACAACAGACTGTGTCATCAAAAAGCTTAAAGCTTTAAATAGTTTGACAAGTATATTTTGCTAATAAAACAACTTTTTGTATTTAATTTGAATTGTTTGTAAACAATTTGTAATTATAATGTATTTGTAGCCCTCTAAACTGGGTTACATTTAAAAGAAATAATTTTTAATCAGCATTCAGTTTTTATAAAATAAAAAGACAATGTATCATAATAGGCTGTTATTTAAACTTATATGACATTTGACTTCTAGTCGGAAATTTCACATTTCAATTTCTGTATGTGTAAATTTAGTCTTATGAGATTCAATTTCCTTTGAAAGCTATTGAACATACTCTTAACTTACAGTTTTCAATCAACATTCACTGAACATCACAAGAGCTAGAGCCCCCAGGACATTTGGAAAACATCACAGTAGTTTGCTTGTTTGTTCACACTTCTGTTTTTAATGTTTGGAAATGTTATGCTACAAAGTTAACTGGTAGACATGGGCTCATAAAACGAGAAAAGGGAATTGAGCACTTCTGGCACTATAAAATGAACCATGCATTTTTGTTGATAGCTGTTGTGTGTAATATAATTGGTTTCATTTACATTGGGTTTCACTGTGTTATCATTGTGGCATTATTGTATATACAGATTGTCTAATTAATAAGGAAATCATGGCAAAGGGCTTTATTTTAGGTAAATTGTTTCATTTACATTGGGTTTCACTGTGTTATCATTGTGGAATTATTGTATATACAGATTATCTAATTAATAAGGAAATCATGGCAAAGGGCTTTATTTTAGGTAAAATTGTTTATATTAGGGCAACTTTCCAGTTTGCCCTCACATAAACACGCACACACACACACACACACACACATATATATATATATATATATACATACAATCATTGTTCATGCATCAAACGACTTCACACCGAAAAAAAAAAATCCTAGCCTATCCATTATGAACTCACACATTCAAGTCCCTCTCTACCTGAGACTTCAATACTGGTGTCCAGCAACCTAAAATATTTTACCTACAAAGTAGCACCACACAGTGTGCCTGATTTACTAAAGGTTATGTGTTTCACAGAAAATTGATTGGATGCAGATAAGAAAATGGTATCCTCACCAAATGTACTATGCTACAACAGTGCAGGTAGACAAGGTTGTTTAGGCTACACTGTATATAAATAGAATTACTAACAAGTGTGGTTTTCTGTGCAACACATGCCACAGCATCTATAAATGTACACCAGTTAATCTGTAGCATGGCTTAAATAAAAATATACATTTTTCAATGTCTGTGGGCCTACCTAACTCCTTTAACATGTTTGAATATGTATACTATAAAATTGGATACATTAAACTAAATAAATGAACATTGGTTTCATTAAAGTAGATTGCATAAACTTCTAATTATTATAAAGGCCTCATTGTACTGCACATATATTTGCAAATGATGGAAGTTCACTCACCAGCCGTGGTATGGATTTCTTTATGCTGGTGTTTGGAAAGGAGGCTCCAATGACAAATAGCTATACATAAGATACCTTTTTTGCTTTGATTGTATGGTGCACTTTTTCAGCCCATATTATTTTCATTGCTTAACAAACCAGACAATGATGGTTTGTGAAACCAGTAGATTTATATGTGTGTTGAGCACTTTGTGGGTGTCGGTGTATATCCTGCATGTGGGTGTTTGGTGAAATTTTTTGAGCATCGAGTGAAGCTTTATTTAGCATTAATTACATATTACTATAATAAAAAAAAAAATCTGCTCTGATCTGTTTACATTATTAAATCAAGCCTCATGTCTCTCCCAAAGCAGGCCATAGTATAACAGCATTTTTGGAATTCACAACACTTTTTCATCATCAAACTGGCTTCCCAAGGGGGTACAGAGAAGGAAAAAGGAAACATTAAGAGTTGGAGAGTATAATAGTTCCCAGCATTGATATGTGGGGGGAATATGGTAACCCAAATTTACATTTTGAACAAGAAAGCATAATAGGTTTTGTTCTGGCCTATTTGGTCCTGTATATAAAGGATAGAGAGAATGTTACTGTAAGAGAGTCCAGCACGTAGGGATGTGATGTTCAATCATGGTAAATAATGCTTCTGGGATGAGCTGACACAGAGACCAGTATTCAAGGAATGTGTCACCTTGCAGATGAGCAAGGTGACAAAAAATAAATTACATAGGACAGTGGTCATTAACCACTTCATTACCGAGCCTGTTTTTCAGATTCGGTGCTTACGAGACTAAAACAGTTTTTTTTGCTAGAAAATTGTTTAAAACCCCCAAACATTATATATATTTTTTTTTCTAACACCCTAGAGAATAAAATGGCGGTCATTGCAATACTTTTTCTCACACCGTATTTGCGCAGCGGTCTTACAAGCGCACTTTTTTTGGAAAAAATTCACTTTCTTGAATTAAAAAATAAGACAACAATAAATTTGGCCCAATTTTTTTATATATTGTGAAAGATAATGTTACGCCGAGTAAAATGATACCCAACATGTCACGCATAAAAATTGCGCCCGCTCGTGGCATGGCGTCAAACTTTTACCCTTAAAAATCTCGATATGCGACGTTTAAAAAATTCTACAGGTTGCATTTTTTGAGATGACGAGGAGGTCTAGGGCTAGAATTATTGCTCTCGCTCTAACGATCGCGGCGATACCTCACTTGTGTGGTTTGAACACCGTTTTCATATGCGGGCGCTACTCGCGTATGCGTTTGCTTCTGCGCGCGAGCTCGTCGGGACGGGGCACTTTAAAAAATTTTTTTTTGGGTTTTGGTTTTTATTTTTATTTATTTTATAATTTTTAACACTGAAAAAAAAAAAAAAAAAAAATTATCACTTTTATTCCTATTACAAGGAATGTAAACATCCCTTGTAATAGAAAAAAGCATGACAGGTCCCCTTATATATGAGATCTGGGGTCAAAAAGACCTCAGATCTCATATTCAGGCTTAAATGCAAAAAAAAAAAAAAAAAAAAAAAAAAAAAAAATAAGTCAAAATGTAAACATATTAAATGTCTCTTTAAGACGCTGGGCGGAAATGACGTTTTGACGTCACTTCCGCCCAGCAGAGAGAGGGGGACGGCTGAGGGACATTTTTTCCCTCAGTCACATCCCCGGACAGACAACGAGTGGACCCGATCGCCTCCGCCGCTACCGACGGCTACGGTAAGCGGCGGAGGGCGCGGGAGAGCGGCGGGAGGGGGGGGGCACCCTCTCCCGCCGCCGGTAACGGCGATCTCGCGGCGAATCCGCCGCGATGACCACCGTTATCGTTAACAGGACCGCCCCACGAAGAGATGGATATCTCGGTTGTGGCAGCAGCTGCTGCCGTTACCGAGATATCCATCTTCAAAAACGTGACGTCTTTGGACGTGGGGCCGGTCACAAGTGGTTAATGGTAGAGATGATAGAGGGGAAAGGTTGTGGTTGTAGATCCTTCCATGCACATGCTAGGTTTATATGTGCTGCTATCAGGATATGTGTTTGTGGCAAACCTAGCCACTTCTGGAACGCTGGACGTTACATGTCAAAAGGTTGTCTGTATTATATGCTATGTATTCTGCTGGGTCTTATGTGGGCATAGTAATTCATATGCTGGCAGCTGTAAGCCACTAGCGTTCAAGTACTTAGTTTTATGTTGCCCAATCAGTGTTCGGCAGTTTTAAACCGAACTCCCACAACACATAACCCCAGACCCCAGCTATCAACCGACTTTTCCCTTGTGCAGCAATGCCTGATGGGAGAATTATCCAAACTGTTAAGTTCCCCATCTGGTCCTCCCTGTATTACCCCTGTTAAATCTATTTGGCTGTTTGGAAACCCCTTGCATGGGGAATTATATAAATATGGAAGCCTGTGAATAAAAAGTCAGTTGACTCTCAGAGCTGTGTGTCGTCTGGTTACTGGGGGAGATTTGGGACATTGCCTTACTTGTCAATGCTGACTGTGGATTTACCCTGGTTACCAGCGGAGATCGTGGAGTTTAATATTGTACTCTGCTACATTTGGTGGCAAGCGACGGGATCCAACCTTACAGCCGATAAGAGCAATTCGTGCAATGTGAACTACCGATGTAAATGGAGACGGATTATTCTACGCTAAAGCGGCAGACATTAAAGGAACTGCTAGAAGCCAGGGGTAAGGTAGCCAGCAACAAATCCAAAGCTGTACTAACTGCCGAGCTGATGGAGGGAGACAGAGCCCGCAGCGCTACACCACCAGCAGCCATGGAAGAAACCCTCTACCAGAGAGAAATGAGGACCAGGCTGGAATTTTTGCCACAGCCTATATCAGATGCCATGCTGCATATGGTAATGGCGAATGTGCAGGAGTACGTGATGGCACACAGTCCGCAGTATACACAGTCTCGAGCAGAATCCACTACTGGGTCACTCTACAACCAGGTAAAACCCAAAATTCCCTATCATGCCTTTAAAATGTTTTGCGAGGAGAAGGATGAGATTGATGGGTATTTACAGGATTTTGAGAGACTGTGTGATTTACATGACTTGGAACGGACAGTATGGGTCCCATTGCTAGCAGGCAAGCTGGTAGGTCGGGCAGCAGAAGCATATCGCGCTGTACCCAGTGAGGACAGCAAGGATTATGATAAAGTGAAGCGAGCGATATTAGAGAGATACGCCATTACTCCAGAGGCATACCGGCGCAAGTTTAGAAACCTGCGCAAACCAGAAAAGGATTCACATGCTGAATGGGCACACAAGCTGGACCAAGCTTCCCAAGGGTGGATACAAGCCAGCCAAGCCACTACTATGGAGGAATTGAGACAGTTAATGCTGTTGGAGCAATTCTTCAACGGTTTGTCCCCAGAGGCACAAGAATGGGTGCGAGACAGGAAACCTCTCACCCTAACCGAAGCGGCTCGATTAGCGGATCAGCATTTTGATGCAAGGAGACATCATGGGCCCCTAACCAAGAGTTATCCTCGACCTGTGGGACCACCCAGTACTCTACCACCCCCCGGTCTCACAGCCTCCCCTTTTCGTCAATCCCAAGGGACTTTACCACCACCCTCCAGATATAACGGACGTGCCAACATCCAATGCCACACCTGCAAACAGTGGGGACATATGGCACTCGAGTGCACCCAAAACCGGGGCAGACCCGCCTGGAACCAAGGCCGACCGAACCCGGCACCAAGGGCTGCTGCCCATCATTATCAACGGGAGCCGGCCACTCAAGAGATGTTGAGCATTCCAGCGGAAGAACCCCTGGGAATCTTGCATGAGGTGATGACAGTCCGAGCCACGGATAACCGGCAGCATCATCGACAGCCAGTGACCTTGGAGGGGAAAGAAGTCCAGGGACTTCGGGATTCAGGAGCTACTTTAACCTTGATAGCACCCAATTTGGTCCCTGACTCGGCACACACTGGCGGATCAGTGGCAGTACGAGTGGCAGGGGGAGCAGTGTACCGACTACCCATTGCCAAAGTACATTTGGATTGGGGTGTGTGGGAGGGGGGGACGGTAGAAGTGGGCCTCATGCAAAATTTACCAGCAGATGTTATGCTGGGAAATGACTTGGGCCAGATGACCTCTGCTTTTGTACCCCAGGCCCCATACCAGGAAGCCCATCCAGTGACCACACGGCAACAGGCTCGCACCACGGTTCCACCGACACACTCTGAGGCTCCGGTAAGAGACCATGACCCCCACACGACACGTATGTCCTGGGATACCCCGACTAAGTTTGAGGCCGAGGTGAGGTCAGACCCCACGCTACAGGTATACAGGGACAGGGTACACGCTGACCAGGCTGGGCTAGAGGGGGAGCGGTACACCTGGGAGAAAGGGCTACTTTACCGCATTGCTGAAAGAGGAGTGGGAGGGTCGGCCACAGTAACGACTAAACAGTTAGTGGTTCCCCAGAAGTATAGGCAAGAACTGCTTCGGATTGCCCACGACATTCCCCTGTCTGGGCATCTGGGGATGACACGTACCCGATACAGGTTGACCCACGCTTTCTTCTGGCCAGGGATCTCCAAGGATGTGAGGCAATACTGCACCTCCTGTGACATTTGCCAGCGAGTAGGCAAGCGAGGTGACCGCCACAAAGCCAAGTTATGTCCTCTTCCCATTATTGAAGAACCCTTCAGTAGGGTGGCCGTAGATATAGTGGGGCCCTTACCAAAACCCAGTCCCTCCGGTAAAAGATATATTTTAACTGTAGTGGACTATGCCACCCGGTACCCCGAGGCTATAGCCCTCACCAACATTCATGCCGAAACTGTGGCAGAGGCCTTAATGAAAATATTTTCCAGGGTGGGGTTTCCCCAAGAAATCATATCCGATAGAGGCACCCAGTTCACCGCCGAGGTAACCCAACAACTATGGAAGATATGTGGCATTAAGCCAATAGTAAATTTGGCGTACCACCCCCAGTCCAATGGTCTATGCGAAAGGTTTAATGGTACGCTGAAGCAGATGCTCCGTACATTTGGAGAGGCTCATGAAGACTGGGAGCGCTTTCTACCCCATCTGCTCTTTGCTTATAGAGAGGTACCCCAAGAGTCAACAGGGTTTTCCCCTTTTGAATTACTGTTTGGGAGAAGCATTGGTAGGGGGAGAGTAGCCCAGACGGAACCCCTATTGTATCCTACGTACTGGAGTTCAGGGACCGTCTGGAGGCGCTAACCCAGGCTGTGTGCACCAACCTCCGGGCGGCCCAACAACGTCAGTGCCGCTGGTACGATAGGGGAGCCAGAGACCGCAGCTTTCAGGTGGGACAAAAGGTTTTGATTTTAAAACCGGTCCGCACAGACAAGCTGCAGGCCATCTGGCAAGGCCCATACCAGGTGGTGGAACAGAGATGTGACACCACCTATGTGATTGGCCCCTGCTCAGGGGTAGGGGAGAGACGCATGTTCCACGTGAATATGCTCAAACCATACCATGAGAGGATAGAGGAAGTGGCCGCCATATGCGCTTCCGCCTCGGAGGATCAGGAGAATCTGCCACTACCTGACCTCTTAGAACAGGAGGGACAGACGGAGCCCTCCAAGGGGGTTCAGCTGGGGGAGCGGCTAAGCCCTCAGGAGCGTGCCCAGGTACAAGAGCTGATTGGAGCTAAAGGGGCTACCTTCTCCAATTTACCTGGGTACACTCCGCTGGCCACTCACCGAGTCGAGACCCCGGGACAGCTACCTATGTGGCAAACCCCATATCGTGTCCCTGAAGCAGTCAGGACGCATATGAAGACTGAGATTGACGAGATGTTGCAGCTGGGGGTTATCGAACCTTCCGATAGCCCCTGGGCATCGCCAGTAGTGCTGGTACCAAAGAAGGATGGCACGACACGTTTCTGTGTCGACTACCGGAGGCTAAATGACAAAACGGTGTCTGATGCCTATCCGATGCCCCGGATAGACGAGCTGCTGGATAAGATGGCACGGGGCCGGTATCTCACTACCATAGACTTATGTAAGGGATACTGGCAGATTCCACTGGCCGAGGAGGCCATCCCCAAGTCGGCGTTTGTCACCCCGTTTGGCCTGTATCAATTTCGGGTCATGCCATTCGGGATGAAGAACGCTCCGGCAACTTTTCAGCGGATGGTCGATCGGTTATTGGACGGATTCCAGGAATACGCATGTGCCTATTTAGACGACATCGCCATATTTAGCCAGACCTGGGCAGAGCACCTACAACACATAGGGGCCATTCTAGATCGTATTGGAGAGGCAGGGTTAACACTGAAACCCAGCAAGTGTCATATAGGGATGGCTGAAGTGCAGTACTTGGGCACCGGGTGGGGAGCGGGCGACAGAAACCCGAACCAGCTAAAGTTGAAGCCATAGCTAAATGGCCCACCCCCAGGACGAAAACCCAAGTGCTAGCGTTTCTAGGTACTGCGGGGTACTATAGAAAATTCGTACCCAATTATAGTGCCCTGGCCAAACCCTTGACTGACTTGACACGCAAGAACCTGCCCCGACAGGTTGTCTGGGCCCCAGAGTGTGATCAGGCATTCCAACAACTAAAGACTGCTCTAACTAATGCCCCTGTACTTGCTGCTCCTGATCCAACTAAAAGATTCCTTGTCCACACAGACGCTTCAATGTTTGGATTGGGAGCAGTGCTGAGCCAAGTGGGAGCCGATGGCGGAGAACACCCCGTAGCTTACCTGAGCCGAAAGTTATTGCCACGAGAAGTAAGCTACGCCGCCATTGAGAAGGAATGCCTGGCCGTGGTGTGGGCACTCAAAAAGTTGCAGCCGTATTTGTATGGACAACCTTTTTCGCTACTCACAGATCACAACCCGTTGGTGTGGCTAAACCGTGTGGCGGGAGACAATGCCCGGCTGCTGCGCTGGAGTTTGGCGCTGCAGCCGTTTGACTTTACAATCCACTACCGACCAGGGAAGCAAAACGGTAATGCCGACGGGTTATCTAGACAAACTGAACTTGAAAAGTGATCTGTGAAATTACACCCCCGGACATCCCCAAGCCGAATTCGTTGGGATCAGACTGTGTATGCCGGCTTGGTTCTGGGGGAGCATTGTGGCAAACCTAGCCACTTCTGGAACGCTGGACGTTACATGTCAAAAGGTTGTCTGTATTATATGCTATGTATTCTGCTGGGTCTTATGTGGGCATAGTAATTCATATGCTGGCAGCTGTAAGCCACTAGCGTTCAAGTACTTAGTTTTATGTTGCCCAATCAGTGTTCGGCAGTTTTAAACCGAACTCCCACAACACATAACCCCAGACCCCAGCTATCAACCGACTTTTCCCTTGTGCAGCAATGCCTGATGGGAGAATTATCCAAACTGTTAAGTTCCCCATCTGGTCCTCCCTGTATTACCCCTGTTAAATCTATTTGGCTGTTTGGAAACCCCTTGCATGGGGAATTATATAAATATGGAAGCCTGTGAATAAAAAGTCAGTTGACTCTCAGAGCTGTGTGTCGTCTGGTTACTGGGGGAGATTTGGGACATTGCCTTACTTGTCAATGCTGACTGTGGATTTACCCTGGTTACCAGCGGAGATCGTGGAGTTTAATATTGTACTCTGCTACAGTGTTATAGCAGGAAATAATACTGTAGGCCAGGGGGAGGGGTCTAGACCAAAAAGAGCCATTTGGGGAGTCAACTTTGACTGCTGTGGCAATGGCAGTGGGCAGAAAGAAGTTGGGAGCATGAAAGTTCATCCAGAGCACTGCCAAGTAGATGGGGGGTTGCTATATTGCTGTGGATTTGGTTTGAAACCAGGAGAATGTAGAGTGAGGTGACCACCATTGTTTCACTTGGTTAAGGATGACTGCCTTCAAGTATCCTTTTATATTGGGAGCTCCGAGCCCGGCATAAGCTATCTGGGTACTCAGCAGAGAAGAATTTAGTCTGGGTTTGTGAGCTGCCTATATGAAGGTGTAAGGCTTGGTTCACATATATGACACATGCGGATCACAGCAGGGGTCCCAACTTTTGGGCTGAATTTGCACCTAAAATGGACCAAAAGACACACAATATTTTCTCCAAAATGCACCGGACCTGCTGCGGTAATATGTGAACCGACTACATAGAGAGACTGTCAAAATCTCCTGCTATTGCGAATTCAATGCAGGGTTCCCGTATTGAATTTGCATTGGTGTGAACTCAGCTGTAAGATTTTTTTGGGATTTTGCCTAATCAGCCAGTAGGATTGGTAGTGTCAAAAATCCACACTAAGTGTGTTGGAGTTAGACATGGAAGATCTGAGAGACTTGGTTTAGGCTCAGTGGGTAAGAGGCATAAGATGTATAGTTTAGAGTAAAAGAAGCCAAACCAGTTAGCTATATCTTTGGAGTTGATGAGTTGTTGGCCCCAGTCGTCTAAGACAGGGAATTTTGGAGTGTGCTGCCCTGCATTTATATTGTTGAACTAGAATTTCCCCAGCTTTATCTCCTTGGGAGTACCATGTGAGTCTTAATTTTTTTTAAATAAAACCATTTTGTAGAAAAGAGCTGAGGTCAGTCCAGAGTTTGCGGAGCTCAGTGAGAAGAGCGTCTAAAGGGGCTTATTTGTCATGTGTTTCCAAGGATCTTATGTTTTCTAAAAATGGTAGTGCTATGCTTATTTTTCTCCTGGGCCCCTAGCTTTAACAGTATCCCAGCATGATAGTATTATGGGCATTCCAAAGAGTGGTATTGTTATCAACAGATCCAGAGTTAAGAGTTAAGAAGTCACTAATCTTGGTTCTGACCTATTCCCAGATCTCTTCAGTACCTAGAGAAGAGTTTAATTGCCACAGTTTGTGGAATGTATTGGAAGAGGGAAAAAATACAAGATCACTCCAATGGAGGAGGCAGAGACATTTTGTAGGTTAACCTTGGAGATTAGAAACAGGTCGATCCTTGAGTAGGTCCTTTCAGAGTTAGGCCTCGTACACACGACTGAGAAACTTAACAGAATCCATCAAGAAACTTAGTGGGAGAGCTTTTTTGCCGAGGAAAACGGTTGTGTGTATGCTTTTCATCGAGAACACTGTCGAGGAACTCGACGAGGAAAAAAGAGATCAAGTTCTCTTTTTCCTCGACGGGAGTCTCAATTTCCTCGTCGTGTTCCTCGTCAGGCTGGTTTTCGACGAGAAACACGTTGGTGTGTATGCTTAGAAACCCGCGCACCTTCGTTAAATGTAGCGTTTGTAATGGAAATAGCACATTTGTCACGCTGTAACAGACTAAAAAGGGAAAATGTCTCTTACCAAACTTTTACCTAATATGCAGTAACATGAGATTAGCAAAAGCAGCCCCAAGGGTTGTGCCAGTGGAACCGAACTTCCCCTGCTGTTGTATGTGTTCAACAGAACAAGGAGATTTGGTCTTGACTGTGTGTAGGCAAAGACAGCTTGTCAAGTTTCTCGACAAGCCTAACAAGGAACTTGTCGAGGAAAACGGTGTGTCTTTTCCGACGAGTTCCTCGGTCGTGTGTACGAGGCCTGAGAGTAGAAGGAGTAATGCTTCTCAGTGCTGCGTTGTACAGTAAAAGAAAGGAGAGGTCTGTGGACCTTTTCCTCTTTGAGCTGGAAGTGTCTAATGTAGGGTCAGCTACACCATTGAAGTCACCACACAATACACACAATACACACAATGGTCTTTCATGAGTGGGGCATAAATGTTAATAATTATTAGCGGTCTGTCATTGAAGAAACCCAACAGTATTACAAACCTGCCAGAGGGACCTTGTTTGACATGTGATAAGGTAAAAGATACAGAGGAGTGGACCACAATCATAACCCCTCTCCCTTTTTCTTAGCCTGAGAGTGATAAATATGGGGGAAGAGTTTGAGAGTGCATTGTGGTGGGTTGATTGAAGACAAGTGTGTTTCTTGGGCACATGTCCGTGTGTCTAGCATTCCAAATTTTGATTCTTAGAGACATTGGGGGTTATTTACTAAAGGCAAATCCATGTTGCACTACAAGGTCACTTGGAAGTGCAGTCACTGTAGATTTGAGGGGAAGATCTGAAATGAGGAGAAGCTCTGCTGATTTCTATCATACAATCATGTACAAAAAAATTCAGTTTTTTATTTTCCTTGCATGTCCCCCTCAGATCTACAGCAACTGCACTTCCAAGTGCACTTGTAGTGCAAAGTGGATTTTGCCTTTAGTAAATAACCCACATTGTTAAAGGAAGGGCAGATGTCAAAATGAACTGTAATGTTTAAAAGGTAAAAAAAAAGGGGGTGATGTCTGCTTTGCACACTGTGGCTCTTCCACTGCTTTAGGAGTAAGACATCCAGCAAAAGGCATAGGTGTCCTTGGTAGGCCATTTATATGTAGGTGCAAGCAGTGACCTAGGGGGCATCCCTAGTGGCCCATGTAATGATGCATTAAGAGGACGGCTTGTTAGTGGGAGTCTTGGGTGGTGAGTTAGGAATTATACCCCAGTTATGCAGTTGTTTAATCCCATTTTTTAGGGATCAGGATGGAGATTTACTGATTTTGAAAGGTGATCATAACTTTTTTTACCATTTGTGTGCAATCTTTGTTTTACAAACAACATTTATTATATGAAAAAAGGTTCCCTAAGAACTATTGTTTATTTAAACAAACAACACAGCGGAACAGGTCACTTTGCAGCTCCCTTTGATTAATACTCTAGTAGAAGATTAGTCACTGCTAAAAACAAATTCAAGCACTCAAAGTTTATTAGGTATTTCTGTCTATCTACAGTGTAGAGTATAATACCAGGCTGAATTCAGACTCCGAAACTAGTTACACTTAAAAAAAAAAAAAAAATGTAAACAATACAGTGATGTGTTAATATGTGTCCTTTATATCTTCATTGAGTTCCACGATAAAGCATTCTCGGCAAATTTAGCATGAATTTCCATATTGCATGTGAAAGTACAAGAAACCTGACTATAAACTATAACTGGTATACTCTTGATGTTGTTCTTCTTCCTACTGTATTGAAGAAGTCCCCAGGAGAGGCCAGAGAACTTCTTCTTCCCAGTATATATATATATATGTGTGTATATATGTGTGTATATACAGTGTGTATGTATATATATATGTATATATATATATATATATATATATATATATATTGTAAGCTGGGGATAGGTAGCGGGTACAAAAGCTCCCTGGGATGAGCCAGCACAGATACCAAAGTCCATCGGATCAGTGAACAACAGTGGGATGTTTATTGGTGCTATACAAAGTCTATTTACAGGTGCTGTACAGTGTGCAGAAAACAAAACAAAAATAGTCAAACAAACACCTAGCCGTGTCTCGGCTCTAACTACACGTTAAGCAGGTCCTAACTACTAAGCTAAACAAGCCTACCGCTTGTTAGCTCAAACACACACTTCTCACCAGTTTTCCAGCAGCCTCCTTGCTCTCACAGATTCACACTGTTTCCCAGGACAGAGCAATGGCTGTTAGCTCAGGTGAGCTTAAATTGGCCTGGGGGAGAGGGCCAACACCTGACCTGGATCAGGGATCAGAGATCCCTGAACGTGTAAGAGAGGAGCCTGGGAGAGGTATAAACCCCGAACTGGACTTTCCCAGGCTCTCTCTGGGATGCTCTGCTACACACCCTCCCCTCTTGTTTCAACCCCAGGGTTGGAACACCTGTAGCCCAACAGGAGTGAACACGGGACAGGGCATCTACATTTCCCATCTCAACACCTGGCCTGTGTTTTACCGAAAAGGAATAATCCTGGAGGGCCAAAAACCACCGGTTCACCCGCCTATTAGTCTCCTTCTTTTGGGCCATCCATTTCAGGGGAGCATGGTCAGTTATTAGCTCAAACTGGCGCCCTAACAGGTAGTACCTGAGTGAGTCCACGGCCCACTTTATGGCTAAACATTCCTTTTCAATGACTGCATATTTTTTCTCATGATCATTGAGCTTTCTGCTTAGGTAGACCACAGGGTGTTCTTCCCCATTGTATACCTGTGATAGTACTGCCCCGATACCTACATCAGAGGCATCTGTCTGAACCAAAAAATCTTTGGAGAAATCGGGGGAGTATAGCACTGGCTGTGCACAAAGAGCCTTCTTCAGGACTTGGAAAGATTCTTCTGCTACTGGGGACCATTTTATCATTACGGAGTCTTTCCCTTTCGTCAGGTCTGTCAGTGGGGCAGCTATAGTGGCAAAATTTGGAATAAACCTTCTATAATATCCCGCAATGCCAGAAAGGCCCTGACCTGCTTCTTGTTTGCAGGACGTGGCCACTCCTGGATGGCTTCTACTTTATTCACTTGGGGTTTAATAACTCCACGGCCAATAGTGTAGCCCAAATACTTGGCTTCCTCCAAACCAATGGCACATTTTTTGGGATTTGCCGTAAAACCTTCCTTGAAGAGGGAATCAAGGACAGCTTGGACACGGGGCAAGTGAGACTCCCAGTCAGTGCTATGCACCACTATGTCATCTAAATAAGCTGCAGCATACTGCTGGTGCGGTCTTAGGGTCCTGTCCATGGCCCTCTGAAAGGTTGCAGGGGCATTTTGCAACCCAAAAGGCATTTTCTTATACTGGAATGATCCCTCCGGGGTCACAAACGCAGTCTTTTCTTTGGCACTATTAGTCAGGGGTATTTGCCAATATCCTTTGGTCAAGTCCAAAGTGGTCAGATAACGGGCCTTGCCCAGTCGGTCTATAAGTTCATCTACCCTGGGCATTGGGTACGTGTCAAACTTTGTCACTGCATTAAGCTTCCTGAAGTCATTACAGAACCTCCAGGTGCCATCCGGTTTTGGGACTAACACGATGGGGCTCGACCAATCACTATTGGATTCCTCAATGACATCTAGCTCCAACATTCTTTTAACTTCAGCACTGATGTCCTTTCTCCTCGCTTCAGGAATTCGGTACGGTTTGAGCTTGACACGGACCCCAGGTTCAGTAACAATATCATGCTGAACCGCTGAAGTCGTGCCAGGCAACTCTGAAAATTTCTCTCTATTCCTTATCAGGAACTCTCTAGCTTCCTGTTTTTGGGAAAATGACAGGGTGTCTGGAATCGTGACCTCAGGGATCAGAGGGGATTCAGTACCCTTAGGCGTTACCGGTAGGGACCTTGCAGTTAACGCCAGTCTATCCTTCCAGGGCTTTAACAGGTTTACGTGGTAAATCTGTTCCGGCTTCCTTTTACCTGGTTGATACACCTTGTAATTGACTTCCCCAACTCTTTCAATTACTTCAAAGGGGCCCTGCCACTTAGCCAGGAACTTGCTCTCAACAGTGGGAACTAATACGAGGACCCTGTCACCCGGTGAGAAAACACGGAGTTGGGCCCCCCGGTTGTATATTCTCTGTTGGGCTGCTTGTGCCTGTAGTAAATGTTCTTTCACCACTGGTATTACTGCTGCAATTCTGTCCTGCATTTGAGCGATATGCTCAATTATGCTTTTGTGAGGTGTCTGTTCCCCCTCCCAAGTTTCCTTGGCTATGTCCAAGAGTCCCCGAGGGTGTCTCCCGTAAAGCAACTCAAATGGAGAGTACCCTGTAGAGGACTGGGGAACCTCCTGATAGCAAACATCAGGTACGGTATCAGGAAGTCCCAGTCTTTCCCATCTTTGTCAACAACCTTTTTTAACATGCCCTTTAACGTCTTATTAAAACGTTCCACCAAGCCATCTGTTTGCGGATGATACACAGAGGTTCGCAACTGCGTCACCTTAAATAACTTGCACAGCTCCCTAGTTATCCGTGACATAAATGGGGTACCCTGGTCTGTAAGGATTTCTTTAGGGATGCCAACCCGACTGAACACCATAAACAGCTCTTTGGCAATGTTTTTAGCAGACGCG
Source organism: Rana kukunoris (assembly GCA_029574335.1). Taxonomy (NCBI): domain Eukaryota; kingdom Metazoa; phylum Chordata; class Amphibia; order Anura; family Ranidae; genus Rana; species Rana kukunoris. Next base: position 220,492,252 of record CM056050.1, on the reverse strand, counting down.
GCGCGTAAGGGAACGGCCTCAGGATAACGGGTAGCGTAATCCATCATCACAAGGATATGCTGATGACCACGGGCGGATTTGGGGAGCGGACCCACAAGGTCCATGGCAATCCTCTCGAAGGGCACTTCAATAATGGGCAAGGGCACTAAAGGACTTCGGAAGTGGGGCTGGGGGGCTGACATCTGACACACCGGACAGGATTGACAATAATTTTCAATATTTTTCTGTATCCCCGGCCAGTAAAACCTGCGCAACACTCTTTCAGTGGTTTTCTCAACCCCTAAATGGCCTCCTAGCAAGTGCCCATGGGCAAGTTCCAACACCACCCTTCTATAAGGCTTAGGGACCACCAACTGTTCAATAACTTCATCATTCTTTTTACATACACGATACAGTAAATCATCATTGCTGCTGAAATAAGGAAAACAGGGCCTATCCCCTGGTTCAACAGGTACATCATTAATCACCATTACATTTTCCCAGGCCCTGGCAAGGGTAGGGTCTTTTCTCTGCTCAGTACCAAAATTTTCCTTGTGCACATTGAGGTCAGTAAACTCCAACGTAGGCTCCGAGTCAGCAGACGGCTGTCCGGCTCTACTCGTTGTGGGGACTTCCTCAGGCTCCTCCAGCTCCCCTGCCATAACCGAGAAAGGAAAACTCGGAGAGCCCTGAGATGAGTCCCCTGAACCCACAATATCGGAAGTAGCCAGGAGCTCTGGCTCTGCGACTGAGTTAGGTACTGCCACCGGGTCGGGACGATCCCACAGCTCCCAAAACTTAGGGAAGTCCCTACCAATGATGGCCTCATGCACCAAGTGGGGCACAAGTCCGACCGCATGGGACACCGTACCTAAGCCAGTTTTAAACTGAACTGTGGCTATAGGATACTCCCGGGTATCCCCATGTACACAGATCACAGCAACTTTTTTTTCATGAAAATTCACAGTTTTAACTATCTCAGCTGTAACCAAAGTAACTAGACTTCCAGAGTCCAGTAAGGCCGTAATAGGCTTATCATTAACAGTCATGTGATACATGTGTTTCCCCACATTTGGCACTGCAGCGCATGAAACAGCAGCAAACATAGACTGCCTTCTAATAGACAGATCACACTGCATTGGTTCATCAGTCAAAGGACAATTTGCTGCAACATGTCCCAGCTCTTGGCAACGAAAACACCTGATGTTTCCCCAAGTTGGTTTGCTGACAGGCAGTGGTTTCCCTTGCTTGGGACGCCAAACTTCAGTCCTGGCACCAAAGATCCTCTCCCCCTATTTCCTTGCCATGCTTACACCCACTTCCCCTGGAACAGTCTTACCGGTTGCCTGGGGAGACCGTGGCTTTGGGTGGAAAGTCCGTGCGGCTTTTGGGGTGGTGACCAGGTTCTCTGCAGCAAAGTACCTTTCGACTAGTTCCACCAAGTTATCTGCCGACTTGGGGTCCCCTTGACTCACCCACCTCTGCAGGGGAATTGGGAGTGACCTCAGGAACTGGTCCATGACCACACGCTCCACTATTTGTGGCGCAGACAGGGACTCCGGCTGTAGCCATTTTCTCACCAGGTGGATTAGGTCGAACATCTGCGATCTTGGGGGCCTCTCAATTTGGAAGAACCAGCTGTGGACCCGTTGGGCTCGAACGGCCAAGGTGACACCGAGTCGCGCCAGAATTTCCTGCTTGACCTTTTCATAGTCTCCCGCTTCTGCCGACTCCAGATCATAGTAGGCCTTCTGCGATTCACCAGAAAGTAAGGGGGCGATCAGTCCTGCCCACTTGGTTTTAGGCCAATCTTCCCTCTCAGCGGTCCGTTCAAATGTTAGCAGGAAGGCCTCTGGATCATCATCCGTAGTCATTTTTGACAGAAAGCGAGCCACATGGATGGCTGAAGGCTTGTCTCTAATATCCTTGATTTCCGCAGGTGCCCACTGTGCTAGCGTTTCTGCAACTTTAGTCAGGGTTTTCCTATCCGCTTCTGCAGCAGTGGCAAGCTGTTCAAACAGCCTCTGCGATTGCTCCTGTACAGCACTAATCTGCCTCTGCGATTGCTCCTGTGCGATAGCGTTGGCTTGCTGCAGCGCAACATTAGTTTGCTGTTGTGCAGCGTTTGCTTGCTGTTGTGCAGCATTGAATAGCACCATTTGTTTGAGGATTTCCTCCATGTTGTCACTTTAGGTACTGGCTTTTTAAATAGTAACTTACTATTGCTGCCCGCATTCTCCACCATATGTAAGCTGGGGATAGGTAGCGGGTACAAAAGCTCCCTGGGATGAGCCAGCACAGATACCAAAGTCCATCGGATCAGTGAACAACAGTGGGATGTTTATTGGTGCTATACAAAGTCTATTTACAGGTGCTGTACAGTGTGCAGAAAACAAAACAAAAATAGTCAAACAAACACCTAGCCGTGTCTCGGCTCTAACTACACGTTAAGCAGGTCCTAACTACTAAGCTAAACAAGCCTACCGCTTGTTAGCTCAAACACACACTTCTCACCAGTTTTCCAGCAGCCTCCTTGCTCTCACAGATTCACACTGTTTCCCAGGACAGAGCAATGGCTGTTAGCTCAGGTGAGCTTAAATTGGCCTGGGGGTATAGAGGGTTCTTCCAACACCTGACCTGGATCAGGGATCAGAGATCCCTGAACGTATTATATAAGAGAGGAGCCTGGGAGAGTATGTATAAACCCCGAACTGGACTTTCCCAGGCTCTCTCTGGGATGCTCTGCTACACAATATATATATATATATATATATATATATACAGTATCTCACAAAAGTGAAAACACCCCTCAAAATAACTCAACAAACAGCCATTAATGTCTAAACCGCTGGTAACAAAAGTGAGTACACCCCTAAGTGAAAATGTCCAAATTGGGCAAGTGTCAATATTTTGTGTGGCCGCCCATTATTTTCCAGCACTGCCTTAGCCCTCTTGGGTATGGAGTTCACCAGAGCTTCACAGGTTGCCACTGGAGTTTTCTTCCACACCTCCATCCACCACGACATCACAAGGCTGGTGGATGTTAGAAACTTTGTGCTCCTTCACCTTCCATTTGAGGATGCCCCATAGGTGCACAATAGGGTTTAGGTCTGTAAACATCCTTGGCCAGTCCATAACCTTTACCCTCGGCTTCTTTAGCAAGGCAGTGGTCCTCTTTGAGGTGTGTCTGGGGTCATTATCATGTTAGATTACTGCCCTCTGAATGGAGGGGATCATGCTCTGCTTCAGTATGTCATAGTACATGTTGGAATTCATGGTTCCCTCAATGAACCGTAGCTCCCAGTGTCAGCAGCATTCATGCAGCCCCAGAGATATTTGCCCTTACAAATAGGAAAACATACTCTTATATATACTATAGTATATATATATATATATATATATATATATATATATATTATATATATATATATATATATATATATACATATAGATAGATAGATAGATAGATAGATAGATAGATAGATAGATAGATAGATAGATAGATAGATAGATAGATAGATAGATAGATAGATAGATAGATAGATAGATAGATAGATAGATGTGTCTAAAAAGTTTGGTGAATGGTATCAGAAAACAAAGAAAACAGAAGATATAAAAAATTACCTTGCATGACAGACTGCATGGCAGCATACGTATATCCTTTTTTGTCCTCCACCTAAGGACTGGTTTGGTTATTCGACTACCTGATGTTTTTCACCTTTGTGATTAAGAATGGCCGAGGGCGACCACAAGGAAGGCAGGTCACAATACTCTGATAATGCCTGGCTATTAGCAGGGTATGAAGTGGGCAAATAGAAGAAGCGCTTGAAGAGCTAAAGCCTGACCATTGGCAGTCAAGCGGCTCAATGGTCAGATAGCCCAGATAATAGCGGGTGGCCCTATCTGCCCCAAGTCAGGCTTGATCAACCTACCTGGCCCGGTTTGATCGTGGAAGCAGGATTGAATTACAGATCTGTCTTCTTCAGTGCTAGGCATGGTCGTGGGGGTTGCCATGTGCGGTGATATATACTGTTTTTTTTTGCATTTTCCACGACAGCAGTTTGTGTGTTTTTTCTATTTGTTTTCTTCCCTGCCCCCTGCCCGGTGTATTCCAGCCTATGGCATCTGGAACGCATTGGCATTCCAAGCCGATTCTCTCTCTCTTCCGGCCTTGCGTACCTGGTTTACTCCTACCCAGGGACTCAGCACATGCACGCTGGGGGCAGCGGTGGCGTCATTACAGTGGAGAAATTCAATCAGCGGTCAGCACTGTTGATATAGGGATTTCTCTGTGGGCAGCTTGCTGCAGTTTCCCTAAATGCTGTGTGCAATCATGACTGCATTAATACCCTTGTGTGTAATTCTACTATGATTTGATCACCTGTGCAGGTTGTCTGTCTGTGCAGTTTCACACTGTGGATGTATTACTGCCCCTTATGTGGCCAGCCCTTGTGTAGCAGTTATGAGAGGGTGTGTTTAACCCTTTCCTTTCCTTGCTGACCTGGGTACTCTTTTTGGGTTCTTTAATCATTTTATTTCTATCCTATTTTGCTTTGTGTTAGTCCTTCTAGGTCAGATTGACAATACACGGCACAAGATGATAAACACCTCATTAGGTCACAACATTCTTCTTTCAGATGTATTTGTCATAGGCCACTGTCAAGGTCCAGCCTTTAAAGCAGAAGTTTTGAATCCTCCTTTACGCACCCATGTCAGCCACTCCAAAGAAGGAGCCTGCTGTGTGAGCTATGCTAGGCCCAAGCGGTTGGGAAAAAATGTTTTCCAGCAAATTAAATCTCTAGTGAGGCACGTGGCGCAAGAATCCCTTAAAGAGTGGGATACAACTTCCGGTTCCGGCGCCACATGTAGGGGAAGCTAGCTCCGGAGGTTCCGTGTACACCGCTCTGAAAATCGGCATACAAAGCCCCGGCACTGTCCCGGATAGCGGCATCTAGTGTCCCCACACACTGTACCGGTTTCCGTGCATGGAGCGGTACTTGACCCAAGCCCGAGCGCCTCCGGGTTCTGGCGTGGCAGACATCTCAGCGGAAGACGTGGCTCCATCAACACGTGGCGCTCCTCCGTCCCAAGGCCTTACACCACAATTCACATCTGGATGTCCCTTGGGTGCTAACCCTCAACCTGAAGCTATGGACACAGTGCTCCCTGCTATCATGGAACAGGACGGCACTTACGAGCGGCTCGCCAAGGCTGTGGCGGCGCTACCCTCTCCTATCATTACAGCTGCGGTCGAGAGAGCAGTGGATTCAACAGCTCCGCAAGGAGATAGGGGAGCACTCCCTGAGGATATCCACAGCTGAACAACGCATCTCCTCGTTAGAGGATGACCAACACAACATCGATGGCGCCCTGGGGCGATTTATACAAGATCAGCAACATCTACATGACCGCATGGAGGACCTCGAAAATCGCTCCAGGAGAAATAATTTAAGGATAATCGGCCTTCCTGAAACCCACAAACAGGGATCCTTGATGGACATTGCCGGAAATTCTGGGCCTTGGTCGCAGGTGCATTGTGGAGAGAGCTCACCGTATAGGTACCTTGTCTGAGGACCGGGCCCTTCCCAGTCCAGTAATAGCACGATATTTGAACTATGCTGATCATACAGATATTTTGCAGGCCTTCCGAAAAACACGTTCGGCGGAACTTGCGGGCCACAAAATTCTGTTATTTGCGGACTATTCAGCGGAAGTATCCCGCAAGCACAAGGACTTTCAAACGATCTGTGCTGATCTATACAAGAGGGGCATCCGCTTTACCCTGGCCTACCCTGCCATCCTACGCCTACAAACCCTGGATGGGGAACAACTAACGATACAGTCTCCAGACAAGGCTCTGGCTTTTCTTCAATCTCTCACTGCTGAGCGAGCATCCACTGCCACTTACGCCGTCCGAGTGAAACAAGGCCCAAGAGACCAAAGAAGCCCACACAAGGAACCTCCTAAATGTCTTAAACCAACATCGCCATTTGACCACCAAGAGTCTGGCTGAGGATCTCCTGTTCCTGCTATGTCGAATAAAAAGGTTTACTTTTCTCCCGCTGTTTTGCTAGGCCCCCCCCGAGCTTTTAGCTTTTAATTGCCTAGTTCCGAGAGAAGGCCTGCCATGTTTAGACACCTATGCCTGCCGGCCTCAGGTTGCTTTAGACTATTGCTGCTGTGCTCCATGCCGCCTTTACTACAGCGCAAGTCAATAATTTTAATTTGGTTTAGTCAGCCTTAATGTATGCCTTAACAGACCTGGCGAATGTTATTATTGTTGTTGTACTCATCAGTGTGTTTATATCGTTCTAGACACCCTCCTTACAGGGAGATGTTGTGCATGTAGCGGCACGTCCGATGAGGGGAATGCATGTGGAAAAAAGTGAAGTCACGTATTGTGGTTTGTTTTTCTTTTGTTGTTAATTTTTTCTTTTTCTTCTTCTATGTCTCCCTTATCGCTCGGACTTTTGGTTTAGGCAGGGTTTTATCTGAAAGGCTGTTCATTTTCACTGAACATACATTTCTCAGATCTGGATTAACTCTGTGTGGCAAGACTGGGCACAGATGATAGGAAATCTTATACTCTACATTGTGACATCCACTTTAAGTTCCCATTGGGCGAACTGAACATCTCCAATATTTATGCCCCTAATTCTCCAGACCAAACCTATTTCGCACGACTAGCATCCCAGTTGTCACCTGATGAGTCTATCCCCCACCTTGTGGGGGGCGACTTTAACTTGACGCTCTGTGATCAGGAGGATAGGTCAAAGTCTTGATCCCAATCTGCAGTAACTCGCACAACCCACCCAAACCCCTTCTCTCGTATGACCCAGGCCCTGAATCTACTTGACATGTGGCGACTGCAACATCCTGCAGATACGGATTTTACTTTTTTCTCCCCAGTCCATAACTCTTTCGCCAGGTTGGATTATTTTTTATGTACACATACATAACTACCGCGGATTAACCACACGGACATTCACGATCTAGTGATCTCTGACCACTCTCCTATCTCAATCTCGCTTAACTATTGTCGGCCAAACTCATCCTTTAGACAGTGGAGGTTCACGGCTTTTTTGACCCAAAACGATAATTTCATAGCAATGCTGAGGGAGGCGTGGGCGGACTATACACAAAATAATATCCAACATTTGGATAATCCAAATTTATTCTGGGAGGCGGGCAAATCTTATCTAAGGGGGGAAGATTATTTCATATACATCGGTGTACAAAAAGAACGCACAGAAACAATATTTGGAATCCAGTAATCGGGTAAGAGCGGCACAACTGCTTCTCAATACCACTCGCTCAGGCGATAATCTTAAAGCATGGCTAGAAGCTAAATACCATTTTGATACCTGGGCGGAGAGGGTAGAACAGATAAAGTTGTCCGCAACTGCTTTACCACAAATTTGGCAATAAAGCTGGGAAGCTCCTCGCGAGACTTACCAAGGGTTTTTTAAATCCAACACATATCACCACACTGCGCAATCCCGATGGTTCTTTATCTACGCTGCCTAAGGATGTTAACAAAACGCTGGAAATTTTTTACGTTAAACTCTATGGTGAAGAACCCATAGACGCGGACCTTGCAGGAGTAACGTTGCCCTGCCACTAATTGACCCAAGCCATTTAGCGCATTTGAATGCTCCTCTCACCTTAGAGGAAATCAAATGCGCAGTTGGTGGTCTTTCCAACGGTAAGGCCCCGGGCCCAGGCGACTTCACTTCTGAATTTTTTAAACTGCTACTACCAGAACTTACACCTACACTTCACTCTGTCTACACCCACATTTGGAACGGTGGGCCCTATCTTCCTACAGGTCATTTAGCCAACATTAAGCTCATTGCGAAAAAAGGAAAAGACCCTCTAGATCCAGGCTCATTTCGCCCCATATCTTTATTAAATGTTGACTCCAAAATACTCTCCAAAATAGTAGCCACTAGATTAAGAGACATAATGCCATCCCTTATCCATTGCGCACAATTGGGTTTCACCAAGGGAAGATCTGCGGCAGCCAACATTCGTAAGGTACTGACGGCTCTTGAATATGCTAAAACGCACCCTTCTTATGATACAGTGATAGTTACCCTTCAGGCCCAGAAGGCCTTTGATAACGTTAGTTTTCATTGGCTTTCTCTGGTCATGCAGCGCTTTGGTTTGTCTGGCTCATTTAATACCTTCATCCATAGTATGTACTCAGCCCCTTCCGCCACGGTTACTGCAGCAGGAATTCAATCTCCACATTTCCGTTTACATAGGGGTACGAGGCAAGGTTGCCCCCTCTCCCCCTTGCTTTTTAATCTTGCCATAGATCCCCTCTCACGCCTTCTCTCTACATCCCCTCTTTGCATGGTTTACCCATCGGACGTGAGGACATGAGAGTGGCTCTATTCGCAGATGATATACTCATATTCTCCTCCTCTCCACACACAGACATCCCCACTATCCAAACGATCTTCGACATGTTTCGCAAATGTTCGGGACTTAAAATTAAATTTCTCTAAGAGTCAGGTTCTCCCTCTAGGCACACGTGCTCCACGTTTCAGCCTTCCCCCCTCCTCCCTTAGGATCTCAGAGAAACACATCACCTACCTGGGATTGAAGATTGGCAGGGAACCATCCTCTCTCTATTACCTGAACTATCCACCTTTGGTCGACAAGATAGTAGGTGAACTGGAAACTTGGGTGGCTCTGCCACTCTCGTTCTTTGGGAGATGTGCACTCTTTAAGATGGTCAGCCTAGCCCGTTTATTGTATCCCTTACAAACCTTGCCTTTATTGTTGAAACACAAGGATGTGCAAACTCTAAACAAGGCCATCACAAAATATATATGGAAGAAGGCAAGGCCGAGAATTGCTTTGACAAAGCTCTATCTCCCGGGGAGCGAGGGTGGGGTGGGTCTTCCTAACATCAGATTGTATAACTTGGCTTGCCTTTTGAGAATTGGTTTGGACTGGATACTGCGCTCTTCCAGATATTCTAACTATGACCTAGAGTCGTCTATGATTAATCCTATGGATTTGGCGGCTCTACTGCATAGTTCGCTCCAAAAATTGCCTGTTACCATTAAACACAATTTACTCCTCAGAGACACTATAGTGGCCTGGCGAGAGGTTAGGAAAAAATTAGGTCTGTCCCCACATGTTTCTAATCATCTTCCAATTTTTGGCAATTCCATGTTCACACCCAGTCTCCAGTATGAACCTTTCTCCAAGTGGAAAGACAAGGGCCTAGTCAAGGTCTGTTAATTTTTTCAAGATACAACAGGTAAATTTAAATCGTTTTCTCAATTGTCGAACAAGTTCTCGCTCCCCCCAAACCATTTTTATCCATTTATGCAGTATGTAGATTTTATCAGTAAGATCTGCCCTAAGAAATCCGTTATACTTCAATCTTCTTTTATTGATACACTGTTGACAGACAATAGGCACTCTATATCGGCTATTTACACCCCTCTAAATGCGAAGTTTGTGAAGCCTTTACAATGCACGTCCATGTCCTCCTGGATCAAAGACTTATCGGGTCAACTGGACGTGGATGATATTGTTCGAGGGTATAGACTTACTAGAGCTATCACTCAGTGTGAGTCTTGGAGGGAAACACAATTTAAAATCATGCATAGGGCCTACTACCCATTTTCCACATCACGTTCACCTGACATAGGCCCATCATGCCCTTGGTGTCTGACCAACAAACCGACCTTATTGCATCGGCTTTGGACCTGTCCCCCCATTGTTGTCTTCTGGGCTGCGATCATAAGTTACATAACCGGTGTGACACACTTCTCCCTGGAAGCAGAACCTAAGCTATTACTGTTTGGATGTCCTTCTCACACAGAGCCTCACTCCTCGACCTATAACCTGCTCCCTCAAAGCACTTGTCCCTGGATACTTCTTACCTTACTTGTGGCTCGCAGGACTATATTACATCATTGGATTACGCACACTCCCCCATCCCTTTCAGCCACAATAAAAGATCTGAAATCCCTGATGTACAAGGAAAACCTTGATTTGCTGACTGCCTCTCCACAGTCTAAGATCAAATTTGAACAGAAATGGTCGGCCTTCATCAAGTCTAGCTGATCTGTCTCCGAACAGCAATCTTTGTTATCCAACCCCTTAATTTTCTTTGACTCTGACCACAATGGGAGGACATCCCTCGGTGTCTGACTCAACGGCTGTTGTAATTTTCACTCCCATCTCGAGTCTCTTTAACATGGTGATCTATTTTCTCTTGGAGCATGACATTAGTTTAGATGTATTGTACTGTGTTTTTATAGTTGTCTCTCACTGTACTGCTCTTTCTCTACATTCTCTCTTTTATTCTCTCCCACCCCTCCCCTCCTCTTTCTCTTTTCTTTTCTTTTTATTTTCTATTTCTTTTTCTTCTTCCTACCCTTTACACTCTTCTCTTTACAAGAGTTGCTTTCATGCTTGATTGCCTTGATATGTCCTTTGATATTGAGCTATGATTTGATGTTCTTATTGCATTTGCGCTGGCCAATCTGTACTTGTTTATCTTTTGCACAAATTTTATAAAATATTTTGAAAAAAAAAGAGTGGGATACAAGCCATATGCAAAGTCCAAGAGCCATTGTGGCATTTTCCCCACTAGGATGACCAGGAAGAACTCAAACTGTCTCTAACAAGGTAGTGTCTCCTGCAAAGCAAAATTGAAGCTCTGCAAGCAACTTTAGGCTCTGTTTCCACTAGTGCAACTTGTCATGCGACTTTGGTATGTCCACAGAGTCCAAAATATTCTAACAGACTTTCTTTCCAGAGTCCAATTGGACATCAACAAATGGTCTCTACATGTGGAGGTGTTCAGGTGCAGATGCCCTGATGCCCTGATGAATTATTGGAAATGAAGTAAGACCAGTGCATTTCTTCCAATCCTGGTCAACCTTGAGTTTTTATGAAGACTCCAAACAGCGGTTGTGGAGGTAATGACAGTGGTGCCTTATTGGCCAATTAGGCCATGGTTCCCCTTGATAGCACAGTTCAGCTTCCAGAACCCATTGCACCTTCTCCTCAGGCCAGACCTTCTGTCACTGGGTGCAATCCTACATCTATGTCCAACATGGTTGAGTCTGATGGTCTGGTTCTTGAGATTGGAGGTCTTCGGCTGTTCATCCAGAGTCATCTCTGCTTTCTTTAATACTAGAAAAAATTAATGCAAACAAAGTTTACTTGATAATCTGATCAAAATGTGTTCAATACATGTCTGCTGCTGACAGATCATGTAGTGATCTAGATGTTCTAAATATTCTAGGCTTCTTCCAATCAGATTTAGATCTGGCTCTATCTGTCAGCTTCCTAGGAGTTCAAGTGTCAGATTTATTAGCCTTCACTGGTGTATCCTGGTCTAGCTAATTTTTCCTGCCCAACAATTTCGTCAGAGGTTTTCCAAATGGAGTCCCCCCTTGTTCTCAATTCCCCATTGGGAATTGGAGCAGAGTGTTCTAGGCTTGTTTTCGTTAAAGGCCTCTCTGTCAAGTTTGTCTTTTTCCTGGCTATCACATTGGCATAGAAAGCCTCAGAGATTTATTCACTGGTCATGGAGAGAACTTTTCTTTTTTTTTTTTTTATGTTTAAAGGTTTTTATTCATTTTCAAATAAGAAGGTAACAATGACAGACAGCGATAAGCCTGAAATCATCAAGAGACAATCGGCACAGATAACATATGCAGAACAAAAAGCTTCTATAGAGAAAAAAGGTATCTCTAACATTAACCACCTATTTAGTTATGAACATGACAACGACCTGGCCACCCCAAAGGGAGAGACCCTCCCCAACCCCTCCACCACACCCCTAAAGGGAGCTGACTGTGCAGGGGAGGGTGTGGAGGGCCCCCATCCGTAAAAGGCGACCTAAATATCAAACAGTGGAGGTCACAGGAACCCAGTGAGCAGTCAGCACAGAAGGTACGTTGTACCGTGACTGGGCACTGAAAAATAAAAAAAAATATGAATAAAAATAAAAAAAGGGTTTTCTCCAATAATTATCAGGTAAGAGAAGAAAAAAAAAAACTAACATTTGGGCATGATGAGCCCTATATATTGCAGAGAGAAAGCCCGTGCCCAGTAATAAAACCCTGATGCTGTCTGTGGGAATTGGAGGGTAGAAGGGGACAGAGGGAGAGAATGAAGAAGGGGAGAGAGAGAAGGAAGAGAGGAGGAAGGCAACAGCAGAAGGCAGGAGGCAGATGTCTATACCCAGTCTACTCAGCAGGGCAAAAAGACTGAGTCTCCAACCCCCATGTATTTCGCCCAGGGTTCCCAGGTCTCCCGAAACTGAGGGAGAGTGTCCAGGCTAGAGCTCAGCATCTTCTCTTGGGACATGATCCATGATATTTTCCTTTTAGCTGCTGTAATGGATATCGTGGGGTTCTTCCATGCCCTGGCCAGGGTGATTTTTGCCCCCAGAAAAATGAAAAAAACTAATTTATGGGTTGATTTCGAAGCCCGGGGAAGGCGTTGGTTAAGAAGGGCTGTTAATGGAGACCGGGGAATAGCCAGGCCAGATACCAAGGACGCTATTCGGAATATTTTGGTCCAGTAACTTCTGATTTTGGGGCACTCCCACCAAACGTGTAGCATGGAACCCCTCATTTGGCACCCTCGGAAGCACAAGGGGGAAGCCGAGGGAAACATAGTGGCAAGCCGGGTGGGAGTCAGGTACCATCTGGTGAATACCTTTAAATTAGCCTCAATGAGGGAGACATTAAATATCCCTTTAAAAGATGAGAAATAGGCTTTGTGCCAAGTCTCCAGGGGCCATGACATCTGTAAATCACCTTCCCAGGCCAGCATGTAGGCTGTTTTATGGACATCCCTGGCCAGTGACGAATAGATTCCAGAGATCCCCCCCTCTGCTCCATGAGATCTCCACACCACTGTTCATATAATGTGAGTTGGGGCGGGTCAGGGTTCTTAGACCAGATAGAGTGCAGGAAGCAGGACAATTGATGGAATCGGAAACGTTCTGTAGCTGGCATTTTCAGGATTTTAACACAATGGGAGAGGGGTCCCGAGGGTGAAAGGAAGTGCCCGATCCGGTACATCCCCTTGTCCAGCCACCACCCGAAGGCCCTAATGTCCATTCCCGGTAGAAAATCAGGATTGTGGAAGATATGTGCCAAGGGTCTACAGGGGGAGACCAGGGAAGGGTTGTTCCTAAGCTTATCCCAGATTGCAAATGTGTGATATAAGGCGGGGCAAAGTACAGGCGGCCTAGCTTTGGGAGGGCTCCAGAGGAGGAAGTCAAGAGTGAAGGTAGGGACCGCTTGCCTTTCCATGTCCACCCAGTCAGGTTTGATTACCTTACTGTAAACCGTGGAGAGCTGGGCTAGTCTGGCCGCCTGATAGTACCAGAGTAGATTGGGTAGCCCCAGTCCCCCACTGTTCCTAAGTCTGAAAAGAGTGTTCCTAACTAGGCGATGGCCCGACTTCTTCCAAACAAATCGGATGATTTTGGATTGGAATGAGTCTAAGTGATCCTTCCTAATAGATATTGGGAGAGAGCGAAAGATATAAAGGAGTCGTGGTAGCAGGGTCATCTTCACGGAGTTGATCCTCCCCAGCCACAACAGTTGATGTGGGTGCCACTGTTTAAGATCTTGTTCTAGTTTTTTGTACATGGGGGGTAATTAGCTTGGTATAACATTTCAAATTTGGGGGTTAAATTAACTCCCAAATAACGAATAGAGGCTTCACTCCACTGAAAACGGAAGGAGTTTTTCAGCTGGGCGACTACAGGTGGCGGGAGGGATATATTGAGGGCCTGAGACTTGGCATAATTAACCCGTAGCCCCGATATAACCGCAAAGTCATCCAAAGTTTTACAGATCACTGGTAGGGAGGTGATGGGGGAGGTTATGAAAAGGATCAAATCGTCCACGAACAGTCCACACTTGTGGACCTTAGGGCCGCAACGGACGCCCGCAATATCGGGGTTGGACCTGATAGCAATGGCTAGCGATTCAATCGCTATTGCAAAAATTAGTGGCGAGAGGGGGCATCCTTGGCGGGTGCCCTTTCTTATTGCTATGGGGTCCGAATACAAGCCCTGTAATTTGATCCTAGCTTCAGGATTGGAGTACAGGGACTGAATGAGCCCGGTGAATCTGGGACCAAAGCCCCATCGCTCCAGTATTCCAGCAATATAGGACCAAGAGACCGAGTCGAAAGCTTTTTGAAGGTCTAATGACAGCAACATACCTGCCTGGGCACCTCCGCCATCCGAACCCGATTGTAGCAAAGACATAATGTCAACCACCCTCCTAATTTGGTCCGGTCCCTGACGGCCGGGTATAAACCCAACTTGGTCTTTGTGTATGTAGGTTTCAATAAAGGAGGCTAAACGATCGGCCATAACTTTAGTCATTATTTTGAGGTCGTTATTGATGAGGGATATCGGTCTATAGTTACCGACATCTCCCGGGTCCTTGTCAGGTTTGGGGATGACAGAGATGAAGGCAGCGTTCAGCTGCGCACCCATGGGGTCTCCCTTAGTTTTGGAGTTGAAAAAGTTTGCGAGATGGGGGCTAGGATCGGGGCGAAGGCCTTGTAATACGGGGTGGAGAACCCATCTGGTCCAGGAGCGGAAGTTTTCTTTAGGCCTTTAATGACTTCCAGTATCTCCTCAACGGATACAGGAGCTTCGAGTCTATCTCTGTGGTCTTTCGATAAGGAGGGGATGGGAAGGTCGTCTAGGAACCTAGTCCCAGTATGGTCCCTCCCTGCCGGGAGATCAGCATAAAGATTTGTGTAGAAAGATTGGAACGCTTGTAATATTTTAAGAGGGTTTGCCGTGGGGGGACGACCCGCTATGTTAATTTTAGGGAATGCATACGTTCGAGGGCGTGGGGTCAGTTTGGAAGCTAGGAGAGGCCCGCTTTATCTTTTAAACGGTAAAATTTTGCTCCCTGCCAGCGCAGGTTGGACACAGCCCTAGCAGTCAGTGCCAAGTTCAGTTCCAGGCGGGCAGAATCAATGCGAGACGTAGGACATTGTCCCGGATCTCTCTTATGTGCCGCGCATAGATCTTGAAATTTATTTTCCAGACCCCTTATGGCTGCCCTACTTGCTTTGTTGATTCTCGCTTTAATTTGGATTAACTTTCCTCTGATGGTCGCCTTGTGGGCTGCCCACAGAGTCTCCGCTGAGATGTCAGGGGAGCTATTTCGCAAAAAATATTCCGAAATGGCCAGTTCGATCTCAGCTCTGTGGGCAGGGTCCGACAAGATCGTTTCGTTAAGTCGCCAATAGGGGGATGCCCGGGGGGTAAGATGAGTGGTCAAGGTCATGCTCACCAGAGCATGATCCGACCAAACTGTATCCGAGATCCGGGAGTCACCAACCACTGGGATCATGGCGTTAGAGATCAGGATGTGATCAATTCTGGCATATGTTTGGTGTGCGTGAGAAAAGTGCGTATAATCTTTCTGAGTAGGATTCATTTCCCTCCAGATATCCGTGAGGCCCCGTTGGAATAATAATTTGGCTAATTTGGAGCTGACTTTAGTGGGGCGCACATTCTGTGTCGTGGGGGGCTTGGATTTATCAATGCTTTGGTCAAAGGCGACGTTCGAATCCCCACCCAGTATCACCGAGCCCTCCAATAGGGGATCTAGGGTTTTGAATAGGTCAATGAAAAATTTAAGTTGGCCCACGTTGGGGGCATAGTAAGAGACTAGTGAGTACAGGTGGCCATCGATCGTGCCCTTGACCAGGACAAACCTTCCCCCGGGGTCCCTTAAATCCGACTGAAGGGAGAATCTGCAATTCTTAGAAATGAGAATTGCCACCCCCTTGGTTTTATCCTCAGCACTAGCTAGAAAAAACTGTGGAAAATGGGCGTGTAGAAAATTGGGTTTGTACCGGATCGGGAAGTGGGTTTCTTGTAAAAAGAGGACATCAAGGTTGCGGGACTTCACAAAGTCCAGAACCTTTCGCCGTTTGGACGGTGAGTTAAGGCCTTGTGCATTGTGGGTGGCTACTTTCAATTGAGCAGCCCTGTGAGTGTTACTAGCCATGGAGCAGAGGGATGGGGAAAATCACCAGAACCCCGCCACTTACCGGATCGGAGGGGCTGCAATTGTCTCGGGGGCCTGGCCGCCGGAAGAGCTGAGGACATCCTGGGTACTGCGAACTGAGGACAAGACCACAGCCTCCTGCGAAAAAAAGAAAAGTTAGAAAGGAGATAGACAAAAGAGAAGGGAGAAGAGGGGGGAGGGGAAGGGGGAGGGGACCTGAGCTCACGAGGAGGGATGATGGGAAATCAAGAACCCGTCACCAAGAACCTCAAGCAAGTCGTCTGCGCTCAGCGAGCGGGGCAGACGCCTAACCCACGGAGGAGGCATAACCAAGTCCGGGGGGTAGGTGGAGGCGCAGCAACACCGATCCAGCCTCGGCTTAACAGAGAGACTAAAAGGGAGCATAAAGCTCCGGTAATAGTAGCAGGGAGGCACGGAGCCCCAGAGGCCATCTCCCCGGAGAGCCCCCCCCCTCCGCCAAAACTCGCAGAGGAGTAGGAGGTCCACCGGGGACAGGCCCCCGACACAGCTGAAAAACATGTATGGCAAAACGAGAAAATCACAAGTTATCATATAGTCACAACATATCAAACTTAGAAGAGTAGATCGGAACTCTGATCTCGATCGCAACTGCTAAGAAGGGCATTAAGCAGAGCAAATAAAAATAAAGTAAAAAATAGAAATAAAGGGGGGGGGGGAATCTGCTCCCCCCAAAACAGAAGAGAGGTCCCATGAGGGAGAGTTTCACGGACTGTTCCCAGAAAAACTTTCAGGTGGAATCATGGGGGTCTGGTGTCCCTGGTCTTCTTAAGTTTAGGTTTATCCCAGGTGTTTGCAAGAGGGCTCGCTGGGGATGGCCTCTTGGTTGATCCGGGGTTGGAGTTGGAGAGATCCATGGCCGCTTCCTGGGAGATAAGGCGCAGATTTAAGAGAAGGCGTTCCCCATCATGGAGGCTGTGAAATGAGTGAGATTTGCCTTTGTACTCAAATTTTAGGGCGAAGGGGAAGGCCCATTTATATTTGATGTTACGTTGTGACAGGACCAGCAAGAGGGGTTTTAGGGCCCTCCGCTTCTGGATGGTTGTCGGGGAGAGATCCGCAAACACTTGAATGCTGTGTCCCCGGCAGGTGAGAGGGTTTTGGTGCCTGCACAACTTCATCACCTCCTCTTTTACCGAAAATAAGTGGAGTTTGACCACTATGTCTCTGGGGGATCCGTCCTTTCTAGGGGGTCCCAAGGTTCTGTGGGCTCTGTCGATCTCCAGTTTATGTGGAGGGATGTTAGGGACAAGTTGTTTAACGAATTCCTGGACAACCGTGAAGGTGTCAGTGATTGATTCAGGGAGCCCCCTGATCCTAAAGTTCTCTCTCCTGGACCTGTTCTCCAGGTCATCAATCCGGGATAAGGCAATGTCCAATTGGTCCTGCAGGACCTGGATCTGGTCAGAGTTTTTTCTCGTCGTGGCTATAGTTTGATCCAGTTTGCTTTCAATGGATTCCATCCTAGAGCTGATCATGTGAAAGTCCCCTCTCAGGTCATTAGTAATTTTTGCTGCAGTCTGCGCTAGCCCTTTGTCCAGTAATATGGACAGCTGTGTGAACAGGTCAGCAGTGTGAGATATGCTGTGAGGGGATGCGGCTGCCATGACAGGCTCCACCGCTGCCTGTGGGGAGGTAGGCCCCAGGGGCGAGTCCAGCAACTCTGCCATGGTTTGTTCTAGCAGGGACTCCGTGGAAGCTGGGGAGTGAGCTAATTCTGTCAGGGAACCTGCCAGGGTCCCCTGAGCACATAAGCCGGCCACCGCAGCGTACAATGGCCTGACAACAGGGGATTCCTCCGCTCCTGTGTAGCGTGTCAGAGGGACGCCCGCCATCTTGGGATCGCGCGCTCCGCTCACCTCCGTGAATTGCGGCTCCAGGCTTCTCCGCACGGATCCCTCCAGCTTGTGTGGGTGCCCTGGGTATTCCCCCACCAGAGGGTGTATCGTCAGCGGCCCCCGGGAATCCGGCTCCCCCGCTATGTTCGCCGATCAGCCGGAGCGGTGCGGAGCTCTCAGGCTAAGCTGCCATTCCCGAGCAGTCCGCGCATGCGCCTCGAGAGAACTTTTCTTAACATTCTTTCCTGTTCAAGTGGTGCTGTTACCTACGTCACTCATTGTGAACAAGCATGGTTCATTTGTGTGAAACATGTCAACTACATATTTTTGCAAGTTTGTCTGGCTTATGGCAATAAATAAAACTTCAGCAGCAGCTTTTGGACTCAAGTGTGCAATCAATTCCTATCTTCCTTGTGCTGTTACCTATACTTGACCCAATTCCCAAGGGTGCATCAGTCTTTCATGGGAGCCAAGAAATTGTTCTGCCAACCTTTAAGCCTTGTACACACTATCGGTTTGTCTGATGAAAACGGAATGATGGACAGTTTTCAGCGGACGAACCGATCGTGTGTGGGCCCCATCGTTTTTTTATCAGTGAAAAAAATAGAACCTGTTTTAAATTTTTCGTATGGTTAAAAAACTCACAAGTCACATGTACCCCACGCTAGGTGGCGCCTCCTGACATGTCTGAGGATAGTGATGTGCATGGGCACACACCTGGCCCGTGTTGCTGTTGACATATGGGACCATTCACCAAACTTTTAACACACACCTCATATATATTGTATATTCTAAACATCATATACATTTAAAGTGATTGTAAATGTTTGGTTTTTATTTTTTAAACATAATAAACATGTCATAATTGCCTACTCTGTGCAATGGTTTTGTACAGAACAGCCCAGATCCTCCTCTTCTAGGACCCCAGCTGGTACTCCTGGACCCCTCCACTGAGTGCCTGTATAGGAAACTGCTTCCTATGCGGGCACTCGTGCGTTTTCAATCCCGAGTCAGGCTGCTTTCATCTATTCAGGCCAGCATCCCCCTGCCCCGACTCTCTACTGCCATATTTTGATTGACAGCAGCAGAAGCCAAATTCTCATGCTGTTTTCAGCCAATCCTCTGAGAACAGGGATTAGGGCTGTTAAAGATGTGCACAGTGCTGGATTCATATTGGGTTCAGTTGAGTATTTGGGGCATACTGGGGGCTGTACTACCATTGAAAGTTTTTTTTTTTTACTCTAATGCAGAGAATGCATTAAGGTAGAAAAACCCTTTTACCTTTACAATCACTTTAAAGAGCTAATCATCAGTAGATTTAATGCTGATGTCAAGATGTTTTTCCATTATTGCTTTAGTTGGGGTCATAAAAAGAGAGAGATTGTGACAGATGGCAGGTCATGATGGATGAACTATTTATCCTTAGTTTTTTTAAAAGACATGCTCAATTAGAGACATCTAACAGAACTTGATGGCCATACTGTGGGCAAACAGGAAAGTCTTTTGCTAACCTAGCACTCCTCTTTTGTGATCACATTTCTGGAAATTGACTACTGTGAAAAACTTTTCACAGCAGCATATATACAGTGAATGGAACCTTTAAGTAACTATTACTTAATAGACAGTTGTTTATATTTATTTGAAAGGAACATTTAATGTTCATGATTATGCTCTTTGACAGTTTACAAATTAAGCATGGCTTTTTTCATTGAAATTAAATAAATATAATGTTTACTATAGCTACAGCAATTAACCTTGCTGTGTTATAGTATTATAATTATTATTTCCTCTAATACATTTATAATATACTTCTATGAAATAAACTTGTAAAAAGAATTACCATATAAGGAAATCCCATTATTTCATAATTTTATCCATATGAATAATTCCCTGGGCATATTAAGGAATGCGTGCTGCATTGTATGCTAAGCAATATACAGTACCACCAATGTTGAGTAAGTAATTTCATTGCTGACAGCATGTTTGACAGGCCATTTTTAAGTGACAAAAAAGGTAATTTAAAGAGATGGTCTTTCAAGCTCCGATAAGAATTTGATGTATATCTGGCCATAACAATTCTGAAATATTGGTGCCACCAAAAACATCTTATAGATGTATAGCAAAATATTGCATTGTGATGTCATTTTTATTTATGACATACATAAAATATCAATGTTTTATTGGATAATAGGGATTCAAAATGTATTTTTCAAACTGTTTTCTAATACTGTAGTATTTCTTTCATATTTTATTATTTCTCTGATAAATAAATTATATGCATTTTGTTATATTTAAAGAGACCCTGTTTTCCTTATATGATTATATGTTGCATTTGCCATGTTTTATTCTGCCATTACAGAGAGTAATTAGACACTTCCAGAATAGAAGAGGGCTTTGATATTCAAGGAGAAAAGGGGGTTGTGCTAGATATTTGACTAATCAATTTGTCTTAGGCCGCGTACACACGATCAAATTTGTCTGCAGGAAACGGTCTGCCAGACAGTTTTAGCAGACATATTCGATCGTGTGTACGGGCAAACAGACGGATTTGGCCAGCCGACAGATTTGAAAGCATGCTTTCAAATCTGTCTGCTGGAAACCCGTCAGACAGATATGTCTGCTGGTTAGTACACTAACCAGCAGACATATCTGCTCGCACATGCGTCGAATGGATTCGACGCATGCGCAGAAGTAATTTACTTCCTGGTGCGGTGCCGTGGCGGCGTCAACGTCACCGCCACGTCAGCGCGCTGTCTGCTGGCGGGGATTTTGGTTTGATCGTGTGTACACGATCAAACCAATACATCCCAGCAGACAGATCTGTTCAAATCGGTCTGTGCCTTACAAGCTCAAAAGGGAATTGCAAGTGAATACAAAATAAATGGAAAATAAACACTCTGGGGTAGATTCATGTAGAGATCCGACGGTGTATCTACTGATACACCGTCGGATCTGTGAGATCCGACGCTCGGATCTATGCGGCTGATTCCTCGAATCAGGTTCCGCATAGATCTCCCTTAGAGCCGACTGGTGTAAGTGAGTTACACTGTCGGTTCTTAGGCTGCATTCTCCCGCCGTCCGCTAGGTGGCGCTTCTTTTTTTCTACGCGACGAATATGCAAATGAGGAGAACCGCCGATTAAGAACCGAACGCCCGGCCGTCGCTTTTTTTTTACGTCGTTTGCGTTCGTCTTTTTCCGGCGGATCGTTACCCCTGCTATATGCGGGGTAAGTGCGGCGGATCCTATGTTAAGTATGGCCGTCGTTCCCGTGTCGAGTTTTGAATTTTTTACGTCGTTTACGTAAGTCGTCTGGGAATACGGCCATACGTTAATTGCGTTAACGTCGAAAACAATGACGTCCTTGCGACGTCATTTAAAGCAATGCACGCTGGGAAATTTAGCCGGCGGCGCATGCGCAGTACGATCGGCGCGGGGACGCGCGTGATTTAAATAGTAAACTCCCCCTAGCCGTGGAATTTGCATTCTGCCGGGGGATTTACGATCCACCAGGGCTAATTACGAGGCAAGTGCTTTCTGAATACAGCACTTGCCTCAAAAACTGGCGCAGGCGGATCGTAAAAAAGATAGATCACGCGGATCAAAAGATCCACTGATCTACATGAATCTACCCCTCTGTAAGTAAGTATTTAAAATATTTGATTGTTCTAGGCTTACCTTAAATGTTTTAAGTTGGTAACAGGGTTTCTTTAAAATGACTAATGTCGCGTACACATGATCATTTTTCGGCATGAAAAAAAAAAATGTTGTTTTTCAGCATGTAGAAAAAACAAAGTTTTTCCAACTTCATCATAAAAAACAGTGTTGCCCACACACCATCGTTTTAAAAACATGATGAGCAAAGCGCGGTGACGTACAACACGTACAACGGCACTCTAAAGGGGAAGTTCCATTCAAGCTCCCGTCTCATAACTTGCTTCTGAGCATGCGCGGGTTTAAAACATAGTTTTTAACATTGTTTTAGCCCACACACGATCATTTTTTACAACCCAAAAAAACAAAATTTTTTTAAAACAATGTTAAAAAATGCAGCATGCTCGAAAAAAATAATTGTCGTTTTTCAGAAGATGAAAAACGATGTGAAGCCCACACATGATAATTTTAAATTACGTTTTTAAAAACATTGGGCCAGATTCAGCAACACTTGCGCTGGAGTATTTCGATATGCGCCGCGTAACTGTGAAGATGTGCCGTCGTTTCTATGTGCCCGTACCCACCAAACTAGATGCGCCCAATAACGGGCCATTTGCGACCGGCGGAACGTTCCGACGCCAGAGTATCGTCAGCGCTTAATTTCGCTTGGCGCATCAGTCGCGCCTATTGATTTCCCCTGCAAATATGCAAATGAGGGATTTTTCCCAATTCACGAACGGATTAGCACCATACTCTGGCTACATGCGCCGCGCGTATCTCGTCCGTCCGGCGCAAAGTTATATCTACAAAAGGCTGCTTTATCTTTACTCCAGATGGCCACAGGTCAGCAGGAGAGCAGCTACAGCAGCGTTACCGACGATAGGAGCTAGCTGAGCACCCCCACTTGCAGGACAACACCTCTGTCCATGCTTGTCTGTCAAATTTTACAGCCATGGAGGAAGACATCATAGGTCTCCATAGCCGAGATGACGGCTGACAGCTCCTGGCCATTAAAGTTCAGCTTTCTCCTGTGTGTTTGCAGGGAACGGGAGCAGCCATCTCAGAACAAAAGTAACATCACTGCGGGGAGGGGGAGCAGGATATACTTTAGTGCCGGAATGGCGCTTCTACGGGCGCATTTAAACGCCCAACGGAAGGCATTGCGCTGACGTTTCTCATGAAGTGGTGCCGACGGAAGTTGTGAGCATGCGCACAAAGGGGGCGAGTGGAGCCTCACTCACTGCGCATGCTCCGTGGTTGATGCGCTGAACGTAAGCCTCTGCGCTGGGCTCCGCCCATCATTTACATATGATCACACCCACTTCCCCTTGCGTCGGGTTACGCCAGTGCATTATCGTTACTCTGGCGCAAGTTTACGCGCAACTGCTATGTGAATAACAGTACTTGCGCTGAAAGGGTCGTCAGAGTAACGTAAATGAGAAGCGTTACTCTGGAGCAAAGATGCTCTCATCTACCTGAATCTGGCCCATTGTGTTTTTTTATGCCGAAAAATGATCGTGTGTACGCGGCATAATGCTATATATAAAGAAAATGTCATCTTTAAATGCAACAAAATAGATTTCAAATGATCAAAAATTAGTGTATAAAAGGCCAGATACATTCATTTTAATGAAATTAACTAAAAGTTATTTTCCAAATTAAATTCCAAAAACAAGAAAATATGGAACCTTCTTTCATTCTTTGATTTTTAAAAATGGCCTTGTACAGTAAACCTTGTACTAGTAAATTAATGCATGTAAACTTCTTGGTTTTATTAGTATTTGTACTGTTTAAACTATAGTCAGGTTAAAATCACCAGTAAATGTAACCTGGAGTATTGAGTTGGGATTATTACAACCTCCTTGTTTCTGACTCTATTTGGGAGATTTGTCCACACTTCCTGCCCTATAATACCAGGCCAAGAAATGTATATAGAAATGTAACAGGGACAGGAAGACAGAGATAACAATAGGAATCAGATTTTTCCCCTGCTCTCTCAACAAAAAGTGTTATTGTTTGTAACACAAAATGCATGGGACCTTTTTCCAATGAAAAATAAAATAAATAAACTACAGCAAGAACACTGTTCACTTTTACACAGCTTTGTTTCAGCAAAATACACAAAACTTTTAAATTATAGTCTTGGGGGATGCCTTAAAATTATACACAGAATTATTGAACAGAACAAATAAAAAAAAGTTGAAAAAAATGTATATTTACAATAGATTTAGAAAGCAGAAGCAACCTCTCCAATATATGCCCTTCCTAACCAAAGCCACCAAAAAGCTTCTAATCCACTCCCTGGTCATATCATGCCTTGACTGCTGCCACTCCCTCCTTATTGGCTTTTCTCTAAATAGGCTATCCCCACTTCAGTCCATCATTAATGCTGCTGCCAGGCTACTCCACCTCACAAGCCGCTCAGGGTCTGCCATACCCCTCTGCCAATCACTCCATAGGCTGCCACTTAAAGGGGAGTTCCAGTCCCCCAAAAACATTTTGTCTTTCAATACATTTTTATTGAGTTTATGGATAAGGTTACAGCAAGTACATAAGCGTCAGAAATTACAATAGCCCCAAGAGGCGACGCACACAATTTTACAAACAAAGCAAAGAATATAATGAAAACAATAATAACCTATAATGGAGAGGTAATTCAAATTTTATGACTGCCTGGAAAACAGTCTGATTGGGATATATTAGAGCTCTCACAAATGTGGAGCCTCATTACCTTGTAGAAAAAGCCCGGACCCAAGGACAATCCGGAACCCACACCCTCAGCACCCCTCTTGGGAACATGCTGCGCCAAGAGCAAGGTCCCCGACTCCCCCAGCCCCCGTCCCGATCCCATACTACCCTTACTGATGTGGGTAAGAAAGATATATTATTGTAAGGGTCACACAAGGAATACCCCCCCCCAAAAAAAAAAAACTATTTGAAAATAGAAACCATGCAACAATCGCTTATGTAGATTGTTAAAAATACAAAAACAAACAGGGATAGTAAGAGAGGCAAAGAAAGAAGGAAAGGAGAGGAAGAAGAGGGGGGACAGGGGTAAGGGGAGGAGGGGAAGCATAGTGCCTAACTCCAATCAAAAATTCAGTCAAACGCCATTAGGTTCAGGGGCAAGGTGAATACCAACATATTCAGCCCAAGGAGCCCAAATCTCATGGAACATCACGGTGGTATTAGCCAGTATGCTGGATAATTTTTCTTGAGTCATAATCCATGAGATTTTCAACCGAAACGAGCGGCTTGGGCTGTTTCCAAGATTTGGCAATGGCAATTTTGGTGCCAAGTAAAATAAAGTGGATCAGCTTTTGTGTAATTCTAGAAAGCTGTGGGATATGGGCATTCAATAAGGCTACATCGGGGGTCCTTGGGATCCGACATCCGGTCACTCCGTTAATCATGTTGAAGATGATTCTCCAGAAGGAGCGGATCCTGGGGCACTCCCACCAGATGTGGGCCATGGTGCCCCGAAGCTGGCAACCCCTAAATCAAAGGGGATCTGCATCAGGAAACATGGCGGCCAATCTGGAGGGAGTGAGATACCATCTGGTAATGACTTTAACGCTTGCCTCCACTAAGGAGACACTTTGAATGCCCCGGAATGATCTGGAGACGGCTTTGTGCCAAGTCTCCAAGCTAATGCTGCTCTGAAAGTCAGACTCCCAAGCCTCCATATAAGATGTTTTATCTGTGGGGTGAGTGAGGGCCAAGTAGACCACCGAAATGCCCCCCCTCCGATCCATGGCTTGTCTGCACCAAATCTCATATGAAGTGAAATTAGTGGGTAGGGGTTTGGACTTCCAGATACTATGTAGAAATTGTGAAATTTGTCTAAAGTGGACCTTCTCGGAATCAGGAAGTTTCAAAGTGTGAATACAGTAGTCTAGGGAGATGGAACCACTGGAAGTAAAATATTGACCTATCCGAAACAGCCCCTTGTCTAGCCACCACTTAAACTCTGTAGTTCGTTAGTGGGGACAGCTTGCTTCTCAATACAGACCCAATCCGGTTTATCGAAACTGGAGTATAGGGTGGAAAATTGCGCCAATCTAGCTGAGAGATAGTATTTGTGAAGGTCGGGCAATCCCAGACCCCCCTTGCTTCTGTGGTGAATAAGTGTTTCCTGCGGAATTCGGAATTCGATACCCCGATGTACCCCAAATAAACTTAAGTAATTTACTCTGAAAAGATTGTAGATGATTTCTCCTGAGTGGGATTGGAATGGAGCAAAATAAGTATAGCATTCTCGGGAGCAGGGTCATTTTAATTGAGTTGTTGATCCTTCCCAGCCAAGAGAGGTTATATTTGGACCACATAATAAGATCACCCTCCAGTTTTTTTATAGATAGGGGGGTAGTTAACCACTTAAGGACCTCCGCGCGCACATTTACGGCCACAGAATGGCTCGTACAGGCACAAGGGCGTAAATTTACGTCCTTGCCCAGTAGCGGGTCGGGGGTCCGATCGGGACCCCCTCCGCGGCGTGCGGCGGTCCCCGTGTCTCCGGGAGCGATCCGGGACGAGCGGGCGGATGTCCGTGTTTGCCGGCCCCCCAGCGATCGCTCCCAGCCAATCCCTGCGCTCTCCCGCCCTGTCACTTCCTCCTCCTTACACAGGAAGGGGGAAGTGATGTAATCTCTCATCGCAGCAGTATTTCCAACTGCTGCGATGAGAGGAACACCTCACAGTAAGTGTGCACTAACACTACACTGACATACACACACATAGGCATACTTAACCCCTTGCGATCTGCCCCCCCACCCCCCTGTCACAGTGTCACTGAATGCAGTGATCTAATCACTGCATTTAGTGTCAGTGTGACAGGCAGTGTAAAAGTCAGTTAGTGTTAGGTTCAGGATAGCCCCCCACCCCCCCTAATAAAGTTTTAACCCCCTGATCACCGCCCTAGTTAACCCTTTCACTTCCTATTGCCAGCGTCACTAAGCGATCATTTTTCTGATCGCTGTATTAGTGTCGCTGTTCCCGCTAGGTAGCTATTTTTTTTTATTGCGATTTTTTTTTTTACTAAAGACATGTGGCTAAATAAATTTTGGCCTAAATGTTTGAATAAAATTTAGTTTATTTGATTTTTTTTTTAACAAAAAGTAAAAAATAGTGTTTTTTTTTCAAAAATGTCGCTCTATTTTTGTATATAGCGCAAAAAAAAAAAATCGCAGAGGTGATCAAATACCACCAAAAGAAAGCTCTATTTGTGGGAAGAAAAGGACGCAAATTTTGTTTGGGTGCCCCGTCGCACGACCGCGCAATTGTCTGTTAAAGCGAAGCAGTGCCGAATCGCAAAAACACCTTGGGTCATTTACCAGCGTATTGGTCCGGGTCTTAAGTGGTTAAGGTCGTATAGAGTCTCTGTCCTACAGTAGCCGATAGGGCGATACCCAGGTACTGGATTGAGGTGACACTCCAGACAAATTTAAAGGATTGTTTAAGGTCCGACATCATTTGAGGGGGTAGAGAGACGTTAAGTGCCTGCGATTTTGAGTTGACCGATAGGCCTGATATTTTAGCAAAATCGTCAAGAGTGCGGCACAGGTTGGGAAGAGTGGAGATAGGGGAGGTCAAGAATAGCAGGATGTCGTCCGCGAAGAGGGCACATTTGTGGTTCTGTTCCCTGCATTGAACTCCTGATATATTAGGGTTCTGTCGTATAGCAATTGCCAGAGTCTCGATTGCAATGGCGAAAATTAGTGGAGATAAAGGGCATCCCTGTCGAGTGCCTCATTTAATTTCAATAGGTGTGGAGTAATGACCTTTAATCCTAATGAGCGCTCTAGGGTTCGAGTAAAGGGCCCAAATAATTCCCAAAACCTGGCCCCAAATCCCCAACGCTCTAGTATATTGAAGATATAGGGCCAGGACACAGAGTCAAAGGCCTTCTGGAGGTCCAGTGACAATAAGAATCCCTTCTGAGGGTTCCCCCCCGTCCAACTGGTTTGTAAAATCGAGGTCTATTGCTCGTCTAATTTGGTCTGGGCCTTGTCTGCCGGGTATAAAGCCTACTTGGTCTTTATGTACATATTGCCCGATGAACCCTGCCATTCTATTGGCTAGAATTTTAGTGAGGACCTTAAGATCATTGTTGATAAGGGAAATAATTATTAAGATAATTATTGACATCTTCTGGATTTTTGTCTGGTTTAGGAATCACCGTGATTAAGGCTGTGTTAATCTGGGAATCAAAGGGGTCGCCTTTGGCTTTAGAATTTAAAAATCTGGCCAGATGTGGCGTTAGTATGTCCAAAAAAGTTTTGTAATAAGGAATAGGTAGTCCATCCGGCCCCGGGGCCGACCCACTACGGAGACCTTTGACTACTTCCATCACCTCATTCTCTGTGATTGGGGAATCCATTATGTCTCTGTTGGCTGTTGACAGGGAAGGGATAGGAAGTCCCTCTAGAAATCGTGAGGTTAAGTCAGCAGTAGGTAGGGTGGTGGAATCATATAGGCGTGAGTAGAAACCTTGAAAAGCTTCTAATATCCTGGTCGGGTTGGTCGTAGGAGGGTGCCCCCCTATTTTGATTTTGGGCATGGAAAGGAGCTTGGATTTAGGGGTGAGTTTAGACGCAAGGAGGGGGCCGAATTTGTCTGCCTGGGTGTGGAATTTGTGTTTACTCCACCTGATCGATTTCTCTGCCCGGGTCGTGAGAGCGAGGTTAAGAGCTAACCTGGCATTGTCAAGTTGGTTTGTGGGGATTCCGGAAGGGTCCTTTTTATGCAAAGCCTTAAGGGAAATATATTCAGTTTCCAATTTGTCTATTTCAACTTTTCTTTCCCGCTTTACTTGCGTGGAGATCTGAATGAGTCTACCCCTGGCAAAGGCTTTGTGGGCAGCCCACAGCGTTTCAGTGGAAACTTCCCCTGTGTCATTAAGCGTAAAGTATTCCGTCAGGGCTTTTCCTATCTCTGTGACTCTGGCTGGGTCAGAGAGCAAAGACTCGTTCAGTCTCCAAAGCGTGCGTGTCCCTCCCGGAAGCCCAAAACTTAAGAGATATGATCACTAAGGAATGGTCGGATAATGCAGAATCCCTGATAGAGGTGGAAAGGACTGCCGGGAGAATGGTAGAAGGGGTGAGGATGTGATCTATGCGAGCATATGTAAGGTGAGGATGAGAAAAATGAGTGTAATCTCTCTTAGAGGGGTTGAGTTCTCTCCACGTGTCAGCAAGGCCATATTCGTGAAGAATTTTTGCAATTTTAAGGCTCTCTCTTGTGGGACGTATCAATCTAGACCCTGGCGGTTTCGTTTTGTCCAAGCACTGATCCAGAGCTGTATTAGAGTCTCCTCCGAAAACAATGGTGCCCTCTAATTCGGGAGATAGGGTGTTAAGCATTGAGTCGAAAAACTTAGCCTGTCCCCTGTTAGGTGCATAATATGAAACTAGAGAGAATAATTGGTCCCCCACCTTGCCTTTCACCATGATAAATCTCCCGTCAGGATCAATAATATCAGATATTTTGACAAAATTACATTTCCTGGAGAACAGGATTGCCACCCCATTGGTTTTGTTTTCGGCACTGGATAAATAGAACTGAGGGAAATATGAGTGGAGAAAAATAGGGCTATAACGGATAGGAAAATGTGTCTCTTGTAACATAATTATATCAAGATGAAGAGATTTGTAGTGGTCCATTACCTTTCTCCATTTAATTGGAGAGTTGATGCCTTGTACATTATGGAAGGCAATGCGGAGTCTAATGTCAAGCGTGTCAGCCATTGGATCACAGAGTGAGCACCTCGGCCAAAGCAACCCCCACTCACCCGTCGAAGTCTCGGGTCCCAGAGGAATCTGGGTCCAGAAGCAGCTGAAGCCTCGAAGGCTGTACCCCTGGGGATAAGGCGAAGGAGTAAGGAACCTGCAAGCATAACAGATGTTAGGCACATTTGTGAATAAATAGGGAGAACTGGGTAAGGTGAGGAGGGACAGGAAAGAAAAGAATCAAAAAGATCTCCCTGAAGTGAAAAAAGGAGCGCCGGGGGGGAGACTCCCCAAGTGCTCTGAAAATAGAGACCATAGTCAGCTCCTCCTAAACGGGAGCGAGCTGTCCAACCCTCGGAGACCATCAGGTGTCCAACAGCTGGATGGAGGCGCAGTGGTTTCAGGCCGGAACCGGGCGCACATAATCCTAAATATGTCAAGCTAATAATCAATTAAACGGTACACAGCAGTAAAATAGTTCTCTAGCGTTATTCAATCAGCCCCAATCAATCGCTGCGGGCGCCCGTCACCCCACTAAATGAGGCGGGCGGAACCCGCAGGGACCACAGAAGGGTATCAATGACGAAACAGCGTCACTCCTCCAGAGAAATACAGTAAATTATATAAAAAAAAAAAAAAACATGTGGTGATCAAAATAGGTGGCCATGCATGATGCCCCCCCCCCCCAGGATCAGTAGGGAGAGCTCCGATACAGGGCCATAACAAGGTAGATGGGACCTGTTAAGTCTAGGTTAGACCGAGAAAACATCACAGTCATCTGGGGTAGCCAGTTGAGGAAAAGCAAAAAGCTCATAAGACTCAGAAGGATAAATGGGGAAAAACACCAAAAAGATGTAGTCAAATCATGGTTTGTTCAGCCCATCCAGGACCAAACACTAAGGCAAGCGAGGATACGCTGGTAGAGCAGGAGAGTCAGATCTTCAGGTGGCTCTATTGTCTCTTGCTTTCTAAGGCGGCGTACACACGATCGGATATATCCGATGAAAACGGTCCGCGGACCATTTCCATCGGATAGCCCGGGAGTTTGATCCATGGCGGTACACACCATCGGATCAAATTCCCCGCCGCCGGACGGCGCGGTGACGTAGTGGTGACGCGGCGGTGACGTTGACGCCGCCGCGTCACCGCCACGTCACCGCACCAGGAAGTAAAACACTTCCGCGCATGCGCCGAATCCATTCGGCAGCGGCGCGGCGGTGGTGGGAGCCGACATGTCTGCTGGTAAGTGTACTAACCAGCAGACAGTCGGGCGGACAGATTCCCACCGGATAGATTTCAAAGCATGCTTTGAAATCTGTCGGTTGGAGAAATCTGTCCGCTAGCCCATACACACGAGCGGAGATGTCTGCTGAAACGGTCCATCGGACCGTTTTCAGCGGACATATCCCCTCGTGTGTACGCGGCCTTAGTCTTGCCCTTAAGCCACCGGGGAGATTGAGGACTGGTAGGGATATCACGTTTGTTAGATCCCTTACCAACGTAGGAAGTATCCATGTCAGCTTCGTGTGCAATGAGCTTCAAGTGTAGGAGTAATTTCTAACCTTCAGAAAGGGTGGAAAAAGCATAAGGTTTACCATTGACAGCGAACTTGACTGCAAATGGGAAGGCCCTTTTATATTTAATGGCTTTCTGGGTTAGGGCTTGAAGCAGCGGCTTTAGAGATCTCCGTCTTTGTATGGTGGATGGAGATAGGTCCGCAAAAAGTTGTACCTGGTGTCCCTGGCACATCACAGCCTGAGCAGACCTTGCTTGCCTCATGATTTCCTCCTTAACGGAGTAGTGGTGGAGTTTGAAAATGATGTCTCTCGCTGAGCCATCTTTCCTAGGGGGCCCCATAGCCCTATGAGCCCTGTCCAGTTCCAGTCGCCTAGGGGTGATGTTAGGAAGGAGATTTTTAATTAAATCTTGCACTGCCTCAGGCACATTAAGAATGGTCTCGGGGAGTCCACGAATTCTAATATTAGACCTCCTTGACCTGTTCTCAACACTGGCGTAGCGGGGGGGGGGCAGGGGGGGCTGTCGCACCGGGCGAAAAATTGGGGGGGGGCGAATTCATCCACCGGCTCCGCGGAGCGCTCCGGAGCCTCGGCCTAGGAAAGTCCCCGGCTTCGGCCTAGCTCCGGAGCGGCGGCCATCTTGGTACACCCGGCGGCGGCCCTCCTCTCTGTTCACACCCACAGAGGAGGAGGAGCCCGCGCTTGAGGGAAACCACACACGCCGCTGTCTGAGGTCTGCACTACTGGGGGTTATTGTCTGAGGTCTGCACTACTGGGGGTTATTGTCTGAGGTCTGCACTACTGGGGGTTATTGTCTGAGGTCTGCACTACTGGGGGTTATTGTCTGAGGTCTGCACTACTGGGGGTTACTGTCTGAGGTCTGCACTACTGGGGGTTACTGTCTGAGGTCTGCACTACTGGGGGTTATTGTCTGAGGTCTGCACTACTGGGGGTTAATATCTGAGGTCTGCACTACTGGGGGTTATTGTCTGAGGTCTGCACTATTATGGGGGTTAATATCTGAGGTCTGCACTACTGGGGGTTAATATCTGAGGTCTGCACTATTGGGGGTTACTGTCTGAGGTCTGCACTACTGGGGGTTAATATCTGAGGTCTGCACTACTGGGGGTTAATATCTGAGGTCTGCACTATTTGGGGTTACTGTCTGAGGTCTGCACTACTGGGGGTTAATGTCTGAGGTCTGCACTATTGGGGTTACTGTCTGAGGTCTGCACTACTGGGGGTTAATGTCTGAGGTCTGCACTACTGGGGGTTAATGTCTGAGGTCTGCACTATTGGGGGTTAATGTCTGAGGTCTGCACTATTGGGGGTTACTGTCTGAGGTCTGCACTATTGGGGGTTAATGTCTGAGGTCTGCACTATTGGGGGTTAATGTCTGAGGTCTGCACTATTGGGGGTTACTGTCTGAGGTCTGCACTATTGGGGGTTAATGTCTGAGGTCTGCACTATTGGGGGTTACTGTCTGAGGTCTGCACTATTGGGGGTTACTGTCTGAGGTCTGCACTATTGGGGGTTACTGTCTGAGGTCTGCACTATTGGGGGTTACTGTCTGAGGTCTGCACTACTGGGGGTTATTGTCTGAGGTCTGCACTATTGGGGGTTAATGTCTGAGGTCTGCACTATTGGGGGTTACTGTCTGAGGTCTGCACTACTGGGGGTTACTGTCTGAGGTCTGCACTACTGGGGGTTACTGTCTGAGGTCTGCACTATTATGGGGGTTACTGTCTGAGGTCTGCACTATTATGGGGGTTACTGTCTGAGGTCTGCACTATTATGGGGGTTACTGTCTGAGGTCTGCACTATTATGGGGGTTACTGTCTGAGGTCTGCACTATTATGGGGGTTACTGTCTGAGGTCTGCACTATTATGGGGGTTACTGTCTGAGGTCTGCACTATTATGGGGGTTACTGTCTGAGGTCTGCACTATTATGGGGGTTACTGTCTGAGGTCTGCACTATTATGGGGGTTACTGTCTGAGGTCTGCACTATTATGGGGGTTACTGTCTGAGGTCTGCACTATTATGGGGGTTACTGTCTGAGGTCTGCACTATTATGGGGGGTTACTGTCTGAGGTCTGCACTATTATGGGGGTTACTGTCTGAGGTCTGCACTATTATGGGGGTTACTGTCTGAGGTCTGCACTATTATGGGGGGTTACTGTCTGAGGTCTGCACTATTATGGGGGGTTACTGTCTGAGGTCTGCACTACTGGGGGTTACTGTCTGAGGTCTGCACTATTATGGGGGTTACTGTCTGAGGTCTGCACTATTATGGGGGTTACTGTCTGAGGTCTGCACTATTATGGGGGTTACTGTCTGAGGTCTGCACTATTATGGGGGTTACTGTCTGAGGTCTGCACTATTGTGGGGGTTACTGTCTGAGGTCTGCACTACTGGGGGTTACTGTCTGAGGTCTGCACTATGGTGGGGGTTACTGTCTGAGGTCTGTTAAATAGGGGGTCTGTGATTGTGGGGGGTCTATCTGTGATGAGAGGTCTGTTATTTAGGGGGTCAGTCTGTGATGGGGGATCTGTGATTGTGGGGGGGTCAGTCTGTGATGGGGGATCTGTGATTGTGGGGGGGGGGGTTCAGTCTATGATGGGGGATCTGTGGTTGTGGGGGGGGGGGTTCAGTCTATGATGGGGGATCTGTGGTGTGTGGGGGGGGGGGTCAGTCTGTTAATCCCTTACAGTAAGGGGTTAAATGATTAATCCTGCAATAATTTACCCCTTACATGCTGAAAGCCCTGAGAGGGATACATTACAGATCCTTATAACCAGAGTGGATGATTATACAAGGGGGGGGGGGGCGAAAAAAAAAATTCTGCCCCGGGCGCCCATAACTCTGGTTACGCCACTGGTTCTCAAGGTCATCTATGCGGGACATTGCCAAATCTAGTTGGTCCTGGAGTGTATGTATGTGCTTGTAGTTCTGAGATATAGCGGCAATCGTTTCCTCCATCTTGTTTTCAATAGCTTCAATCCTAGAGCCCAGAGATTGAAAATCCGCTTTTAAATCACCTGTGATTTTAGCTGCAGTTTGAGACAATCCTCTATCTAGTAAGGTTGAAAACTTGAGGAATAGGTCCTCCTGTAGGATAGCAGGATCCAGTGAACATGCGTCATGGCTGAGGTAACTTTGCTGCAGTGATGCATTAACTCCCAGTGATGAGGGGGATAATTCAGTCACAAAATGCTTATTCATTAAATCAGTGGGAGCAGAGGACAGGGAGCATATTTGTGGGGGATTCCCCATTGTATCAGGGGTTATTTGTTGAGGGAAGAGGGATGGCTCTGACCTGTAATTCCTTTGGTTGTTTAGGCTGAGCATTTGAGCCATCTTGGATTTACCTCACGTTTCCTCAGCTTCATAAAACGGCTTCCAAACCTCGTCTAACAGCGGACCGGGAGGTGTAGAAATGTGCCCGCTAATGTGAGGAGTAAGCCTGCGGTATTTCGCTGTCCTGGGGAAGCCGTGTACCGAGCTGTGGGCGCCACGGTGACAGCCTGTAACGGAGCTCACGCATCAGACGTCCACATCCGTAGCCCGCCTTGGCTCCTCCCCAATTTTTTTTTTTAAACATTGCTCTGTAACTGTCAAAACCAGTAAATGAACATTTCTAACATGTCATACTTTTTGCGCCTTTACTTTCTTTAAAAATAGTTATTTACTTACTGATCTCAGAAGCAGGCAGTTTCCATTTTAGTTGTGGTCTACCAAAGCCCTCTAGTGTTAATTTCCTAGATTTCTGTTCAGTCATCTACCCATCATGCACCTGCAAATCTCGCACATGCTCAGTAATGCCTCAGGGAGGCGTCCTTCTTCCTGACAGGTTGCTATGGCAATCTCGTGTCTGCGGAAGTTCCCGCACCCATTCTATAGCAACCTGTCAATTACAACACAGAGAGAAGTCAGATTAGGCAGGTAATGCACTGGCATTAATAGGGGGTGTGGTCCAAAACCAGGTGAAACCATCCTGATGGTGTTTTTAAATCATAGCTTTATTTATTTAAATTTTACATCTCTGGCGCCGCTGACGTTCCTCATCGTTTTTTATAATTGTTTTATAATATGTGTGCAGGGAGAGAGAGAGAGAGAGGAGCTTTCATAAGTCATCAGCGTTGTCTGGGTGGGTGGGACAGAGCAGCTATCGAACAACAGCCAATTATGTGGCTTCTCAAGAAAGGGGGCGGAGCCGCATCACGTAGCATAATCTAACTGTGTGCAGGGATAGAGAGCTTTCAGGCGATGCTGGGTGGGCAGGACAGAGCAGCTATTGAACAACAGCCAATTATGTGGCTTCTCAAGAAAGGGGGTGTAGCCGCATCGCGTAGCATAATCTAACTGTGTGCAGGAAGAGAGCTTTCTGAAGTCATCGGCGATGCTGGGTCGGCGGGACAGAGCAGCTATCGAACGGCAGCCAATAGAATGGGGTCAGTGCGGGCCACATTCTTAAGAAGCCACATAATTGGCTGGCGTTCGATGGATGCTCTGTCCCGCCCACCCATACATCGCTGATGACTTCTGAAAGCTCCTCTCCCTCTCTCCCTGCGCACAGTTAGATTATAAAACAATCTAACTGTTTTATAATTATAAAACAATCTAACTGTGTGCAGGGAGGGAAGGAGAGGAGCTTTCAGAAGTCATCAGTGATGTCTGGGTGGGCGGAACAGAACAGCTATCGAACGCCAGCCAATTATGTGGCTTCTTAGGAAAGGGGGTGGAGCCGTATACACATAGCGGCCCGCCCTGACCCCATTCTATTGGCTGGCGTTTGATAGCTGCTCTGTCCCGCCCACCCAGCATCGCCGATGACTTCTGAAAGCTCTCTCTCCCTGCACACAGTTAGATTATGCTAAGCGATGCGGCCCCGCCCCCTTTCTTGAGAAGCCACATAATTGGCTGTTGTTGATAGCTGCTCTGTCCCGCCCACCCAGACATCACTGATGACTTCTGAAAGCTCCTCTCTCTCTCCCAAAAAAACGCAAGATTTTGGTAGGAGGCGATTCGCAAGGGATACATGACGCTGATATCCCAGGATCCCTTGCGACGTAATTGCCTAGGCTATTAGGACCAGGAAGCTATGCAAAAAAAAACGTGAAAAAAGGTATTTACCAGCCATTGTGAAATGTATGTGCTAAGGGCATGCAGCACAGCCAAACATAAAAAAATGGGTGGAACTCCACTTTAATCAACAAATCAAATTTAGGA
Organism: Rana kukunoris; assembly: GCA_029574335.1. Lineage (NCBI taxonomy): Eukaryota > Metazoa > Chordata > Amphibia > Anura > Ranidae > Rana > Rana kukunoris. The sequence goes on along the minus strand of CM056050.1, from coordinate 220,456,223 downwards.
TACTAACAATAACTTACAAAGCCATCCACAACTTGGCCCCCAGATACGTCATCAACCCAGTCTCAAAATACCAACCTAATCATTCTCTTTGCTCCTCCCAAGACCTCCTGCTCTCTAACTCCATTGTCACCTCATCCTACGCTCGCCTTCGGGACTTCTCCAGATCCTCTCCCATCCTCTGGAATGCTCTTCCCCAATCTGTCAGACTTTCTCCTACTTTGTCCACTTTCAGACGATCCCTGAAAACGTATCTCTTCAGACAAGCCTATCTGGCCCCCACCTAACAACTGTACATTGATTTTCTCCATCAGCACATCCCCCAAAGTTATTACCTCTTGTATCTCTTGACCTTCCGACCTTCCCTCTTAGGTTGTAATCTCTAAGAAGCTCTGTAAGCTTTGTAAGCTCTGATTCCTATGTATTAAAGTGTATTGTAGTTGTACAGTCTACCTTCAAGTTGTAAAGAGCTGCGTAAACTGTACGGGCCAGATTCAGGAACAGTTAGGCTGGCGGATCCAGTGATCCGCCAGCCTAACTGTGACTTTGAGCCGGCGTTTCTGTTTCCTGTAACCAGAAAACAAGAAACGCCGGGTTGAAGCTCCGATGCGAGCAGCGTAACTGAGTTTCGCCATCGCATTGTTACTTCAACTTAAAAATGGCGCCGGGGGCGTTCCCGCCGATTTACGCTCCAAAAATATGTTAATGAGCGGAAATCGGCAATTCACGATCGAATTCCGGCGCGACGCAATGACGGTACGACGTTTCCGGACGGGATACGCGGCGCATAGATATACCTACATGGGGTTGGAGTATCCTATGTTAGGTATAGGCGTCGTCATCGCGTCGGGAAAAAAAAAATCACGCCGCTTGCGTAAAAAGTTCATGAATGGGAATGTGACGTCATTGACGTTCATTCACAGAATTTGGAGCATGCGCACGGGGATGTTTGGACACTCGACGCATGCGCAGTACGTTGGCGGCGGGATCGCGCTTAGTTAGAATACTACACGCCCCGTACCCGCCCAATTTGAATTCCGCCGGCTCATTTGTGATGCGCTGCCGCAACTTTAGGAGCAAGTGCTTCCTGAATAACAGCACTTGCTCCTAAAATTTCAGCAGCGTAACGCAAATGAGATGCGTTACTCCAGAGCAAAGATGCTCTGCTCTACCTGAATCTGGCTGTATATATATATATATATATATGTATCTCTTGAAAACCTTGCTGCTTAGTAACTTTGCCTTCAATTTAATCTCTAAATAGATATAATTAGGAACAGAAGACCCCAATACTAACAAAACAAAAGTAGTAGTCCCTATAAGGATTTTTAGGTTTAAGTAAAAACCTTTAAACATACAGGAGCATTACTGTAATTTACAGAATTCAAGCAATGCTTATTCACTGATACATCTACGTAAACTCTCTCTCTGCAGTGTCGGGTCTTCTTATCCTCTCACTAAAGCAGCTTCAACCCACTGACACTATGGCTGCTCACATCCCCTCTTTTATATCGAGGCAGTACTCCAAAGTTCAGTAACCAGAAATATATATATTGTATCCAACCTGTTACTAGTGATGTGTGAATCCCCTAGAAATCATACAAGTCTGGAAATTTGTAACTATTTAATTTTCTAGAATTGTTTCATTTTCCTTTTCTTCAATTACAACTGCTCATATTTCTAAATAGGGTAATTCAGACCAAACACATTTATTGTTAATACTTTGGGGAATTAGACAGTAAAACAAAAAATGGTCATCCCTACCTGTGGCAGGACATTATTCCCTATCATTTCAAAATATTGCCAGGAATTAAAATGAATGCAAGGTTTATTTAGGTGCCGTGTCAATCAATGTATATCTAAAGGCAAACTATTTTTCAGAAACAGGGAAAGTTTCCAATACAATTTTAAAATATAATAGGTACTGAGTGTGAAAAATTAGTTTCCAGAGTCAAACAGAAACCTAATTTAATAGGTATAAAACCCTAGCCTAATATGCTTGAAACTGATTGATCACACAATAGAACATATTGATTTAAGCCCAAAGTGCTAACTCTGTCACCATTTGTTACCGCAATTTACACCAAGTTAGTGGGATTTAATTAATATAGCCAGAAGCATTTTAAACAAAAACACACCAGCGATCTTTCTTTTACATTTTCTTATACAGATTCTTCTTTTTTTTTTACATGTCAGCCTGTGGAGCTGAACTTTGTGTCTGCATTCTTTTATATTTTTTCTTGCTTATTAATTTGAAATGAGTAACATATTTTCTTATAATATTATACAATTTTTGTGAGAGCCCTAAAACAAACTGAGAGTAATGCCTTAACTTACAGTAGTGCTTTAGTTTAATCATCTCTCAATAAAAATAATCACTCACTTGGCTTGCAATCCTGTTACTGGCAGTGTCGTAAATTATGTCTCTTGCTTTTCCTAATAAAACATAGCTGACTTTTGTTTATACTAAGGACTTAAATGTATAAACCACACACTTGAAGGATTTCAGTTTTTTTCTCTCTCACACCCCCTGCTAGCCAATAAAACTTACAAACTCACTGGTGATGTATTAGTGTAGATGTTCAAACTTATTGTCAGTAGTCATTCTGTTTCTGTTAATAGTAGGGTGGATAAAGAGATGAAGCAGTTGGAAGTTGAATTACTTATGAGGTTTAATACTCTACCCCATTTAGTTCTGAATATTGACTTTGGTATACTGGCATCATAATGCAATTAAAGTGGTTGTAAAGTCACTTTTTTTATCTTAATATAGTTCCCAGTGTTAGATAACATGATGCTCCCTAGTGTATGTGATTTATAAAAAATATGCTGCCTATTTCCGAGCAGCACTAGGCGCTCACGTGACTGCCCACCAGTCTCCTCTACTAATCTGACATCTGCAGGGGAAGGGCTGAGAATCCACCGCTGACATCATTCAGGAGGAGGGGAGGAGAGGAGCAGACTGGTGGGCAGTCAGGTGAGTGCTGGGCTGCATGCGGAATTGGGGTATTAGGCTGCATATTTTATATGTATACATAAATCACACTGGGGAGCATCATGTTATCTAACACTGGGAACTATAGTAAGAAGATACAATTATTTTTTCAGTAGGAGAAGAGGATCGGGGAGTGGATGGAGCTGACAGACAGGGGGGACAGAGGAGAACTGCAGATGATGGAGGCACGTAAACTGACTATGGTGTCAGGGCTCAGCAGCCATAATAAACCATGGCTAGTTTACAGACAGGAGGACAGAACCAGGCAGGATCAGCCAGGTGTTTCAGGTGATAGAAAGGGCCAAATGACACAGCGAAAGTGCAGTATAACATGCTTTAAAGGAACAGGACCCCCTTTTTTTTAAGGTTACAAACGCTTTAAGTTATTTTTCCCCAACTATTTTTTTAGGTGATAGGTGACTAATTGAATAGATATGTGGCTGTATTAAGTCCATGTCAACATGTTTATATGGCTATATTATAAGCTATTGGCGTTGATTTACTACAGGCAAATAGGTTGTTCACATTGCAAGAGAATTTTCACTTTGCAAAATTATTTTCCCTTGACTAAGTGACAGTGGTAAAAATCCACTCTGCAAAGAATTCCTAATCACGGGCATGGGAAATGAAAATAACTGCATTTTTGCTTGAACCTGACAGCAGAGCTTCACCTTATTCACTAAGCTAAGGAAAAATTCCCGTTGCAAAGTGAGAATTTCTTTGTGACTCATTCGGTCTAATTGCCATTAATATATCAATCTCATCTAATTCTGTATAATGAATGAATGAATGAATGAAAAACTTATATAGCGCGGCACATGCGAACCAAATCGCCTCTGGGCGCTTGTTGTATCAGTCTCTCTTGACATCAAAAGAGCAGAGTTTTAATCTGTCTTCTGAAGGTCAGGTGGTTTTCCTCCAACCGAATGCAGGTTGGCAAAGCGTTCCAAAGTCTGGGACCTTGGACCGCAAACCTTCTTTCTCCTTTGGACTTGAGTCTGGCTTTGGGTACTTTGACCAAATTTTGGTCACTGGATCGCAGAATGCGATTAGGATTGAGGGGTTCTATTTTATCGCAAAGATATTGCGGGGCTTTCCCATGGATGCATTTATGAGTCAGACAGAGAGCTTTAAAAGCAATTCTGTCTTTTACTGGCAACCAGTGAAGGGATCTCAGCGACGGTGAGATTGATTCCCAGGGTTTTTTCCCAGTCACCAGTCTGGCGGCCGTATTTTGTACGACTTGCAGACGTGCGATTTGGTACTTTGGGAGTCCGAGGTAGAGGGCATTTGCATAGTCCAGTCTGGAGTTCACAATTGTTCCCACCACGACTGGCACATCTTCTTTGGGAATGAATGGAATAAGTCTGCGGAGTAGGCGCAGCAGATGGTGAGATCCGCTGACTACTGACCCTATTTGTGCGTCCATTGTCATGTAGGGGGGGGTGTCAAAAATGATCCCGAGACTTTTGACTTTGGCGCTAGGGGAGATGATCTGGCCCAGAATGGGTGGAGGTGTCCAGGTTGTTGCCAGTTGACTCTTGCGACTGGCCTGAAACAGAAGAAGTTCTGTTTTAGAATTGTTGAGTTTGAGATAACTCCTAGTCATCCAGTTTTCAATCGAAGAGAGGCAATTCTCTAAGCTGAGATGATGATCCTTTCTATTGCAGATGCGAAAATACAGTTGCGTATCGTCTGCATATGAGTGATAAAGTAGTTGTTGACTACTGATGACTTCAAAGAGAGGTCGAAGATAGATGTTGAAGAGCACCGGTGACAGAGGTGAGCCTTGGGGGACTCCACATGACACCGTGCGTTTTCCAGAAGTGAACGGTCCCAATTTCACCGTTTGAGATCGGTTTCCCAAAAAGGAGGAAAACCATGGTAAATCAGCCTCTGTGACTCCGGCTACCTCATTCAGCCGAGTCAGTAGCAGTTTGTGATCTACGGTGTCAAAGGCTGCGCTTAGGTCTTTTAAACAGCAGAACCAGGAGACAAGATTCTCCTTCGTCTGCGGCCTCCAGAACGTCGTCCCATATTTTGAGCAGTGCTGTTTCCGTCCCGTGTCCGGACGGAATCCCGATTGCAGTGGATCGAGTAGGTTGTGGGTATCTAGATGCTGTTGCAGCTGTTGTACCACCACTTTCTCCATTACCTTGGAGAAAACGTTTAGCATTGTTATGGGACGGCGGTGATTTGGATCCTTGGGATCCAGGGTCCCAAACAAAAAGGTTTCTTCAAGATGGGCTGGATTGTGCCCTCTTTCAGCAGGGAGGGCACTATGCCTTCCTTAAATGTAATATTTTTTACTGATTTATAAGCTGCGTAATGGGAGGTGCCAGGATATCGGCACATTCCTTTAGCAGCTTAGTGGGGATGATATCATTAGGCGAAGTGCTGTTCCGCAAAGCGCTGATGATATTTTCTGTGGCATCGATGGAGATAGGTTCCAGCGTGAACTTTGTTGGTTGTAGCCTGTTCCTCCGGGTGCTGTGTGGTAGCTCAGGGGTATTGTTTTGCGGAATGCTTTCCAGGATTCCCTCAATTTTATTGATGAAGAAATCCGACAATTCATCGCAAAATTCTTGGGTGTCTGCGTTGGGGGCTTCAAGACGGTCTGGATTCATGGACTGCGAGACCAGCTTGAAGAGATCCCGGGGGCGGTTTAAGGCGCTGTTGATAGCCATGGAAAAATAGTTTTTCTTGGCTTTGAAGATTTCTATGTGATATCTTCTTGTTGTTGCTTTGTAGAAGGCGAGGTTCGCCTCGGAAGCGTTTCTTTTCCAGGCGGCTTCTGCCCTTCTACGCTCTTGCTTCAGTAGCGATAGCTGGTTGTTGAACCAGCCTGCCTTGTTTTTCCGGGTAAGGAGCGGGGGGCGTGCTTTGCGTTCTGGTGCTACTAAGTCGGCTGACTGTAGTAGGGCTGCGTTTATGGCGTCCAGTATGTCTGCAGCCGTTTGACCTGGCTGAATTGTTTTAATTTTATTTTCCAAGGTAGATTTGAAGAGTTCCGAATGGAGCTTCTTCTGAGATCTAGACCAGTGTGTTGTCACTGGCTTGGGTGTTTTTATCAATAGGGCAGTATTGGAAATTATGAATTTAATTGCATGGTGATCTGTCCATGGCAATGGTTCATTTTCCAAAATACTTACTTTCAGATTTTGTCTGAAGATAAGATCGAGTGTGTGACCTGAAGCATGTGTGGGCCCACATACTAGTTGCTGAAGGCCTAATCCTTCCAGATGGTCGATACAGGCGTCGGCCACGGGGTCTTGTGATGAGTTGGCCCAGAGATTGAAGTCCCCGAGCAGCAAAAGGTGTTTGCTGGTTATGGCGTAAGTGGAGATGAACTCTGACCATGGGGGTAAAAACTGCGATTTAGGCCCCGGTGGCCTATAGCAGAGCAGAATACGGATGGTCTCCTGGGGGTTTGTTTGCAGTTGCAGAGTAAGGGTTTCCATAAATGGAAGCGAGTGCTGAATGGCTGGTTTAGATATCACAAGATGCGTCTTATGGATCACCGCCAGTCCTCCTCCTCTTTGCACTATTCTGTTTTCAGTGATGATCCGGTAGTGTTCTGGCACCAGTTCTCCAAGAATGGTGTTACAGTCGGCTGTGAGCCAGCTTTCTGTAATAAAGAGACAGTCTAAGTTGTTCTGTAGAATGAAATCATGGATTTCTAATCGGTGTCTTACTGCCGATCTTGTATTGATCAAAGCACATGATATGTGCTTTGCTTGGGGTGGGTAGCTAAATTTTTTAACTGATGATCGTCGATCGATCCTCAAAAGTTGCTCAAATCTCAGGGCCTTTTTGGTGACGGCTGGTAGCTTTGTGGCAAATTGCCTCAGGCCCCAGATGATTTCCCCCGGCCGAGACCACCTGCAGAATATTGCCGAACGGCCATATTCCGACAGGGGGGGGGGTGGTCAGGTGGCGGTGGGGAGTAGATTCCTTGAATCCTCTCTCCTATTTTTTAATTTGGTCCAGAGGAAGGCAAAAAAACCCTGGTTCAGCTAAGCCAATCTGCTGGGCAGGGAAAATTGTCGCCTGGAAAATCCTTCCTGATCCCTCTGAGGCGATCGGTTGAGACCCTGGATCAAATCTGATGATATTATGGGGGGATGGTGTGAAGGGAGTAGTTCCTACTGCAAGGGGGGTGTACCAAGCTGGCCGATGGCCTGATATAGGGCCAGGGGTATGTATCAAGCTGGGCCACCCACTTGCTGAAATAAGTCCCGGGGGCCCCCCAGAGAGGGGGTGGTTGGCTGCCAGGGAGGTGGATGGGGGACCTCTGTGGGTAGGGGGGGTGTGATTGGGCGAAAGCCCCAGGGCGATGACCATTTCCAACAGAATGCTGTAGCCGTGCGCCACTAGGCCGCAGTTGAAGCCGCGGACTTTCCTAAGCCGCGGCTCCCGCGGACCTAGCGTGTCTGGCGCGGACCGGCGAAAACAGCAAGGGAACCGCGGCGGGGATGTGGGGACGGGCTGGGGGTACCTCTTTTGCGGGCTGGGGCGAAGGCACCGGGGCGATGCAGAGAGCTGTAGCCGTGCGCCGCTAGGCCGCAGTTGAAGCCGCGGACTTTCCTAAGCCGCGGCTCCCGCGGACCTAGCGTGGCTGGCGCGGACCGGCGTAAACAGCAGGGGAACAGCGGCGGGGATGTGGGGACCTGCTGGGGGTACATCAATTGCTGTCTGGGTGAAGGGAGCAGAATTCCCAGGGCTGGTTTGGCGCGGTTATCCTGAAAAGGACGGGCGCCCTTGATCCTGGGGGGGGACAGGCTGAATTACCTGTGTGATGGCTCAGATGCTCAAAGGAGGGGGGGAAGGAGAGCTGGAGGCGGCTGGAGGTGGAGGTGATCCGGGATCCGGGTAAGATGCGGCTGTGCTGGAGCTTGGCTGGGCAGGGGAACCCTGACTGCCTGATAGCCTACACCTGCCTGGAGCTATAGCTCGCACGCTCCTACTCCTAGGAGCCGTGTGCCGTGGGAGCTCCTGTAGCTAATCCTGCTGCCTCAACTCAACTGACTGAATGGTGTCAGTGTGGGATAGTATAGGGATTTAATCATAAAATGTCCTTATCTTTTAAACTTACCAACCACTAGGGATGGACCGAATGACCCCCATTTTGGTTCACACCAGAACTTTCCAATATAACGAAGGTTCGTCACTGAATAACGAACCCCATTAAAGTCTATGGGACCCAAACATGAAAATTAAAAAGTGTACATTTTGAAGGCTTATATGCAAGTAATTGGGCATATAATGGTTATTGGGATCCGGGTACTGCACTGGAGCACATGTATCAACGAAAAACAGGTTGTTAAAATTTTTATTTTTAAATGATTTAACCCCCGCACCATATTGCTGCCCGATGAAAGAGCACTTTTTGTGATTCGGCACTGTGTCGCTTTAACTAACAATTGCGCGGTCGTGCAACGTGGCTCCCAAACAAAAATTTTTCCCCACAAACAGAGCTTTCTTTTGTTGGTATTTGATCACCTCTGCGGTTTTTATTTTTTGCGCTATAAACAAAAATAGAGCGACTATTTTGAAAAAAATGTAATATTTTTTACTTTTTGCTATAATAAATATCGCCCAAAAATATATATAAAAAAAAAAATTTTTCCTCAGTTTAGGCCGATACGTATTTTTCTACATATTTTTCGTTAAAAAAAATCGCAATAAGCGCTTATTGATTGATTGGTTTGCCCAAAAGTTATAGCATTTACAAAATAGGGGGTAGTTCTAATGGCATTTTTATTAATATTTTTTTTTACTAGTAATGGCGGTGATCAGTGATTTTTTTTTCAGTACTACGACATTATGGCAGACACTTTTGACACATTTCTGGGACCATTGGCATTTTTATAGCGATCAGTGCTATAAAAATGCATTGGATTACTATAAAAATGCCACTGGCAGTGAAGGGGTTAACACTAGGGGGCGGGGAAGGGGTTAAGTATGTTCCTGGGTGTGTTCTAACTGTATGGGGGGGTGGACTCACTAGGGGAAATCACTGACCTTCTGTTCATACATTGTATAAACAGAAGATCAACGTTTCTCTCCCTGACAGGACCGGGAGCTGTGTGTTTACACACACAGCTCCCGGTCCTCGCTCTGTAACGAGCAATCGCGAGTGGTCGGCTGCGATTGCGCCTGCCGGGCACACGTTCGGGACTCTAGGGCGAGCGGGGGGCGTGCGCGTAGGCCGCCGGCGTCGTGCGCGCGAGCCAGTGGTGGCACGCGCTCCCTAGTGGCTGCTTAAAGAGCCGACGTAGAGCTACGGGCTCTCATGCAGGAGAGCCAACCTGCCACCGTAAAATGACGGTGCACGGTCGCCAAGTAGTTAATGATGCCTAAAGTGAAAGCATAAAAATGAAAAATGCCTTTCAATATAGTGCCTGGGGGGTCCCTTTAGTCTACCTGTGGCATACCTGCACTGTGTAGAGAAGCTGCTGCAGAAATAATTGCATTTATAAAGCCAAAAAAATACATTTTCCCTGCAAGCTTTATTTATTTTGTAAGCAATGGCTTGAGGAGCCAGTCTGTATGATGAGGCTACAATGTAGTGCACTGGGAACAATTTGGATAAATTCCGGTGTCTCTTCCACAGACTTTGGATAGTAACAGGTGAGAAAAAAATAGTTCTTTGGATGTTGGTGGTGCCTTCACACCGTAACCTTATAGCGGTACTCTTGATGAAAGCAAGAATTGACCTTGTTACCAAAAATTGCAAGAATATGCACTTGTCAAACAGGTGTGGAAAAATTGGTCTTTGGGTGTCGTTGGTGCCTTCACACTGTAACCCTATAGAGGTATGCTTGATAAAAGCAAGAATTGGCCTCGCTGTCAAAAATTGTAATTATATGCACCTGTCAAACAGGTGTGGAAAAATAGGTCTTTCTTTGGGTGTCAATTGTGCCCATGAAACCTCCACCAAAAAAATTCTTCCAGAAGAAATCAACGCCCACAACACTAAGCAGCCTAGAAGTCCTGCAGAGATTCCACATCCCAAAAACACTTTATCAGCAACATCGGCATTAGGGGCTTTATAGCTGCTGGTAATCCAAGATGATTAATTTTGATAAATGTCATATAATAGGGATCCTTCTCCTTTACGGCATGTATTCTTGGGTTCTTTCGCAGGCTTTGAAGCATGAGGGAGCCTATGCACCACTGGCTCCCTCCTTTGGGTCACTGAGGATTATAGTATCTGGAACTGCCTCCTCCCAGCCATGTACTACTCCCAACGGTTCTTCTGCTTCAATGCCTCCAAAACTGCTAAGATCCTTCTCCTCCTCCTTTTCTTCTTATGTGTTCTGTGGCAAATCGTGTCTGCATAAAGTGAGCCTTGAGAGGATAGAAAGTCCTTCCCTTCCTCCTGCTGCTCTGCCTCGAGTGCCCTGTCCATAATGCCATGCAGTGTCTGTTCCTTCTGGAACACAACAGGGATTGTGTCATGGCATACCATCTTTGTGGCCTCCTCAGATGGTGACAGTACTGTGCATGCATCCTTTATGAGCAGCCATTGGCATTAGAAAACAAAGCTGAGCCAGCCTGAACCTGTCGTTGCATGTGCAGAATGTTGAGTTCCACCTGGTGGGCATGTCACAAATCAGGCGGATTACGGGCAGTAGGGATGAGCCAGCGGTTCGAGTTGAACGTATGGTTCGAGTTGAATGTATGGTTCGAGTCAAACATCAGGTGTTCATTAAATCAATGGTCATCAACCATTCCTGCAGGGCCCATTAACAGGCCAGGTTTTATGTATTACCTTGGGGAGGTGCAGACTAGAATACTGCAATCACTAGAGCAGCAAATGATATCACCTGTGATGTATTTCAGTTATCTTGCAAACCTGGCCTGTTAGTGGGCCCTGCAGGACAAGGTTGATGACCACTGCATTAAATGAACCAGGCATTTGGGGAGTTTTCAGGGAAATTGATGATTGGCCAAAGCATGTACCCGACCTGCATGCTTTGGCCAATCACAGTGCCCTCTGCTGAGAGAACCATAATTGGCCAAAGGCAGGGTGTCTTTGGCCAATCATGTTTCAGTGTGACTAAGTGCACACCCCACACTATAAGGCTGCTTAAATAGCAGCCGTGTGTAGTTTTGTTGGCGTGGACAGAGAGATAGCTTGAGTTAGATTAAGTAGGCAGTTTATTCAGTTAGTGGCAGTGTATTTGATATATATATATATATATATATATATATATATATATATATATATTTATATATATATATATATATATATATATACAGTCAGTCTATATATATATATATATATATATATATATATATTTACTCTGCATTCAGTGTAGTCTATGGGCCAGATTCAGGTAGAGTTGCGCTGGAGTATTTCGATATGCGCCGCGTAACTGTGAATATGCGCCGTCGTTTCTACGTGGCCGTACCCACCAAACTAGATGCGACAGAAAACGGGCCATTTCCGATCGGCTTAACTTTCCGACGCCAGAGTCTCGTCAGCACATAATTTTGCTTGGCGCATCAGTCGCGCCTATTGATTTCCCCTGCAAATATGCAAATGAGGGAGATTTCCCGATTTGCGAACGGATTAGCACCATACGCTGGCTACATGCGCCGCGCGTATCTCGTCCGTCCGACACAAAGTTATTTCTACAAATAGCTGCTTTATCTTTACTCCAGACGGCCTCAGGTCAGCAGGAGAGCAGCTACAGCAGCAGCGTTACCGACGAAACTAGCAAGCTGAACAACCACACGTGCAAGGACAACACCTCTGTGTGCCAACATGCCAGGGGCAGTCGTGGTCCTAGCACTAGTACTGGGTCCCTCGCTACGGAGGAGGCGGGCACGTGAGAGGATATACCGCACGCGCATGAGCCTCTTTGGCATGGGTGATGAGGAGGTGTATCGCCTCTTCAGATTCAGCCCAGATGCAATACTTGAACTAACCACAACCCTGCAGGATGACATCACCAGCAAGACACACCGCTCACAAGCAGTGCAGCCACTGGTGAAGGTACTGGCAACACTTCATTTCCTTGCAAGTGGATCATTCCAGCGTACAAGTGGAGTGGTGGCTGGGATGTCACAATCCTCCATAAGCAGATGTGTGCACCAGGTTGTCCCTGCAATCCTCAGACGCATGTCCAACCACTTCATCAGACCCACCACTGAGGAGCTGCGGCTGAAGGCAATGACAGATTTCTACAGCATTGCCAGATTCCCACGCACTGTGGGGGCCATTGATTGCACACATGTGGCACTCCAGCCCCCCAGTGCCACAGAGCACATATACCGCAATCGGAAGCATTGGCACTCCATCAATGTACAGGTGATAGCCGATGCCCAACGCCTCATATGGCACGTCCGTGCCAAACACCCTGGATCCAGCCATGACAGCTTCATATACCAGTCCCATCCCAGCAGAATTTGAGCAGAACATGTATGGGGACAGCTGGCTGGTTGGTGAGTGACATGGGTGGCAGGCATGACTATCCCCTCCCATGATGCACATCACAAGGGGCACATGCATGACTAACATCCTCCTGTCTTTTCCCTTCCAGGTGACTCTGCATATGCACTGGGACCCCATCTCATGACTCCTTTCCGGAACCCCCAAACCAGAGGAGAGAGAAAATACAATGAAGCACACATCAAAACCTGTGCAGTGGTGGAGCAAACATTTGGGCTCCTGAAGTCCCGTTTCCGCTGCCTGGATAAGTCTGGGGGGACCCTATTGTATTCCCCTACCTTTGTGTGTCAGATCATCGGTGCATGTTGCATTCTGCACAACTTTGCTATGAGAAAAGGCCTGCAGATTGACATACGTGATGACCTGACCACCGACCCACACAGTCCCCACCTGCCAGAGGAGAACCATCTGCTGATGGAAGAGCAGTCAGGAGGGTCCTCGCCGTAGGCATCTTTGGACACTAAACCAAAACATTAATCACACAGACAATGCATGCATGCACACCACTGATGTCCCTAGATCACACACACCACATGCACATCGCATTGGATTAGCCCAAGTCCAGCATGTAGGACTTGGGAACAGCAACGCCAGCGTCAAGGCCCCAATGATGTCGCTGTCTATTCATACACCTTTCACACGTCATTCATACAGCCGTGGGGTTAACTTTACCACCACGGCCGAGGGTGACACCCCTTACTGGCAGGAGTGCCACCCCCTCACATTCACACACCATTCACACTGTCCCCTGCACTCCTGACCGTGTGCAGTTAAAAATAAAATAAATATCTCATAGCCTGAGTAATCCAAAAATAAAACAAAAACTCATAACCTGAGTAATAAAAAAGAAAAATAATATAAACCAAAACAAAAATAAATCCCTCATCTGGGATGACGGGGGCTCCTCCTTGTGGGCACTCTCGGGCTCCTCAGCTGCCTGGAGGGAGTGGGTGGGGGTGGGGGTGCATCTGGAGGAGGCTGATACCCAGGTGGGCCACTCCTGGGAGCTGTTGGCTGCCTGCCCTCCAAGGCCACGGCAATCCGGCTGAGATACAGGTTGGTCTGGGCCTGCATCCTCAGCTGGCGGGTGATATTATGCCGCTGGGCACGCTGCCGCTGCCTCCCCTCTTCACGGATGGCAGCTGTGTTGTCTTGGACGGCTGCTGTCAAGTGCCGTACATCAGCCTGCACCTCCCCCAGGCTGGTGACAACGTCCTGCACACCACTGGGCAGCTGCGACATGGAGCCCAGGCTGTCAGCGACCCGGTCCAAGTGGGCAGCAATCTCCCCCATCTGCTGTGTTTGTCTGGCGTGGTCCAACACCACCTGGTCCTCGACCATATCACACACCCCCCTGGTCTTCCGGGTCGCCTTTCTGGGGGCAGGAGAAGGTTGTCCCCGTGGGGATGGACTCGCCCTTGAGGGGCTACCGAGGATGGGGGAGGGGATGACAGAGGGCCCTGCAGAGGAGGAGGACTCCTCCAACAATAAAATAAAGTCCTGTTCAGAAACAGGCTCCTCCACAACCATCTCTGCAGAGGTGGTGTGGGCACTCTCCTCCACCTCGGTGTCTTCAGCACCCAGGGGCTCATCCTCAGGATCCCGTTGGGAGGTTGGGGTGGACTGGACGGCAAGAGATGATGGCCCAGCTCCGTCATCTGTGGATGACACAAAGCAGACACATGTTAGTGGTCACACACACTTGGCACATGTTGAAAAACGTAATTTTAAACAACGTTTTTACTACACACGGTGACTTTTTGTGAAACAAAAATCGACGTTTTGAAAAACGACACAAAAAATTCAAGCATGTTGGAATTTTTTTTTTGGTCGTTTTTTTTAAGACAAAAAACAACGTTTTGCCCACACACGATCAATTTAAATGACGTTTTAAAAAACAACATTTTTTTTCATCGCAAAAAACGACCGTGTGTACGCGGCATTACAGTTGGGTCTATTCATTGTGGAAGCAAAGGTAGATACACAATATTATGAAACCTCAGCACAATTCAATGCACAGTTATATGTTATATATAATAATTCAGGACAGTAAACATAGAGGGGTACATACTATGTTGTTTACCACTCTGCAATTCTCATTAATATAGCAAAATACAGTACTATACTATAGCAGTGGTCATCAACCCTATCCTCAGGACCCACTAACAGGCCAGTTTTGCAAGATAAATCAGGTGATATAATTTGCTGCTCAGTGATTGCAGTATTTCAGTCTGCATCTCCCCGAGGTAATGCAGTATATAAAACCTGGCCTGTTAGTGGGCCCTGAGGACAGGGTTGATGACCACTGCTTTATAGCACTGTATATAGCATAGAGTTGTATAAAAACATTTTTTCCTCCCTGCCAACATTTCCAGTTTTCTCCAAATCTCCCCACTCACATACAAAAACTGGTAACCTTGATTGTTATTTAGACGGGTACAGCACATAAAAGAAAAAACATTATTGGTCCCCATAAGCCACCTAACCACCATTCAGAAAGCCAGGAAGTGCATGATTGGCAATTGGATTCTATGGATGCGAAGGATCACATTAGTTCTATGTTTTTCCAAAAATGCAAACTCATGGTCAACCTGAACACAAAGTTCAACCCTACTGGTGGCATTGGCAGCACATAAAGAGTTACACTTACTTGACAGAAAACATGTATCTGCATATCAGTAAACGATATGACAGCGGTTTCTCACATTCGCCTCTCCTGTCTCTCACCAGCTCTCCAGGGAGTCTCACCACCTATATAAACTGGGCAATGATTGATCTTCCATTATTTCTTGCAGTAGTGAGTATTCAATTATTTTCTCCACACCACTCAAACAAATGTTGAATTTCCTGCCTATAAGCTGTCTCATCGTTATCTCGTATGAGTCCCACCAAAGAGGTGCATGTATGTGTGTACAGTCGTGTGTACACAATGTAAACAGGGCCGGACTTAACACTCATCCCTGTGGTACCCATGTATTCAAAATAATAGTGTTAGACACTAGGGATGGTCTGAACACCCCCTAGTTCAATTCACACCAGAACATGCAAACAGACAAAAAATGTGCGAACATGCGAACATGCAAACCCTATTAAAGTCTATGGGACACGAACATGAAAAATCAAAAGGCTTATATGCAAGATATTGCCATAAAAGGTGTATGGGGACCCGGGTTTTTCATATTACCCTAGGTTACCCTAGGTTCCATGTTTGGTATACAAGTATGTTTCAGACCTCCCCTATCATAAGGCATTTACTTATACTAAGTAATAGTGTTGAGCAGAATATGCCATATTCGATTTTGCGATATATCTCGAATATATAGTCGAATATTCGAGATATATTCGTTAAATACGAATATTCGCGATATTTTTTGGAAATGAAATGATTGCGAAATTTCGCTATTGCGAATGCGAATGCGAATTGCGAATGCGAATGAAATTTCGAGAAATGCGGAAGGAGCACTCTGATTGGCTCAGAATATTCGTGATATATTACAATACAAAATAATTGCGAATATTCGGCAAATGCGGAAGGAGCACTCGAGCAGTAACACTCTGAAATCGAATATATGTGTTATTTTAGCTAAAAACAATATTGCGAATTTCTCGAAAATAATCGCGCGATATCGCTATTGCCGAATAATCGCATTGCGATTTTTCGGCAATATAAAATGATCGCTGCAGCTACTCGGCCCAAGGTCTCTAATCATACCAGCAATGCTTTTAGATGTCGATGGGGATTTCTAGGATGTGATCTGTTCTAAAAAAAAATTGGAAAAATACGAATATTCGAAATAGCGAATATTCACCGCGAAATTCGGAATATATCGCGAATACTCGAATATGCCATAGTAATAAGTAATGGAATTTATACTGTACATCATGTAGGTGTCTGGGGGTGATTTCTTGCAGGTTAGTCTGTTCTCAGAGCCGTGCCGTTTTATTTAATTCGTTTGATGCTATTGGCAGTTTATAACAGCACATTTCTAGTGTATGGCACAGCTATGTAAACAGTCAATGCTTCAGAGATTTTCTGTACACCGTACTTAGTATTGCTTAATAGCAGATGTAATATAAGAGATTTGTTTTCACTATCTATTCATCTGCTCCTTGTGATATTGCCTCAATGCTGGGAGAAGAGAGAAAGTGTCCAATCCCACTGTAGCTTTTAGCTCGCCCTGTATGTATGGCTTTCTTCAAGTTAATAAACACAATTTATACCCGTTTAAGTTCATATGCACAACAATTTTTTTTAAGCACTTATTACTTTTATAGTGGCAGAAGTATTTAGCAGCTCCAGTCTGCAGATTGCATTTATATTTGCTCACCTCTCCCCCTGTGCTTCTCCTTTAGATGTCCCAAGACCGGGGGGGGGGTATGCAGAGATTCTCCCAGGTGTAGATGGTCTTTTCTGTCGTTTGCAGAGCCTTCGTCCCTCTGCCGTGTCACCTCTATGCTCAGCTCTTTTCACCAGCGGTAAATCTGTGAGCCCTAGGATGTCCGGGGGGTCCTGGAGATGCTATCAATGTTCTGCCAGCGTTCCCTGCGGCTTCTCACGCTGCTTCCTGCCAGCTGTGTCCATCCATTCGCCCAGTCGGGCTCCTCACCCAGCGACGTGCTACGTCATTCCCCCTCTGGAAACAGACCTATGATGGCTTCAGTCTCGTACTTGATTCAGAGCATGCATGAAATTTTGTGCATCGGAATTGTCTACACACGATCAGAATTTACAAAAACAGATTATGTTGTCAGGAAATTTGTCAATGTAAATTTTCGACAACAAATGTCTGATGAGGCCTACACATGGTCGGAATTTCCGACCAAAAGCTCCCATTGAACATTTTTTGTCAGAATTTCCGAGCGTGTGTACGCAGCATTAGTGTAAGCTAAATGTGATTTCTAAAGGGCAAAAATAAAATACTCGAAATGAACACAAGATGGCAGTCAAAGCTCCAAATTCCACTGCATATACAACTCCTTAAAGTGCAGTGGACTTTGTTGCATGATTATTTGACTACTATTATTATAGGAGTTAGGTCAACTTGGCGATAGTCATTGAAGCATGTTACTGCTGTTTTTTTAGGTATTGGGACAATAGCAGTGGATTTAAAATAAAAAGGTACTGCAGCCTGCTTCAGTGACAGATTAAATATATCAGTAAAAATACCTGCTAACTGGTCTGCACATCCCCTCAGTATACGGCCTGACACCTTGGCTGGTCCTGCTGTCTCTCTGATGTCAATCTTCCTCAAATTTGACCTAACCTCATGTGTCAAAAACATGGTATGACAGAAATAGTTCACATAACGTAGATCTACATTATGTGAACAATTTTTGTGATACCAGTAATCACAGGGCCGTCTCTACCATAGGGCAAACAGGGGCAGCTGCCCAGGGCCCTGTCACTGTTGGGGGCCCAAAGCAACCCCATTTGAAAAAAAAAAAAACATTTATTTTTTTTTTATTTTTTTTTTAGGGGTCCGGAGGTCCCCAGGGGCCCAGAGGCCCCCAGGGCCCAAGATGGCAACCCCCCTTTTTTGTTTATTTTTAAATACAAAAATATATTTATTTTATATATTTTTATTTTTATTTAAGGGCCAATTTTTTTTAATATATTTGTATTTTTTATTAAAGGGTCAATTTTTTTTTTAGGGGTCCCCAGGGACCCGGAGGCCCCCAGGGCCCCAGATGACAACCCCCTTTTTTATTTTTTTTTAAATAAAAATATATATTTATTTTATATATTTTTATTTTATTTTTTATTAAAGGGCCAATTTTTTTTAATATATGTTTATTTTTTATTAAAGGGCAATTTTTTTTAGGGTTCCCCAGGGACCCGGAGGCCCCCAGGGCCCCAGATGACAACCCCCTTTTTTATTTATTTTTAAATAAAAAAATATATTTATTTTATATATTTTTATTTTATTTTTTATTAAAGGGCCAATTTTTTTTAATATATGTTTATTTTTTATTAAAGGGCAATTTTTTTTAGGGGTCCCCAGGGACCCGGAGGCCCCCAGGGCCCCAGATGACAACCCCCTTTTTTATTTATTTTTAAATAAAAAAAAATATTTATTTTATATATTTTTATTTTATTTTTTATTAAAGGGACAATTTTTTTTAGAGGTCTGGAGGTCCCCAGGGGCCCGTAGTTCCCCAGGGCCCCAGATGACAACCCCCCCTTTTTTCATAAAAAAACTTGTTTTATAAAAAAAAAAACTAATAATGTTATTATTATTAAAGGACCCAGAGTTCCCCAGGGCCCTGGATGGCAACCCCCCTTTTTTTCATATTTTTTTTTTATATTTTATGTCTTTTTTTTCTTTTTATTTTATATAATATATATATAATATATATATATAATATATATATATATATATATATATATATATATATATAATTAAAGGGCTCAGAGGTCCCCTGGATGGCAACCCCACTTTTTTTTTTTTATAAATGTTTATTTTTAATATATTTTTTTTATTTTATTTTTTATTAAAGGGTCCAGAGGTCCCGGATGGCAACCCCCTTTTTAAAAAAAAAAAATATATTTTTTATTTCTTTTTTTCTTTTTTTCTTTTTATTAAAGGGCCCAGAGGTCCCCAGGGCCCCGGATGGCTACACCCCTTTTTTTATATATATTTTTCTTTTTTAAATTTTTTTTCGCGGCAGCCCCGCCCCCCCCGCTTCTCAATTTAAGGGGGCAGCACCCCCCCCCCCCGTTCTCTGCTCCAGGTGGCCCATGCCTGAATCTGTGTAAGGGGCCCCATGATTCCTGATGGTGGCCCTGCCGCCCGTTAAGCCCCTGTGCTGCCCACAAATCAGGCTGAAAATCATCAGCGGCACGCAGCCAGGTGACAGTACTGCTTCCCTTCCCAGTGTTTTAAAATGTACAGCACCCCTGGCTTCCCTTTAGACGTGCACTTCTCCCTTCCTGCCACTGGGTGCTGCTTGTATATAAAAGTGAATTAGAATGTGATTTTATAACATCCCCAGTTTGCTCTTCCGAGGCTGACTTCTTCATGTTGTGCTCCTCAAGGTATGTCACTGTTTGCTATATTGTAAATACAAGTTTTCTGTAGAGTGTGCCCAAAGTCTTTATAATATTTGATGATTCACTGCAGGTCTGGTCAGTGTTTTAAAAAGTTCCTGTATTTTACACATGGCATGGCATGGGGTCACAGCACCGTCTGTCCATTCTGCTTTAGCACCATGGGACCCCATGCCATGTGTAAAATAGAGGAACTCTTTAAGTCACAGAGCAGCCCTGCAGTCCAGGCTGATTAAGGCCTCAGAGCACATGGCATTACTGTCTGTATTTAACTGCTTGATGGGCTTATTTTGGGCCTGACTGGTTCACATGTATGTGTTTTGGCGGCCCACATTTGAATGGGCCGCCATGCCTGCATTTCCTGCAAAGAAAAGCGCATGCCTCATGTAATAGGCTGCACACACGGCACACCTATGCCCATCAAGCACTGAAATACAGCACTGTCTGTCCATTCTGCTGTCTGCTGTGACTTATCTGCAGTTCCCGCACTGTCAAACTTGCTGCATTTTTAGACGTTTAGGTCACGCTTTTAAAAACACAGTGCGTTTGTGTGTGCAAGAACTGCAGGTAAGTAGCATGGTGCAAAAGTAGAATGGATTTCAAGGTAGCTGATTTTTAAAATGCTGAATGAACCTTTTTTCTGCAGGAAACAAAGGCATGGCAGCCCATTCAGATCAATGGGCTGCTGTGCCTGCACAAATGAGGGCCGCCAAAACACATACATGTGAACCAGCCAGGCCCAAAATAAGCTGGAGGGGGGGCCCAAAAAAAAAGTTTGCCCAGGGCCCAAACCATATTAAAGACGGCCCTGAGTAATCATAGGAAGTTTTATATCTGAACTATTTACAATTACGTGGTGTATTAAACACTAGAGAAGCACTGCCAATGCTGGAGTGATTCTACGTAATTCTAATGCAAATGATTTGAAAATAATTTTATTGTTTATAGCAACAGCTGATGTTATTATGTAACTTTATTACTCTAAACACTTTTTCATGAGCGCTGTGTTTAGTGATATCCACTCTCTAAAAGTTGTTTTTAGCAATATGTGGAAATAAACATACCGGTGAGCTGGAAACGTAAGCCACTTAACATATACCTGAACAGTCAAATTTTATTTAACCACCTCCCTCCCGGCCACTGTACATGTACGGCCGGGTGAGCACTTCCTCCTTCTGAGTGGACGTGTGCTCGTGCAGTGCTGTGATCCCGGTACGTTTGTGTTACTCAGACACGGCACATCTCCGATCAGCAGGAGGGCTCTGTGATTGGGCCTCCTGGTCACATGATGGCTGTGTCCAATCACAGCCATTATGTGATGTAAATAGAGAACTGGTTGCTAGGCGATCGGTTCTCCTCTCCTCAAACGGAAGTTGTCAGTGAGGAGAGGAGAGCGGATCACTGCAGCCGACCAGTGATCAGTGAGTATGAACTGTTTTTACAGATTTTTACACACTGATCACAGGCCCCACACATGTCCTCTGTGATCATCTGCGCACATCTGTACATGATCATCTGCGTAGATCTGTCCATGATCACACAAACCAATTATTATACACTTAACAGTATTTTATTTTACCAAAGACACATAGCAGAATACATTTTGACTTCAATTTATGAAAAAAAATCGATTTTATTGGTTTTCTTTTAAAATAGTGTAATTTTTTATTTTTTTACAAATTTTCGCTCTTTTTTCGCTTGTATCACAAAAAAAAAAAAAAAAAAAAAGAAGAGGTGTAAATAAATCCCATCAAAAGAAATCTCTATTTTTGTGAACAAAGTGATAAAAAATTCATTTGTGTACAGTGTGACCGCGCTCCCATGAAAGTGCGAGAGCGCTGAAAGCTGAAAATTGGCATGGGAAGGAAAGAGGTGAAAGTGCCCAGTATTGAAGTGATACTGTACAATCAACATCATTCAATAATTTGTGTTTATTTTTTAATGTTAGTAGTTATGGAAAGAAACCCTGAAGCAATCATAATCCATCTTTTTTTTTCAATTTTTTGTTATTATTACATAAATGTATCACTTTTCCCAATAAAGGCAAAATAATGATTTCTTATTAGTCCACTCCCTGCCCTTGTGCTCACCTTTACAGCTCTTCTTTATTGTTTAGGTGCTCATTTGGAGTCATTGCAAATACCTGTTGTTTCTAGGTATGGGGAATATGTGACCTCTCCCCAGGATGCAGTGCTCAGACCTAAAAAAAAAATTATCACCAGGTCCAAACACTTTTGCCTGAAAAGGAGGAGGAAGCATTCAATGCTGAATAAGGTCAGTATTCTAACATATCATTTTATTCACTTTAATTATCTTATTTATTAATAAAAAATTATTTCTCTCATCAAAATTCACTATACAACACTATAGGTGTAAGCACTTACTGCCACCAATTGCATTTTATTTGAAAGCAAATGCAATCTTGGGATAAACTATGTGCATTTTGGGTGAATGTTCTATGAATGTTGTAAACACACATTAACCACTTTAGCCCCGGACCATATTGCTGTCCAAAGACCAGAGCACTTTTTGTGATTTGGCACTGCGTCGCTTTAACTGACAATTGCGCGGTCGTGCAACGTGGCTCCCAAACAAAATTGGCGTCCTTTTTTTCCCACAAATAGAGCTTTCTTTTGGTGGTATTTGATCATCTCTGCGGTTTTTATTTTTTGCGCTATAAACAAAAATAGAGCGACTATTTTGAAAAAAAAACAATATTTTTTACATTTTGCTATTATAAATATCACCAAAAAAGATATAAAAAAAACATTTTTTTTCCCCAGTTTAGGCCGATTCGTATTCTTCTACATATTTTTCGTAAAAAAAAATCGCAATTAGCGTTTATTGATTGGTTTGCGCAAAATTTATAGCGTTTACAAAAAAGGGGGTAGTTTTATGGCATTTTTATTATTATTTTTTTACTAGTAATGGCGGCGATCAGCGTTTTTTTTCAGTACTGCGATATTATGGCGGACACATCAGACACTTTTGACACATTTTTGGGACCATTGGCATTTTTATAGCGATCAATGCTATAAAAATGCATTGGATTACTATAAAAATGCCATTGGCAGTGAATGGGTTAACACTAGGGGGCGGGGAAGGGGTTAAATGTGTTCCTATTTGTGTTCTAACTGTATGGGGGGGGGGTGGACTCACTAGGGGGAATCACTGATCTTCCGTTCATACATTGTATGAACGGAAGATCAGCGTTTCCCCCGCTGACAGGAACGATCAATGCTATAAAAATGCATTGGATTACTATAAAAATGCCATTGGCAGTGAAGGGGTTAACACTAGGGGGCGGGGAAGGGGTTAAATGTGTTCCTATTTGTGTTCTAACTGTATGGGGGGGGGGTGGACTCACTAGGGGGAATCACTGATCTTCCGTTCATACATTGTATGAACGGAAGATCAGCGTTTCCCCCGCTGACAGGAACGAGCGCTGTGTGTTTACACTCACAGCTCTCGTTCCCCGCTCTGTAACGAACGAGCGCGCGTGCCCGGCGGCGATCGCGCCCGTCGGGCACGCGCGCGGGACTCGGGGGTGAGCGGGGGGCGCGCACGCGGGCCGCAAGCGGTGCGCACGCGCCCCCTAGCGGCCGCGAAAGTCCCGACGTAGAGCTACGGGCTCTCGCCCAGGAGAGCCGACCTGCCGCCGTAGAACCACGGTGGCTGGTCGGCTAGTGGTTAATAAACAGACCCCCTAGTATTATTTCAGATTTGGGTATTACAATCAAATTATATTGTTACCTGTTTCTCAAACTTTAAATGTTTTTATGGCAAAATTTTTTAATTCATTAAACTATAAAGGACATATTGTAGATAAGGATGATTTTTGTAGATGTAGGATTCAACACAGATAAGGTCGCTAAAAGAAACACATCAGCTTCCTATCTATTTTCAAAGTATCATTTTTTTTTCAGGAAGGATCCTTAAGCCTTATATCAGTCTTAATCCTTTCCGGACTAGGTAATCAATAAACTCTTGGTGCTGTCTGAAAAACAGATGACAAACAAAGCCCTGCCTATATACATGTTAAGCTATAATTGCCTGCACGTCAAAACAACTTCTGCTTATTTCTAGGCAGATATTGTATAAGGTCCAAACTGACAACCAACCTTAAAAAATTTACATTTTAAAATCATAAACATTAGTTGTTTTCCAGTTGAATACCTGATTTTGGTAGAAGTTTATTTAATATGGCATGCTTATGTCATGTGTATACAAAGGTACATTTTGGCTGCAATAGTTTATGAAACATCTTGGATTTATATTAACCTGTCATGAGATCTTAATAAATAACGTCATCAAAAATATGAAAACCACATGGGATAATTCTGAGATTTTACACAATATGCCAGCAGTGGCGGCTGGTGCTCCATTATTTTGGGGGGGCGCAAAGCCCCAACAAATCCCATAACCCCCCCCCCCCGGTCACTCGCCCACAATAGATCCTAAAGATAGATATACAGACAGACAAATAGAAAGACAGACAGACAGACATTGTGTGGAATAAGAGACAGATGGATAAATATACAGACAGATAAATAGACAGTAATAGATACACATTGGGTAGGGGGGGGACAGACAGATAGATATTGGGTGAGAGGGTGAGAATGAGAGATAGATAGAGAGATATACAGACAGATAGATATACATAGATAGATAGATAGATAGATAGATAGATAGATAGATAGATAGATAGATAGATAGATAGATAGATAGATAGATAGACATATAGATAGACAGATAGATAGATAGATAGATAGACAGACATATAGATAGATAGATAGATAGATAGATAGATAGATAGATAGATAGATAGATAGATAGACAGATAGACAGACAGACAGACAGACAGACAGACAGACAGACAGACAGACAGACAGACAGATAGATAGATAGATAGATAGATAGATAGATAGATAGATAGATAGATAGATAGATAGATAGATAGATAGATAGATAGATAGATAGATAGATTTAATATGGCATGCTTATGTCATGTGTATACAAAGGTACATTTTGGCTGCAATAGTTTATGAAACATCTTGGATTTATATTAACCTGTCATGAGATCTTAATAAATAACGTCATCAAAAATATGAAAACCACATGGGATAATTCTGAGATTTTACACAATATGCCAGCAGTGGCGGCTGGTGCTCCATTATTTTGGGGGGGGCGCAAAGCCCCAACAAATCCCATAACTCCCCCCCCCCCAGTCACTCGCCCACAATAGATCCTAAAGATAGATATACAGACAGACAAATAGAAAGACAGACAGACATTGTGTGGAATAAGAGACAGATGGATAAATATACAGACAGATAAATAGACAGTAATAGATAAACATTGGGTAGGGGGGGGGGGGACAGACAGATAGATATTGGGTGGGAGGGTGAGAATGAGAGATAGATAGAGAGATATACAGGCAGATAGATATACAGATAGATAGATAGATAGATAGATAGATAGATAGATAGATAGATAGATAGATAGATAGATAGATAGATAGATAGATAGATAGATAGATAGATAGATATACAGATACATAGATAGATAGATAAATAGATAGATATACAGATACATAGATAGATAGATAAATAGATAGATATACAGATACATAGATAGATAGATAGATAGATAGATAGATAGATAGATAGATAGATAGATAGATAGATAGATAGATAGATAGATAGATAGATACACCGATATACAGATAGATAGATATATATACAGATAGATAGATATACAGATAGATAGAGAGATAGATAGATAGATAGATAGATAGATAGATAGATAGATAGATAGATAGATAGATAGATAGATAGATAGATAGATAGATAGATAGATAGATAGATAGGCTGGGAAGCTTCCCATAGACCGCCATATGTCCGGCGCCTGGACACCCTTAAAGTGACATTTACAAAAAAAAATAAAAATAAAATTTCACTGTATGCCAGACATTTTTTTTAACCCTCTTTTTATGTGCATGAATAGTATACAAGTAAACATTTGACAAACTGTACTGAATGTACTAAACTATTATTACCACAGATAGCATGAGGCCTCGTGACCTCCAAAAGCATGAGCTTATTTATATGTATGAACCTGCAATTCTTGGAGCCTCTCTTATATCTCCTGTCCTGGTTCTGCTGAAGGTGAGACAGAGGAAGCCGAAGGACAAGAGGGACATGAGTGCCTGAAGAGAAAGGTCCCGGGTGAACTGCTTGTCAGGGTTCAGCGGTCTGGAGTAAACTGTGATGTGCAGAGCAGGAACAGGAAACTGCCAGGCAGGTAACCGAGAGTTAACAGTAACCAGGAACATAAGCAGGAGCAGGGTCTCAGGGATAGCCAGGTTCTTCAGCAGGTAGGCAGTGAGGTACCAAAACGTACACAGAGCCAGAGTCAGGAACGGAGCCAGGTCAGAGATGGGCAGCAGTACAGGAACAGAACACAGAGCCAAGGTCAAGAGCAAGCCAGTCTTTAAACTGGGAAGGCACACAGGATCATATCAGGATTAAAAAAACACAGCTGAAGATCAATCAGCAAAGTATAAGAGACAGGACACCCCTTTAAATAGGCCATCTGGCACCAAGAGGCATTAAGCCTGTGTGATTGCATGCACGTGCCTGTTCACCATTCCATGGCAAACTCTATGCGCTTGGGCACATTTATGTGCCAGATGCCTTACAGGGATTCCCTGACACTGTGCCACTGTTTTTTCCAAGAGGTTCACTTTAAATTCCCTTGGTTCATGCAATAGAATTCCTAACAGCAATCCATAAATATGGCTATGTTCTGCAGCACAGTTTAGCATCTTCATTTTAAACTTCACTCTGAGAAATTGGCTTGAAACAAGTCCATCTGTGTAAACTCTCACATTAGGTCTGACATGTTTTGGACAATGCAGGGTTTTATTTGCAGATATGTCTATGTAAGGCAGTCTGGTGACACTTCCTCCATGTTCCCCATTATCTCATTGGTTGCCAAGTGTGGGTCACATGGGAGGCCTACCCCATGGTGGGTTCTTCTGGGCTATGCCCGGCAATGAATGGGATCACGCATTCCAGTACAGGGTTAACATCTTGCCTGAAGGCATGCTCACCAATGCCCAGGACCAGTCAAGGGTCACTGTCATGTGAAAGTCAAACATTAAGTTAGTCCCCCAACTCAAAGATGAGCCACTTGTGCTCTGTTGTATGTGGAGTTCTTCCAAAGATATTGTCCCTTGTCCTACTCACTTGAACAGGTGCATATTTTGCATTAGGAGGGATATGCAGAGTATATGGCCACTCCATCAGTCAGTGTACCTCTTTTACCTCACTACCAGTAACAGAATGGGGTGTCAAGGAGCATACAGAATGGACATCACGTGTGCTCCACTTAACTCTTCTCATTCTGTTCTAAGCAACTAGATATTAAGTCTTCGTAATACTAGTCCATTCCCAGGACCTGACAGAGACAGCTAGGAAGGGAGCAGAGTTTCGATTTTTGCTACCGGAGAATCTGTCACCAATTCAAGTACCATGCAAACAACTGGCTGCTGTTTTTACTTGCAGTCACCCATAGGAACTTGATTTCCAGTTAACCTTTTGTTGTAATGATGTTTCACAGACTCCTAATGTGCTAGTCCAAACCCAAGTTCCTTAAAGAAATATGCCAGGACTCCACATGCACCCCTCTAGTAACTTGACACCAGGTTATGAGCAAAGAAACAACTTTACTAAACATTAGTCAGAACATGTACACAATGCAACAATGTTATTTCCCTAAGTAAACCTAACTGTGGATACCCTACATTACCTGTACAGGTGTAACATCTTTTGGAAAAAAAATCAAACTGGTGATAGCTCGAATATAGGCATTCCAGTGAGCTTCTTAGGACATAATTCCAAATCTCTTTACATGCATCCTGAGCCTGTTGAAGGGTTCTCACTTCCTTGTGCGCGGTTCCCCCTTTGTTCTAAGTTCTTCCCAAGGAGCTGGACCTCTTCCCTTTTATAAACACACAGGAAGGAGGCTGGAACCCAGGGGAAACACTGCAAACACACAAGAAAAGGCAGCATGAGCATGAATCCCTTCCTCCCAACCTGGACAGCTAGGTAGATTGAATAATCAAGAGTAGGCAACCTACCTACATCTAAAAACCCAGTGTGGCCTGGTTAACACTAATGTAAATTCAGATGTGACTTGAGATTCACAGAATCACATAACAAGGGAAATCACATTGTTTGTGGTGTCCATTCACATGAATGCTCTTCAGGATGGAGTGATATTGAAAAATGTTAATGTACTACTTTGATGTGATTCTAGTTCGATATTTGAAAGTTTGAAGCTGCTTCCGAAGGGGGCACTATTTGATGGTGGATGGAGCGGTTCACAAAATCCAGAGCTCTGAGCCTTTTCTGACATCCTGCGAAAATCTGCTCACTGCTGCTACCAACTTACTCCTACTCTAGAGCACTAGACAAGATGGCAATGGCCCTGCACCCATGGCCCCTCCTCCTTTACCCTGCTGGACTCCCAGAGCAACATTCTCTCACTTCTCCAACTACCAAACCCAACCATCCAGGACTCCTAGAAAGGCCTCACAAACTGCTCCACTGTACCTACTCAAGCCAGAAGCATAAAGTGAGCCTGAACTTTCACCCTCTGAACCTACACTGGCATAGATAATAGCAGACATTTAAGACTACAGGGCTGCTTTAACAATACAAATAGAGAATATTTACATTGATTTCTTTACTTAAACAAGATAAAAAGAACCAATGGGAAGGCGCAGGGGCCTCTGAGGAACATATTAACACTCTGGAAGACAGAGTTTTGTTGGCTTCCCTGAGAAAGCTCCTCTGAATGCTTCCTGCACACCTTGCTGCAAGAGATCTTGGGAGTATATACTATCTCCCCCATATTTGCCATTGTGAGACCACATCATACACCACTGTGCCCCCCCCTCCCAGCAGGTGCATCTCTGCAGAAATTGATATCTCATATTCCCTATTTCCAAGACAAAGTGGTCATTCTTAGAGCTGTCAGAATACGAGGGGAACTTCACTTCAATAACCAACTGATCTCCATCTTCCCAGATTTCTCTGTGAAAGTTAAGTAGCAGAGAGCCTCTTTTACCACTGTTAACCACTTGCCAACCACCAAGTGGTTATACTGAGTGGTATACTAAGCCAAGATGACTTGGCAGTGCAAACCGACTTACCTGTACGTCGGTCTGTGCAGGAGATATAGCGGGCATGCCCGCAGGTCCGGTGGAATCAATGTCCGCTGCCCACTGGCTATTGCGGTACACAAAGGCAGAACCGGGATATGCCTATGTAAACAGGGCAGATCCCCATTTTGACAGGGGACAACATTGAGATCTGCTGTTCCTAGTGATCAGGAACAGTGATCTATGTGTTGCCCTAGTAAGCCCATACCTCACACAGTTAGAATACACCCAGGGAACACAGTTAACCCCTTGATTGCCTCATAGAGTTAACCCCTTCCCTGTCAGTGTCATTTGTACATTGATCAGTGCATTTTTTAGCACTGATCACTGTAATAATGTCACTGTTCCCCAAAAAGTCAAACTTGGGGTCAGATTTGTCCGCCGCAATGTCGCAGTTCCACTAAAAATCACAGATTGCTGCCATTACCAGTAAAAACGATAAAAAAAAGAAAGTCCATAAATCTATCACCTATTTTGTAGACACTATAACTTATGCGTGAACCAATCGATATACGCTAATTGCGCTTTTTATTTTTACCAAAAATATGTAGAAGAATACATATTGGCCTAAACTGATAAATACATTTTTTTGGGCTGGATATGTATTGTATCAGAAAGTAAAAAAATATATATATTTAAAAAAATATATATAGCCAAAAATTTTTTTCTGTGAGCAAGGTCCATTTTTTCACCTCTCCTGGCTGGATGAGACTTTTGGATGCCTACAGCAGCAAAAACATTTGTGATTTTCCATTTCTGCGGTTGCAAGGACACTTATTTTACCCCTTTTTTGCTATACTACTGTACCACTGATTTTGGATGATCAGCTGAGACGCAGCTTGCTTGTGGCAGCTGCCTCCTGTAGCTATATTATCTCTGTATTGCTCTATCCTTCAGTTCCTCCACATTCATGTGAAGATGGAACATCTCCTCTTCTATGATGGACACTCCTGCTAGAGACTTGCCCCGTTGCGTTGCCTTGAGTCTCCATTGTGAGCATTTCTCCCTGCCCCATCCAGGACAGGCTCAAACCTTATGTGCTCCCTTTTTATTTACCTTTTATTTCCTATTTTTATTTTTATTTTTATCAGAAAAAGGTGCATGCTCAGACTTAAGGTGCATCCTCCTTGTATCTTTTCCCATGGACTTTTTCAGATCAACAGTTTTACTACATATTGCAGAGAAAATAACACTCTGGTGCTACTATTATCCACCCCATTTCTCTGGACCTCCTTTCTAACATCTCTGTCTTAAATTTAGAACCTCCTCAGGGTGCTTTAATTAATGCTGGAAACTTTAATGCAGTTCTTGACCCTGCTCTGGACCGTTTAAGAGGTGGTGGTAGATTTTATTAATCGCTTGTTGATTTAATGAATGTTTACGGTCTTACTGATGTATGTAGGAGGAGGCATCCAGAATCTTGTCAAATGTTTTACCACCCAGACTCTTTCTGCACCATGTCAAGTATTAACTTAACCTTTTCTCCCCAGCAGACCCTTCCTTATATTGCCACTTTCTTCTTTCTTCCAAGCGGCATCTCAGATCATGCACCACTCCTATTAGAACTCCAATCCCTTTCCTTTAGCAACCCTATACTATGAAAATTAAACTTTCAATGGTTAGGGTGGTTTAGGGGGAATGTTTTAAGGGTATAGCTGATTTCTTGAATATTAATCTTAATACTGTTACACCTATAGCAGAGTGGGAGGCCTTTAATGCCACCCTTCATGATACTTTTATGTCAATCACTAGGATAGTACATAAAAATACTCAGATGTGCATGAAAGAACATGAATCTGCTATGCCACAGGTGGAAGCTGATTGCACTACTAACCCTACTACTGACATCCATGCTGCCTAGTTACATAAGCGCAGGGTATATGAGCTCCACCTCCTAGATCTTACTAAAAAGTAAATGCTGTTAACTTCCCAATTTTGACCACCTTGGTACCATCCCCCATGGGGTTCTGGATGCCATCATGTCATTGTATTTAAAATTGTATATGTCATGGACCGTGAAATATTAAAGTGTTTCTACCTGAAATCCATATTCATGTATTGCAGAAGATGAGACATTGTGGATAGTACATATTGCAAGAGATACTGGAAGTGGCTTAATTTGTTGTGACTAGGTCACTAGGACAATGACACTTCAATACTTGGCTCCAACTAGTGACATGCTAAGTGACCCGGCTTGTGAGAGACATTCATTGTCCAGTGTGTAGAGGTGTTAATTCAGTCGGCTCTTTGACCTTTCTATTGTGTGATAACACTGTTTTGAGCCTTTTGATTATCAGGAGTATTGGATTAGCATGTCATTATCTAAAAAAGTGTGATCTCTCAGATGTAGTAATGACCTCCTCTCTATGCGGAGACAAGCCGGCTACATAACGTATTCTGTTAACTTCACTGATGTCATTGTCTACAGAAATGTCTCTGTATGGAAACCCCACTGTGTGAAAAAGGGGGGGAGATTTCATTGTTCTTTGATTGATGAAAGCTGTAACCTGTATATAACAAGCTGAGTGTTTCAATAAAGTTGAGTTCTGGTTGAGCACACATACAGCTCGTTTGGTGTGTGTTCTTCAAATGGATCGCGATCGGCACATAGCTGTATGTCGAATCCCGGAACTTTGGATGACTGGACCATCAGATGTTGCAATCTGCAATCTGATCGGATAGAGTGTCGGGAGAGCAGGACCTGGGCGAGAAAGGGTCTCGTCACAGTATACTACTACTGTACAGTATTCTGATGATCTGCTGTCTGAATATTTGGCTGGTGTATACAGCCATATTTGTTGCAGACCTTTACTATGAATGAGGCACTAATTGTTCTTATCTTTAAGCTGCGTAAGGATCCACTTAATTGTGAATCTTACAGACCCATTTAGTTAATTAATGTTAACATTAAGAGCTTAACAGAAGTTTTTGCTATTTGCTTGAATACAGCTGTTACATGTTTAGTACAGAATATACGTAGACTCTTCCAGAACTTGCAATATTCCCATTATCACTCTCAAACCCATATTATTGTTTCTTTGTATATGTGTAAGGTAAGGCCTTGATAATGTTGAGTGGCTCTACCTGTTTCATGTTTTAGAACTCTATGTATTTGGACTTCGGATGATTGTGTGGATGCAACTTTTGTATACTAACCCATTTGCCAGAATTCAAGTATACACTGCTTTCCCATTTTCAGAGGAACATTATCTCTTTTGGTATTTACTCTAGCCATAGAGCCCCTGGATGCTCATATTCGGCTATCTCCCTCCATAAGTGGCCTTACTATAGGCACATAGAAGAGTGCATTTCCTTGTATGCTGATGATACACTCTTATATTTGGCAGATTCTAATGAATCCCTGCACTGTTTACTGCAGAATATTGTAGTTTGGTAAATGTCCTGGTTTCTGAGTTAACTGGGATAAATCTTTTTCCAACTAGACCGAGCAACAGTGAAGGCAATTCTTCCGAGTTGCCAACTCCAGGTGGTACATGCTTTCATTATCTCGGGGTTGAGGTACAGTTGCCCATAAGCTCCTATGTAGCAAACAATATTATGTCCCTTAATCACTTAATTACAGCAGAAAAACAAAAAATTGATAGATCTCTAATTACCACTTCCTATTTTTATCTTTGACTGCCAACTTACTCAGAGATGTACCCAGGCCCTACTTGCTCCTGATGAGTGGAAGTGTATCCACGAAACGCGTCGAGCTCCTTACTGATGTTTGGTCCCAGCAAGTTCACCATATATCGATCTCTACCTCTAAGAATTACAAATCTTTTAATTGTTACATGATGTCAACTTGACCTCGATTACCATATGTTCTGGCATTCAGAACTACCTATGTTTTACTCTGTAGTTTTACATTTTTATTTGGTTACAGTTATGCCTACCATGGTACACTATAGGTATTATTATGTTTTATTATGTAATTTTATGATTTACCAATCATGCCTACTATTTTTTATACTATTTATTTGTGATGTATGTTCACTTTTGGTATGCCTTATTGTATTTAATAAATGTTACTATAATCCATTAATTGATTCAACATAATTCGGTGTTGTGTTTCATATCAAAGTCCCACAATCCCTACGCCCCACCCTTCCCTTTTACCCTCCCTTTCCCCCTTGTTCCCGCTCCCCCCTATGTATGCCTTTTCCCAATAACATTGGGGATGGAGACCATGGTAGTTACCACTGACCACGGTCCCATCCATCTACCTAATGTTGGGCTGTTCTCTACATTATTATATTTTTGTTACACCTCGTCCCTTTCCCATTTCCCTGTTTTCCTTCCCCTTCCTCATTACATACATATATACAGAATTGTTTATGAATCTGTGCTGATTAACTTTGTGGGCTATGCTACTCGCGATGTATCGGATGGGGTACTGTCCTCCTCACACATGCACTATCTCTTCAATTCCCTCCCCCCATCCGCTGCCGGGGGAGACCTTTTGGGCTGCAAATTTGCCCGATAGTTCATATACCCAATGGGATGTCTATGATATCCCAGGGTAATATCCCGGCAGCGGTGGTATTTTTCTTCCTTTTTTTTTTCTTTTAGCCTTCTCAATTGTCCCTCTATCACCATCAGGTGGCACTGTTGTAGAGGCCTAATATATTAGCTTTTGGAGCGATAGTTTTTTCCATCTTTTCAGCTCCCAATATTATCCCGTTCCCTTAGCTGGGGTATTCCATCCACCTGGCCCATCATGGCCCCCCTCCTTTCCCCCCCCCCGTAGGTTCCGGTCCCACCCTTGGCCCAGGCTTTCTTCTTGCCAGGTCTCTGGTGCGACCGGAGCCCTTTGGCAAAATGGCCGCGGTGCTACTTCCGGTTCCGGTTATGACGTCCTCGGCCTGGCATTGCTGAAGCCCTTCAGCAAGATGGCCGCGGTGGAGTTTCCGGTTCCGGGGATGACGTCAGCGGGCCATTAGCCAATAGCGGTGGAAGATTCGCGTCGCGGCTTTATGACACGGCGAGCTGACGTCCGCACAGGACGTATACACCTGTCTTTCTACACACAGGTGTGAGTTAGGGATGGGAATGGCCCATCACCTAGGAACGTGGACAGGTGAGTATAAAAGGAAGGCCAGGGGGGACGTTTGGTGTCATTCCCTCTCCACCCTGTGGAGATTGAGGAGGCAAATCTTTATTACTGCAATGGATGGACCTGTGGCTGAATAGGGACCATTTCAACAGGCCTTGCACCTATTTGGGAAGAACCTTGATCCTCTGTCTCGGTGGTAAGTATGGATTGGGGGATAAAAAACTTTTTTACTCCCTTTTCATATGTTTATACCACCTCTACATGATAATCATTGTGTATTTTTTCTTCTCCTCTTTTGCTTGGTTCTTTTTGTCTTTGTCCTCCTCTCTATCTTTTTTCCCCTTTTGTAGTGGTGGTGAGGACTTCTTAAACACCAATCTTTGAATCTATTGATTCAGTCCACCCCATGGGTGGCAGGGATGAGGAGATATATTTTTGTGCATTGCATACAGTGTGGAGGCACCCGCATCTGATGACGCCGTGAAGTGCATGACCTTTCAAGCCCAGATTTTTTAGACAAAAGTGAGTTTCACTATATACAATTTCATGTGGGATGGTGAGGTTTTTTGTATTATGTTTAATATTGATTTTTTGATATGTTATAGATGTGATACTATGATATACCCTGATGAAGAATGTTTTCTTTCATTCGAAACACGTCGGTTATCCGCTTCAATCTGCCATAAAAACATCTGATGATGGCAGTCCATGACGGACAGTATTTACATTATATAAACTATACATGTTCAACAGTATTTCTTTTATTCAATGTGTACTGTAATATTTATATATTTTTGTAATACATTTGTATCTTTTTTTCAATTTTGGAATTATTATTTGTTGCCTATACAATCCCCATCCTTTGAGGTTATTTCAATTGTTTAATTTGTTATGTAATAGCTAACTCTCCCTATAAAATACCAAAATACCTCTTTAAACAAATTAATGTCATTTGCACGGGGTTCATGTGGAATTGCTGTCCTCCTTAAATAGCGCTGGAGGTCCTGAAACTGCCGGCCCACCTAACGGGTCGGTGTTTTCCTTATTTCTAACTTTAATATTTAGCATCTCAATTGGTTATTGTTTATGATTGGCTACATCCCTCTCTAGATAAATCCTGACTAGCCCCCTGCAATACTTTTTTATCCCACTATAGTGCAACTAGGCACAGCCTACATAGTAACTCTGCTCTACTCTGCTCTGAATTCGGTAGCAGTGCAGCATCATTGCTACATCTTAGCAGGCTCAATAGGAATCCTGTATTATCAACATGGTCATACATGAGAATCAGATGTAACCATCTGGGTTTCAGCACCGAGTTCATAGATTCTGGTAAGAGTCTACTCAGCCACTGGTGATTGCTCACAAGGAGAACATAGAAGTATTCTGACACTCTCCATTACACAGTGGTGTACACCACCTTTGCATGGGACTGTTTTTAGCTTTGCACATTTAAAATGGACTTACAATATTCTTTTTACATAAACCTTTTTCACTTTATTGATGTTGTTTGACTTATATTATTATTAGCGTGGGAGAATTGTGTTTATTTTGTTGATTTCACAGTGTGCCTGACTGTTTCCCGCCAGCGGATCTTTTTGCACATGCCAGCGCATTTTCCATTGTTTATGACCCCATGGGATAATATCTGATCATTTCTGATATGGTTTGCCCATTTTTGGCACATCATTATTATGCTTATTAAATAGCTCACTTTTGCAGGGGAGATAAATTACATCAAGCACAAAATAATTTTACCAATAGCTATCTTGATATCCTTAGATTTTATCTAATTTTGCACCTATTTTTATTAAGTGATACAGATTTTCCCTTTAAGCCCTGTACACACGGCCGGGAAAAAAAAAGGAAAAAAGGAAAAAAACGTTGATTCCTGGCAAGATTTTCTTGCCAGCCGAGTGTACACACGTACGATTCAAAAGAACTGCTGTTCTTTTTAATGGCACAAACGCAGTGACGTCATCGACTACATTCGATGCTGTCGCCGCCATCTTGCTTCACCCAACCTATGCCTTGGAAGCTACCGCACATGCGTCAAAGTCATTTTAAGCATGCACGGGTTTCAATGGAGGCAGGTAAGCATACACACGCTCAGGTTTCTTGGCAGGAAAACACTGCCGAGAATCCAGACAAGAAAAAAGGAGAGCAGGTTCTCTATTTTTCTCGTCAAAATTCTGGGCAGTTTTGCTGACGAGAACCCTCAAAGCCTCGTACACACGCATGGTTCACTTGACAAGAAAGCTCTGCCAGCAGTTTTCTTGCTGTTTCTGGCCGAGAAAACCATGCATGTGTACGAGGCTTCACTTACAAAGCTTTAGTCATACCAAACAAAATAGTATTAATAAAACCGTCACCACAAATAAGCATATCTATGCATCGTTCTGTAATAGGAATTTGGCCTTGGAAATGTATGGACAGTTTTCAAATATAACCCATTCATTTTAAAGTTATCTAAGCAAACATTGAGCACTTAGAGTGGATGACAGAAAGACTATCAATGAGATCCCCTAAAAAAGTTAGATTTAAAAAAAGCAAACGACAAGAGAGACGCATTTAATTCTGTATGAGGCTTGGTTCATGTTTGAGAGCTGATCATTTATTGTAAAACTCTAACATTTGACATAGTTGTCACAATTTCCTTCTTTGTCTTTAATACATATGTTAACCCATATAAAAATGAGTATCCTTTGGGGGTTTATTTAGGTATTTTTACTCAAATGCCAAAACAAAATGACAAATGGATGACCTAGGTCAACTTTGTTTTATTTTGCTTTTGGCTGAATTAAGCTTGATTTGTCACAGACAATTCTGCAGAAAAAGAATTACATAATTATAAAAGCTAGGAGTGACACATTTTAAATTAGAAGTCATCTAAAGTCAAATAATATTTGTATTGAAGTCTCTTATGCTTATTATCTCTAAACAATTATTTTGATTTGTGTTTTGTTTCTATTTGCACGTTAATTATAGGATGAGCTCCTTTCTCTTTGCCATCTCTTAAATATTTTCTTTCATAGATGAAGAAAAAAAATGAAAAGTAAGTCCACCAGTGTGAATGAGCCCTAAAACAAATAGTAGAGTATGGCCCGGATTCACATACATCGACGCATATTTATGCCGCCGTAGCGTATCTTCTTTACGCTACGCCGGCGCTGCGCAGAGAGGCAAGCATGGAATTCACAAAGCTATACTCCCAACGTTGCACCAGCGTGGTGTATATTTCGTCAGCGTAAGCCGGTGTAGGTGGAAGTGGGCATGAGCCATGCTAATGAGGTGTGACCCCATGCAAATGATGGGCCGATTGCCAGACAAGTACTTAAAACGAACGGCGCATGCGCCGTCCTGTGGACGTATCCCAGTGTGCATGCTCACAATCACGTTGAAACAACTGCCTACGTTGTGAACATAACCTACACCCAGTCCTATTCACGTACAACGTAAACTACGTAAAATTCAACGGCATTCGTTCCCTGGTCCATACCTTTGCACAAGTTGCGCCTCCTTAATGGGGAATAACTTTATGCCAGACATACGACTTATGCAAACCGCGTATATTAAGAGCCGGGCGCAAGTACGTTTGTGAATCGCCGTATTTGCCTCATTTGCATATTTAAATCGAAAATCAATGGGAGTGCCACATGCGTCCAGCGTAAATATGCGGCCACTATACGCCGACGTAGGAAAGTTTCGTCGGGAGGCTGAAGCCTATTTTTCGACGTATCTTGGTTTGTGGGTCGGCGCATAGATACGATGGCGCACATTTGTACTTACGCCGGCGTATCTGGAGATATGTCAGCGTAAGTGCTTTGTGAATATGTGTTTTTCTAGAAAATGTATCTGCTTGTGTTAAGAACACTCGAAAATTCTCTGTCACACTCATAAGATGTCTCCATGAACAACCTCACTGGGATTGATTCCATAATAAAAATATGGGCTGTTTAATTATCAAATTGAAATTTCACTTGAAAAGTGACTATAAGAAATATTGGTGCACCAGTGATCACCATGAATATCCAATAATGTGTGAGGGAAATTGAAAAACTGGATGTTTGATTGAACATGATTAGGTATTTAGGCTGGGTTCACACTGAATGCCGATGCGGCTCCCAGCAGTGTGTCTTGTTTCACCGTTTCAGGTAAACATTTTGGGCTGAATTTGGACCTGAAATGGACCTGAAACAGACCAAAGGCACATAGGGCTCCTGTGCAAATTCGCAGCGGAGCCGTATCTGAGATATGTGAACCAGTTCCATAGAGAGCTGGTCATATTCTCCTGCTATTGCAAATTGGATGCAGGGATCCCACATCTATTTGGCAATTATGCGAACCTGGCCTTAAAGTGAAACCAGTTTCACTATATTCACTAACTTTTGATTTGTAAAATAAACATTCACTTTGCTAGGTGAACATTCTTTATTATTTAAGTGTATGAACAGCATTGTTTGTATGAGATAAAGAAAATCATAGGGAGAATAATGTTTAATTACCGTATTTATCAGCATTCATTTAAAGTGGTTGTAAAGGTTCAGCTATTAAAAAAAAAAAAAACATGTCATACTTACCTCCACTGTGCAGTTCATTTTGCTCCGTTTGTCCTTTTCTGGGGTCCAACGGCGGCTCTCGCAGGTCCTCCCCGCAAGAGTTAACCCCCCTCTGAGAAGCTCTCTTCCGAGGGGGTTAGCTTGTAGGCACGCTCCTGTGCCATACAATTGTTTTTTATTGACAGCAGCGGGAGCCAATGGCTGTGCTGCTATCAATCTATCCAATGAAGAGCCAACAAGACCTGGCGAAAACCAACGTGGGATCGTGCCCACGGAGATTTAGGGTTTAGGTAAGTAAAACGGGGGCTCGGGGACTGCAAGGTGTTTTTTCACCTTAATGCATAGGATGCATTAAGGTGAAAAGACACGAAGGTTTACAACCACTTTAAGGCTTAACTAGGATAAAACATTTGTGTGAATCACTGTAATATTTGGTTGGAATTAAATGTATGCCTTTCATCGATCTGTGCTTACTCCTTCTTTATTATTTTGTTATGTTGTTATTATGTTTTTATGTTAATTCACTTTTATATTATTTTGAATTCCAGGACTGGATTGGGTCTATACTATGTACTCCACCCTTCTATGTCTTATATTTGAAGTCTCTGATTACATTAAAATTAAATGTAACCCCCCAAAACTCCTCTTTTTTGTTCTGTTAAATATAATATTGAAAACTTTAAAATCAGGAAATAGGAGAACACTGCATTTCTGGCAGGATCAAAACATTTATTTTTCACTTATGGAACAAATACAACAAAATACTTCCAATAGTATAATTAGCAGACTGAAATACATCTACTGTGTGGCTGGGAGCCAGAGTATTAGTTGTCTCTCTGTGTAGGTCTTGTACTTAACCAGCCTTCTAAAATGCATACCTAGCTAGACCTATTACTCACTTAGTCTCTTAGGCCCGGATTCAGAAAGGCTTTATGCCGGCGTTTCAAAAGATACGCCGTCGTAAGTACAAATGTGCGCCGTCGCATCTTTGCGCCGATTTACAAAGCAAGATACACCAAAAAACATAGCTTCAGCCGCCCAACGTAACTTGCCTATGCTGGCATATCGTGGGCGCATAGTTACGCTGGACGCATTTGGCATTCCCATTTTAAATATGCAAATGAGTAAGATACGCTGATTCACGAATCTAGATGCGCCCGGCCGCTTCATATACGCAATTTGCGTAAGGCTTACGTCCGGCGTAAAGTTACCCCTCATATAGCAGGCGCAGGTAATGCAAAGGTATGGGCCAGGGAACGACGCTGTCGAATTTTACGTTGTGTACGCCGTTTACATAGTACTACGTAAAAAGGGCTGTGCGTAGGTTACGTTCACGTCGTAGGCATTGCGCCAATGTATCTTAGGGAGTATACGCGACGTGATTCTGAGCATGCGCGCGCATGCCCAGTTCGACCGGCCATTCATTTGCATGGGGTCACGCTTAATTTAAATGACTTCCTACTTTGAATTAGGCGGGCTTACGCTGGCCAATTTACGCTACGCCGCCAAAACTTACGGAGCAAGTGCTTTGTGAATACTGCACTTGCCTCTCTAAGTTGCGGCGGCGTAGCGTAAAGAAGATACGCTACACCCGCACAAAGATACGCCAATGTATCTGAATCGCGGCCTTAGTTTTTATTAAGTCTTCGGATTTCCCATCATGCTTTTGTCAATTGTTCTGTCTACAACCTTCCTGCATGTAGTGTGTAGCCCTATTATGTTTATTTTAATAAACCATAACAATAATACATTGCAAACATTTAGCAGTTAGGCCAAACAGACTTTTTCTTTTATGCGCTTTGCCCACGCACATGCGAATACATGACTACACTGTGGGCCAGATTCTCAGCTGCGATACGACGGTGTATCTCAGATACACCGTCGTATCTCAGTTTTTTTCAATGGGTATCTATGCGTGTGATTCCTAGAATCACTTACGCATAGATACTCTAAAGTTCTGACAGGTGTAAAACAATTACACCGTCGGATCGGAGATGTAATGACAACGCCGGCCGCTAGGTGGC
Source organism: Rana kukunoris (assembly GCA_029574335.1). Taxonomy (NCBI): domain Eukaryota; kingdom Metazoa; phylum Chordata; class Amphibia; order Anura; family Ranidae; genus Rana; species Rana kukunoris. Next base: position 220,415,849 of record CM056050.1, on the reverse strand, counting down.
CTTTATATTGTTTCCTCATTTGCCTATGCAAATGAGCCTAATACGCCGATTCCCGAACGTTTTTACGCCGCCCCGTCGTCCTTTACGTCGTTTCCGTAAGCGTAAGGTTACCCCTGCTATAATGAGGGGTAACCTTACGAAGTTCCGTCGTTGTCATGTTAAGTATGGCGTCGGGTCAGCGTCGTCTTTTTCCGTCGGTTACGTCGTTTTACTAAGTCATTCACGAATAGGGCATTGCGTAAATGACGATCACGTCGTTTTGACGTCGTTTTGACGTCGGTTTCAACGACGCTTTCCGACGTGAGCTGGAGCATGTGCACTGGGCTTTTTCCCCTGCCGGCGCATGAGCAGTTCGATCGACGCGGGGCACGCTTAATTTAAATACAAGCCGCCCCCTTTTAATTACGCGGTCTTACGCTGGGACATTTACACTACGCCGCCGCAACTTACGGAGCAAGTGCTTTGAGGATACGGCACTTGCTCTGTTAAGTTGCGGCGTAGTGTAAATGGCTTACGCTACACCGCCGCATTTCTATGACAATCTAGCCCATAATGTGTATATTTTCACTTATATTCATGCATCAGACACATTTCAATGCACATTTCCCCTTTAGTGTTAAAGCATGAAATGTCCAGCACAACAACTTTTTTCAGAACAAATGTTTACTCAGGGTACTGTCGTCTATAAAATAGCTGTCGCATTTTGAATGACAATTGCGCGGTCAACTAACACTGTACCCAAATAAAATCTTTAAGGGTTTTTCCCACAAATAGCGCTTTCTTTTGGTGGTATTTGATCACCTCTGTGGTTTTTATTTTTTGCGCTATAAACAAAAGAAGAGCGTCAATTTTGAAAAAAGACACACTATTTTTTACTTTTTGATTTAATAAATGTCCAATTTAAAAAAAAAAACATTTTTAGGCCGATATGTATTCTTCTACATATTTTTGGTAACAAATTGCAATAAGCGTATAGTGATTGGTTTGCGCAAAAGTTATAGCAGCTACAAAATAAGGGATAGTTTTATTGGATTTTTATTTATTTTTATTGTTTTACTGGTAATGGTGGCGATCTGTGATTTTTATTGTGATCGTGACATTGCAATGGACATATCGGACACTTTGACACATTTTTGGGACCATTCACATTTATACCGTGATCAGTGCTATAAAACTGCACTGATTACTGTGTAAATGTGACTGGCAGGGAAGGGGTAACAGGGGGGCGGGGAAGGGGTTAAATATGTTTCCTGGGAGTGATTCTTACTGTAGGGGAGGGGACTCACCAGGGAAAGAGACCGATCTGCGTTCCTCTGTACTTTTAACACACATCGGTCTCCTCACCTCTGACAGGAGGGGGATCTGTGTGTTTATACACACAGATCCACACTCCTGCCATGATCACGGGCAATCACAGGTGCCCGGTGGACATCGCGGCCACCGGGCATGCACACCGAGTCCCAAGCGATGTAGCGGGAGCACCCCACCAGCAGCCGGGAAGCCCAGGACGTCATATGACGTCCACGAGGAGGGAGACAAGGTTCCTGCTGATGTCATATTACTATGGCTCTGTAGGGAACTGGTTAAAGTGGTAATAAAGTCTCAGTTTTTTTATTTAAAAATAACAAACGTGTGGTTTTGCACAGAGCAGTCCAGAACATCCTCTTCTCAAGTCTCTTTCCAGCCCTCCTGCCCCCCCCCCACAGAGTGCCTCCACAGCAAACAGCTTGCTATGGGAGCATCCGACCCGCTGCTCTGTGTGTCCATTCTGACACAGAGACGTGGGCCGGTGCGGCCCCCTCTCTCTCCTCATTATCTCACTGACCATGCTGGCCCTATTATGTGCATGTATGAATGTGAGTTAAGGACCTTAGATTGTAAGCTCCTTGAGGGCAGGAACTGATGTGAATGTATAACATGTATTTGTGTAAATTGATGGTGCTATGTAAGTACCGTATTTATCGGCGTATACCGCGCACTTTTTTCCCCTTAAAAAAAAGGGGAAAATCGTGGGTGCGCGATATACGCCGATACCCTCTTCCCGCGCTTAGTTTGAATGCCGCCACCGACATATACCAAGCGCAGTACACTCGGGTACATTTGGCCGAGCATGCCCGAGTGTACTGCGCTCGGTATATGTCGGCGGAGGCGTTCAAACTAAGCGCGGGAAGCAGGGATTTGAGTCGGAGACAGCGCGGAAGAAGTGGGGAGGACACCACCGAGGCCACAGACGGATGCCGGGCAAGACACAGACGTGAGGCATCTAAACTGTAAATATTTTCTTTTTTTTTCAGGATTTTTCCTTCTAGGTTGGGGGTGCGTGCAATTCCCCGATAAATACGGTATCTGTAATTAAATAATAAATAAAACTGAATTGAGAGACATGACTAAACAGCTTGAAGGACATGAAATGCAATCTGCTACTTTCTGCAGTAGAGTCTAAAATTTCTTAAAGTATTTTATCCAAACTTCTTTGTGGCATAATAAACAAGACAAAATGGAGTGTAAAACATTCACTAATGTTAAGAATACATCAAGTCTCTATCATCTAGTGGTGATAAAAGAAGTCTTACCTTTTTTATTGTTAATGCCACAGTAGTTAATCATAAATAACATGCTCTCCAATTTTCAGGCACAGGTTAAAAATAGCATGCCTTTTCCACAGCTTGTAATACACTGATCTTCAAAAAGAATGAAAAGTGGAAAAGGAAGGTTGTTGAAAAGGAGTTCAGAGGAGTCAGCTAATTTATGTAGGAAGCAGTTGACCTCTGCGACTGACAGAGAAGGTAGAAAACAATACAATTAATGAATAGGGTTTAGTATTTCTTGGTTGAAATACTATTCTGCTGTAAAAAAATTAAATAAAAATAACAAATTAAAGAAATAATTGAATCTGAAATCTCCATATCATCTCCATGTCCTCTACCACCCAAACACCATAACCTAAACTAAAATTCAAACACTGGGGGTTATTTATGAAAGGCAAATCCACTTTGCACTACAAGTGCAAACTTCACTTGAAATTGCACTTGGAAGTGCATGTGCTGTAGCTCCAAGGCGGACATGCAAGTAAAATTAAAAATAGCATTTTAGCTTGCACATGATTGGATGATAAAATCAGCAAAGCTTCCCCTCATTTCAGATTTGCCCCTCAGATTTACAGCGACTGCCCTTCCAAGTGCACTTTCAGTGCAATTTCAAGTGCGCTTTGCACTTTTAGTTTGCACTTGTAGTGCAAAGTGGATTTGCATTTCGTAAATAACCCTCACTATCATAATATGTATACACACTATATTACCAAAAGTATTGAGACACCTGCTTTTACACACACGTGAACTTTAATGGCATCCAAGTATTAGTCCATAGGGTTATGACCAATATTGAGTTAGTACACCCTTTGCAGCTATAACAGCTTCAACTCTTCTGGGAAGGCTGTCCACAATGTTTAGGAGTGTGTCTATAGGAATATTTGACCATTCTTCCAGGAGCACATTTGTGAGGTCAGGCACTGATGTTGGACAAGAAGGCCTGTCTCGTAGTCTGCGCTCTAATTCATCCCAAAGGTGTTCTATCGGGTTTAGGTTAGGACTCTGTTCAGGCCAGTCAAGTTCCTCCACCTGAAACTTGCTCAGCCATGTCTTTATGGAACTCATTTGGTGGAAGAAGGATTGTGGTGTGGGGTTGTTTTTCAGGGGTTATACTTGGCCCCTTAGTTCCAGTGAAGGGAACACTTAATGCTTCAGCATGCCAAGACATTTTGGGCAATTTCATACTCCCAACTTTGTAGGAACAGATTGGGGATGGCCCCTTCCTGTTCTAACATGACTGTGCACCAGTGCACAGACAAGGTCCATAAATACATGGATGAGTTTTGGGTGGATGAACTTGAGTGTCCTGCACAGAGTTCTGACCTCAACCCAATAGAACACCTTTGGGATGAATTAGAGTGGAGACGGTGAGTCAGGCCTTTTCCTCTGCATCAAAGCCTGACCTCACAAATGCGCCTCTGAAAGAATGGTCAAACATTCACGCAGACACACTCCTAAACCTCGTGGTCAGCTTTCCCAGAAGATTTGAAGCTGTTATAACTGAAAAGAGTGGGCCAAATCAATATTGACCCCAATTAACTAAGCCTGGGATGTCATTAAAAACCATGTGTGTGTAAAGGCCGACCTCCCAATACTTTTATTTGTAAAAAAATATTTTGCTCATGAATTACCACAGTTAGTTGGTTACAGACAAGTGCTTCCTCTCCCTGTCAGCTGGGTGAGAAACCCTGTTTCCAGGAAGTAGACACAGAGAACTGGTCCACATCTTATACACACAGAAGCTTCTGCATTTCACCCAGGCCAGAAGCAGAGACTATTGGCAAGTATTTTAATAGTTTAACTGCAGCTGTCCATAGCTTTTTGAGTGTGTTTTCAAAGCTGAATATACACTAGAAACATGTCAAATAAAAATGTGTATGAAAATTCTTAGGAACATTTGTACAAACAAAAATCATAACATTTTAAAGCAAATCTAAACTGCATCTGAGCACCACAAACTAAAAGCACTATTAAACGGTTTTCTTGTTCACATCAGTGCCTGACCTCACAAATGTGCTTTTGGAAGAATGGTCAAACATTCCCATAGACACTTGCTGAAGCTAAATGTGACTTTGTATGAGGCTATGTACGTAAATAGATGATAGCCTCCACCCCTGTTGAATTGGGGAAGGACTTTAAATGAATCATGCAGCCAAGGAGAGAGCACGTCAAAGTGTTTCTGGTAGGTAGTACAAGAACCATATAAGTAGCATAATAGCACAGTAAATAGCAAATATGTAAAATATAACATTTAATTGCACATACATTAATAACATAGTAATGATATACCATGATATTGTGTGGGCTCATTGCCACCAAGAGCCACACACGTAGCATCCTAGCACAACAGTTACAGTACAAATGATACATTGTAGGCATAATAATAACATATAGTTGACATGACTTAGCGACATACGGTTCATATTGTAAATAAAAGTAAAAACCAGACTCGTGTCACTCCATCTTACAGGGAAAATGTAGAATTGAGATTCATTGGTGTTAAAAAAAAAAAGTTATAATATGTCCATTTGGTAAACAAAGATGGAATATAGGTATAAATATATATATATATATATATATATATATATATATATATATATATATATATATATATATATATATATATATATATATATATATATATATATATATATATACATCCGTTCATACCTGCAGAACCACAAGAGATCTGGATGCAGGCATGGAGGACCGGAGGTCGTTGGGGTCATCAACACCGGGAGCTGAGGCGGCACACCCCAAGGCAAGTTCTCGACAACAGTAGATTCCCATGTGAGAGATGTGTCATTGTGGACATCTGTAGAATAATTAGATGAATGAACACAAAATGGTGTATGGAGTGATATATAAAGTAAAGTGAGATGAAAATGACAAAGTTGGTTACAAAGACCAAAGAAAGTAAGTGTGATACGATCCTTATATCAGGGGTAGACTGAGTGATAAGGTGGTAAAGAGATAATGTAGTATGTTACCACCCAGGATGTGGGCAAAAGTGTGAGTCTGGCTAAACCGTTTTCCAAAAGCATAATGTTAAAAAATAATAATGGTAATAGATGAACAAACAGTTAAAAATAGTTACCACTGTGGTATTTGTTGATCAGAAGATTCCATAAAGTGCATTGTGTCCGTAAAGAGGAAGAGAGAGGAGTAACATGTATGGCTGTAAGGAGTAATGCTCCAGTAGCCAGGGGTAAACCACCAATGCCACACTGGCGGCCAGTGGGCGCCAACGGTCGAGCAGACAGAGACCGCTCGCCAGCCGGCGTCACACCTCCTCCTATTGGACACCAAGAACGGTAACACAGTGACGGTGCACTCACGCCACCATAGGGTGACACAGCGCGAATGCCGCTGGATGTGTGACGTCGATGCGCCGAGAGACATCCACCCAACCCCCTGCACAGCTAAGGGGATGGGAAGGGAGGGCCACTAAAGCCTGGATTTAACAACATGGACAGCTAAACCAACCGGCACAGCGCAGCCAGAGCAAGGGAACTGCAATGAAACGGTGCATATATAATGATAAATATAACATTATATTGTATTGCAGTAAATTGTTAGTTCTTAATTTTAGACAAATTAATTAAAACTGGCAGTGGATGGTACCAAAGAATGAAAGTATCAATATAAGCACATTATTCCATCCCTAAATACTTTGATAGTTGCTGAAGCCTAGGCTAAACTAAATGGGACTTTGTATGAGGCTATGCACGTAAATAGACGATAGCCTCCATCCCTGTTGAAATGGGAAAGGGAAGGGCAGATGGGACTTTGAATGAATCATGCAGCCAAGGAGAGAGCATGTTAAAGCGGTAGGAAGTACATAGTACCAAGAACCATATAAGTAGCATAATAGCACAGTGAATAGCAAATATACAATTTAACTGCACATACATTAATAACATAGTAATGACATAACCAACCTCCGGTCCTCCATGCCTGCATCCATATCTCTCGTGGTTCTGCAGGTATGATCGTATATATATATATATATATATATATATATATATATATATATGTATGTATTTATACCTATATTCCATCTTTGTTTACCTAGATGGACATATTGGGCCAGATTCAGAGAGTGATTACGCCGGCGTAACAGGAGATGCGCGGCCTAAGTCTAATTGTGCGCGTGCGTTTCGATGCACGGCATCCCCAAAACGAGATACGCAAGAAATCTATTTTTTTTTTGTCCAGCGTAATTTCGTTAGACAGGCGCATCCGTCCGTGCAAAACTGCGATAGGCACACCATTGATTTGCTATTCAAATATGCTAATGAGGGAGTTACGGGGATCCACAAAAGAACGTTGGTGCAGCGCGCGCTACGCGCTGTGCGCAAAAGCTAAATGTCCTGTCTAAAATGAGACCATATAAAAGCTGGTCTAAAATTACAAAATTCGTCTACATGTCCGATAAAGCAACAATGTTAGTGAGGAGCTGAGCAGTCACACATGTTGCCCAACAAACTGTATGCCAACATGCCAGTGTCATCCATGCTCAGAGCTTTACTACTGACTTTAGATGAGCAAAGAAGGAGGAGGGCACTGAGGAGGGCACTGAGGAGGGCACAGGATTTACTTTTCAATTTAATCTAATCTAATACAATATTCTTAGCTGATACAAGCCCCTCAATCTTCACTCTTCACTCTTCACGGGAGAGGATATATCACACACGCCTAGACATCTATGGCATGGGTGATTCTGAGGTGTCTCGCATCTTCAGATTCACCCCTCATGCCATCATGGAATTAACCACAACCCTGCAGGAGGACATCACCAGCCCAACACATGACACTACCCATGACACCCATGACAGCTACATATACAATCAGAGCCCCATCCCCACAGATTGCGAACAGAACATGTATGGGGACAGCTGGCTGGTTGGTGAGTGACATGGGTGGCAGGCATGACTGTCCCCCCATGATGCACACATCACAAGGGGCACATGCACTACTAACATCCTCCTGTCTTTTCCCTTCAAGGTGACTCTGCATATGCACTGGGATCCCATCTCATGACCCCATCTCATGCCAGCTCACATTATGCATCTTTGCACGTTAAACACACACATTAATCATGGCACAATGAGAATGCATGCATGCACACCACTGTGGTCCCTAGCACACACACACCACATCCTCATGAAATTGGATTGGCACCAGTCCACCATGCAGGACTTGTGAGCAGCAACGCCACGCCAAGGCTCCAATTATGTCACTGTACATTCATACACCATTCACACGGACCTGGGGATCACTTCTCCCTGGTCCTGGGGAACCCTTCTCCACCAAAATTAAGGGTGACACCCCTTTTCAAACAGCATTCACAACCCAAAAAAAAAAAAATGCCCAGCAAAAACAAAAAATTTCCAGCAACCAAAAAAAAGGCAAAAAGAAGGCAAAAAAAAAAGTAAAAAAAAAAAAAAAGCCCCCAAAAAAAGGGGAAAAAAAATTAATGCCGTTGACGTGAGCCACGCCTGGGGCGCCCACGGCCACGGCCCCGGCTCCTCAGGGGAGACTCATGGGGGAGGGGGTAAACCAGGGAAGGAGGAGCAGCCCCTGGTCTCTGCCCACCTGGCGGCCTGCCCTCCAAAGCCACGGCAATTCTGTCTAGCCCAGCACTAATTGATGCCGTATTGGCCTGGATAGCTTGGGTGAGGGCCCTCACATCCTGCCCAATGCCTGCTGTTGTAGTCTGCAGGTGGTTTAGGCAGGTTGTAAGAGCCCGGGAGTGGCAGTCCAGGTCCCCAAGCGTCTCCTTTATGGAGGACAGGCTCTCCTCCATCCGCCCCAAAGTCTTGCTGACATCTCCCAGATGGCGGGTCTGACGGAACTGGTCCTTTCTCAGAGTGGCGGGCAGGAGATCGGCCAGCCCCCTGGTCTTCTGGGTCGCCTTTCTGCCTCCAGCTGAGGCTTGTGGCCGGGGAGAAGGGGAGCCCCTTGGAGGGGAGCCCTGTTGGGGGAGGAGTGGAGGGGCTACCCCTTAGGCCTCGTACACACCATCGGACTTATCCGATGAAAACGGTCCGCGGACCATTTCCATCGGATATGTCCGATCGGGAGTTTGATCCGATGGCGTGTACACACCATCGGATCAAATTCCCCGCCGCCGGACGGCGCGGTGACGTGGCGGTGACGCGGCGGTGACGTTGACGCCGCCACGTCACCGCCACGTCACCGCACCAGGAAGTTAAACACTTCCGCGCATGCGCCGAATCCATTCGGCGGCGGCGCGGCGGCGGTGGGGGACGACATGTCTGCTGGTAAGTGTACTAACCAGCAGACATGTCGGGCGGACAGATTCCAACCGGATAGATTTCAAAGCATGCTTTGAAATCTGTCGGGTGGAGAAATCTGTCCGCTAGCCCATACACACGAGCGGAGATGTCTGCTGAAACGGTCCATCGGACCGTTTTCAGCGGACATATCCCCTCGTGTGTACGAGGCCTTATGGAGGGCTGGCTGCTGCCAGCCAGAGGGGAAGAGTCCTCCAAAAACAAAAATCCAGTGCCTGACATGGACTCCTCCTCCTCAAACTCCTCCTCCTCCACTTCAACCTCCTCCTCTTCAACCTCCTCCTCCTCAACCTCCTCCTCTTCTACCTCCTCCGAGGACTCCGGCCTTGTCGGGGGGTCCTCATCAGGCTGGGATGGTGCGGTCAGTCCAGATGGCCCAGCACCCTCCTGCTCATCTGTGGATGACACAAAACATTCACAGGTTGGAGGATCCACACACTTGCCACATATTCCCTTTCACCCCCTCCCCCACACATGCTACACACCTGATAGGGCCAAAAAACCTTACCTGGCATCACGCCTTCATGACTTGAGTCAAAGCGGGGCAGGCCCTCCACTTCTTTCCTATGAAAGGTCTGGGCCACCACACGCTCCTCCGCTGTCAGCCTAACAGGGCATGGTGGGCCCTCCTACAGAATGGGGCTCTCATACACTGCACAAGCCCCTGCAACTCTCATACACTGCACAAGCCCCTGCACAAGCCCCTGCAACACCCCGCTCTTCCCAGTCAAGAAGAAAACCCCAAAAGGAGAACCTGTGAAATATCGCATGGTACAGGACCTCCGAGCAGTGAATGAGGCCACCATATTGGAAACGCCCATCGCACCCAACCCACACACCTTGCTGGCAGGAATACCACCCACGGCCAAATACTTCACTGTGGTGGACCTAGCGAATGCCTATTTCAGTGTCCCCCTAGACCCACGGTGTCAATTCTTATTCAGTTTTGTTCATAAAAGGAAAAGTTACACCTGGACTGTGATGCCTCAGGGCGCCCAAAACTCTCCGTCCCAATTCGCCAAGGCAATCAAATTCATTTTGGACACATGGATCAAACTCCACCCAGACGTTGTGCTTCTCGAGTATGTGGATGATCTCTTGCTCTGTGCGGATACTCAAGATGATGCTGCAGCCCATTCTGAAGACCTTCTCTGTTACCTGGCTGAACAAGGTTGTAAAGCGTCAAAGCAAAAGATTCAGTGGTGCAAGCAAACAGTGGTCTTTCTTGGACATTGTATCTCACAAGGTGTAAGACATCTTACTCAAGAGCGAATATCTGTGATCAAGGCAATTCCGGTGCCAGCTGGCCACAAGTCTCTCCATGCATTTTTGGGCCTAATATCTTATTGTCGTTCTTGGATTCCAGAAGCATCTCCGCTAATGCAACCACTCTATGATGCTCTGAAGACTGATCCTTTCACACTGCCACCAGAGGCCCTTACGAACTTTGAAATTCTGAAACAGATCCTGTCTGTGGCCCCTGCGCTTGGCCTTCCAGACTATGAAAAAAGATTCAAGCTATTCGTCTGAGAGAGAGAAGGACACGCCACAGGAGTACTGGCCCATTCTTATGACAACAGACTCAGACCTATCGGGTACTATTCCTGTCGATTGGATCCAGTAGCTAGGGGGGCACCCTCCTGCCTCAGAGCCCTTTTTGGCAGCCTAGGCCCTTCTGGACAAAACTGCAGATCTCGTGCTGGGCCACCTTCTCATCCTACTAGCCCCTCATGACATATCAGCTGTGCTGAACCAAGTACAACCAAAACATATATCAGCAGCAAGACATCTTAGACTACAATGCACTCTGCTCCTCCCGGATAACATCTCCCTCCTCAGGTGTAACACCCTCAACCCGTCCACTTTGCTCCCACTTCTCGAGGGGGGAAACGACCCATACGATACCCCTCACGACTGTCTCGAAATGATGAAGATGGAAACTACACACCTGCCAACAGTTAGCAGAGTGCTGCTGGATGACCCTGACCTGACTATCTATGTTGATGGATCAAGATATGCAGATCATGAAGGGAGGTACCATACCGTATATGCTGTCACTACCAAAGACACAATCCTCCATGCCTCTGCATTGCCCCCCTCTAAGTCCGCACAAGAAGCAGAACTTCAGGCCCTAATTATGGCATGCAAGCTAGCGGAGGGGAAAAAGGCTAACATTTATACAGACTCAAGATACGCTCTGGGAGTTGCCTGTGATTATGGAGTCCTGTGGAAGAACAGGGGATTTCTGACAGCAGTGGGAACACCCATAAAACACAGTGCAGCAGTCAGGGACCTGATTGACCCTCTGCTTCTTCCTACCCAAGTGGCGGTTCTCAAGGTAAAGGCACATGGCAGACTGAATACTCAAGAAGTACGAGGTAATCACTTGGCGGACACTGCAGCAAAACATGCCGCGAAAGGTGTGCGAGAAGTCGTACGCAAAGTGGACATCCAAGACACTCAGATACAAAACATTTTCACACAATAAACTTTGGCACAAGACACGGTACAGGCCACCATGATCTTGCAGAACCCTCCTGTGGATTGGGCACGCTTGAAGGAAATGCAAGAGGCAGCAAGTTAGGAGGAAAAAGGAACATGGACAAAGAAGGGAGCCATATTGAAGGATGGACTCATGGAAGTGAATAAGAGACCATGTTTACCACGGTCCATGTTCCCAGCTGTGGTGCAGTGGGCTCATGGTGCTTCTCACCTGTCGAAGACCTTGATGAATTCTTTGATCAATAAATACTACCTGGCCCCTGGAATTACCCCGCTTACCAACAACTTCTGCAAGTCATGCGTCATTTGTAGAAGAAGAAGCTTCTAACGGAAATAGTGTGCAGATATGGTGTCCCAGAGGTCATAGAGAGTGATCAGGGGCCGGCTTTCACGGCCTCATTAACCAAAGAAATATGGACAGCCCTAGGGGTCACACTGGCTTTCCACACCCCATACCACCCTCAGAGCAGTGGGAAGGTAGAGAGATTGAATGGCACAATAAAATCCCGAATGTTGAAAATGTCTCAGGAGACTGGGATGAGCTGGCCAGATAGTCTACCCATTGCCCTGTTCAGTGTAAGATACACTCCTAAAGAGAGCCATGGTTTATCACCTTATGAAATACTGTTTGGTTCAGCACCGAGATTAGGGTGTTATTATCCACAGCAATTACAGTTACAATCCGATATATTAACTGATTATGTGACTGCTTTGTCTCGTGAATTAACCCGTATCCATGCAAAAGTTTTCTCTTCCATTCCAGATCCTGAGTTAGATACAGGAACACACAAGCTGGTCCCTGGTGATTGGGTTATGATAAAGAAATTTGTGAGAAAACACCCTCTTGAACCAAGATATGATGGTCCCTTCCAGGTCCTCTTAATAACAGCTACATCGGTGAAAGTTGCAGGGAAGAACACCTGGATACACGCCTCCGATTGTAAGAAGGCTTCCATACCCGAGGAAGCAGGAAAAGATAAATCATGATCCTATATATCCTTTGTCTGTGTGGTTTGACTAGGGCACAACATGCAGCCATCACTAAGAAAGATGGGAAGGTTATTTTTTGGTATAATTCATCTGATACCCATGTAGCCACATTTGATTTCCACCCATGTAAGATACTCCTGTGTCCAGAGCATAACAGCAGGTCAGAACGGTATGAAAAAGGTGATGGAGAGGGATATATATGTGTCACTAAAGGGTCGTGGGGAAAGAATTGTGACAGTTGGGGAGCAGCAGCTTGGAACACAGGGACACCCTGGGGATATAAACCTCAACCAGCCTATGACAGTAAAGACAGCCAGGGGGAGCCCTTGCTAACCTGTCTCACCCTCACCAAGCCAGGGCCCAGTATGACACTGGTTCTAAACATACGGAATCCGAGCCCATCCGATAAGGGAAAGTATGTGTTGGGGTGGTGGTTCGGGGGGGGTCACTGGGGTCATAGAGGGTCTTTCCGTTTAGAAGATATGTACAACAACAATGAATGGCAGCCAGTCAAGAATGTGCCCCCACCAAACCCCTTGAAGACCCATGTACAGACCCTGGGGGACATGGTTGCAATAGCGGATCCTACCTTTAAAGATACAATGGAGGTTGAAACTGGCCTCTCAGAAGTCAATCTCTGGCTAGATTGGATGAGATATAGCGCCAGTAAACATAATAAAACCAACTGCTATGTCTGTGGTAGTGCTAGGCCACATTTGGGTACAGTCCCATTAGTTATACCTAAAAAGGAGGAAGAGTGCTTCCTAAGCCTCTACACAAACATTTCCACTAACCAGTTAACGTGTGAGAAATGGAAAAAGGAATATCCCATAGACACTAGGCCCACAATACCCAAGGTAGCTATCACCATATACCCTGGAAACTACACTTGTTATGCTCACCATAAGGGGAGGGGTAAAAACCTAGGCAACTTTTCCAAAGGTTACTGTGCATCTTACAGTCATGTCCCGGCCAGCTTAGTACAAAATCAAAGTCAATCCTTGGGGGATGTGTATTGGATATGTGGAGACATGCAGGTGAGGACTAGGTTGGAGGGGCAATGGAAGGGAGAATGTGCCCTTGCAAAGGCTATCATGCCTCTACACATCCTAACAGAAGGTACTCACAACACACAGGGTAAGAGGACAAAAAGGGAAGCCCTTCCAGGAAGTTTTGACCCTCATGTGTATTTAGATGCCATTGGAGTCCCAAGGGGAGTCCCTGATGAATTCAAGGTCCGAGACCAGGTAAAAGCAGGTTTAGAGGCCCTAATCCCCTTAATAACTGTTAGCAAAAATGTAGATTGGATAAATTATATATATTACAATCAGCAAAGGTTTGTCAACTACACGAGAGATGCATTCCAGGAAATAGCCCAACAGTTGGAGGCCGACTCTCAAATGACTTTCCAGAACCGGATGGCTCTGGATATGATATTTGCAGAGAAAGGAGGGGTTTGTACTATGATAGACAAAATGACCAGCACCACTTGTTGCACCTATATCCCAGAAAACACCGGCCCGAATGGCCAAGTCACTGTAGCTCTTAAAAAGTTGAAGAATCTGTCAGTTGAACTAAAGAAAAATTCAGGCATCACAGATCCATGGGACCAATACTTCAGTTGGATGAACGGGTGGCAGAGAATTTTAACCCAAATAGGAGTAACTATATTAATCGTCCTATTTCTCCTCGCTCTGGTAATTTGTTGCATACTCCCTTGTCTGAAGAAATGTATAGAGAAAGCGGTGGAACAAGGAATCCCCACATTCGTGAACCAAGATTTAGGACACAAGGAAGACGAGTACGAAGAACCACACATTCCACTACAGACATTTCCAGTCTCACATCATGAGTGGGCAGGACAACAGGGACAGACAGGGTAGGGAACCCAATGGCCGCGACCTGGGTTCAGCTGCAGCGAAATCCATCCTCACCACTAGAGGCTCTGGAGAAAACCTGCTGGACCTTAGACTCTGCGCGCCCTGGGTTGGGGAATCTCGGATTAAGATAGGGACAGATTAAAATAGATTAAAATAGGCATTTCAAGGGGGGAGAACTGTTGTGGATATGGTAAAAATGGCCAAAGGAAGATGGTGAAATGCTTATTTCAATGCGCAAACACATGCTCCACATGTTCTATATCTCATATATATCCTATATACTTTATACGTTATTGATTGTTATCAGATTGATCATACATAGTAATAATTTGTAATGATTTTATACAACTCTTGCAATCCTTGCTCACATGATGTTGCTATCAGATATTTGTCACAAGGTCTGAAGGAAAAAGGGGAAATGTGTCTGCAAAACAAGCTGGAATTAGATCTGTGAAAAAAAAAACGTCTGGATATCGAACCGCAGAAAACCAGACATCAGACATCAGACAAACCAAATATATATATAGCATTGTTGCTTCATGCTTCGCACCATCCTAACACAAAATAGTTAATAGCTCACAGGTCACAAGACTAATATTACGTATTAATGAGCAGGTTGGATATTCAAGAATGTGCACGTCATTAACCATATATTAAGTTGAGATCGAAATAAAAAAGGGGAAGTATTTCAAACTGCAGCTTTTGTCAGTGTGAAATTATTCTATGCATGCATGCAATTATTCACTTCTTATCAGATTTGGCCAGGAAGCAGATACCAAAAACTGACAGTTTTGTCTGTCCAAATCACTCCTGTGCCCCTGGCATGGGCTAGCATTTTGGCCAGCTTCTTTTTGACCAGATGCCGGAGGTCATTGATTTTTTTTTTTCAATCCCCGACCGTGTCCGGGTCTCCTCTCCCCCCCCCCCCCCGATGCATTCACCTGGTCAGTAATCCTGTCCAAAATCTCTCTCCTCCTGGCCGGGGGGGGTGTTGGCACTCTCCTGGCCGTGGAGCAAACGCCCATATTCGGAAATGGCCCGGGCAAGAATTTGTTTCTCCCCCAAAGTCAAATTTAACTTCCTCTTCCTCTCAGTCATACTCATACAAAAACTCACTCCCAAGCAGTCAGCAAAAAATCTGTCAGAAAAAGAAGCAGGAAAAATCAGTCACAAAAACAAACAGGAAAAATCAGTCACAAAAACAAACAGGAAAAATCAAGCAAGAAAACAAACGAACCAAAAAAGAACAACCACAAACTCTCACAAGCAGTCACCAAAAATCACTTACAAATATCTTCTACCAAACACAAGATCACACAGTCCACAAATATCACAAAGACAAAACACAACCGCAACTAACAACAGAACAAAAGCACCTTGCTGTATAGGGAGGGATACAAAGGGATGTACTTTTGCAAAGGAAGTGTGTTTGTGTCTGTCTATTTATGCTGTCTTCGTAGTTCAGAACGTTGCCCTAGTCCACTTCCAATTTCACTGATTGCGCTGTTCCCGAGTTGTGAGCATGCGCATAGAGGTGCTGACATGGTCTGCTTCAAGCGCGCATGCGCGAGCCGGCCGGCCCTTCATTTGCATGGGGTCACGGCTCATTTCAATGTAACACGCCCACGTCCTTCCCAATTTGTATTACTCCGCCTTGCGCCTCAGAAATAACGTTGCACAGGTGCTAATTTCTGCGTAAAAGCGACGAGAATAGGGTGATTGTGCCGCTACATTGCGCCAGTCTAACGTAAAGGCGGTGCGCTACGCCGGTCCAATAATGCGCAGATGTACCTGAATCTGGCCCATTATAACTATTTTTGAATCATTTTTTTAACATCGTACAATATTCTTTTTAGACTTTTGTTACCCCTCTCTGCTCCTGATGACTAGCAACAAGGACACCCCTATTCTCTATAGATTACAATTTAATATTTTGATTTTGTTTCACATAACATCCCCTGCTACATTAATCTGAGAACGGATGGAATTGATCCATCGGCAAAACATATTAAATCTCAATACATAAGTTACATATAAAATGATATGTGCATGAGATGTTGCATGTGATTTGAAAATGAAAATAAATGCAAAACACATGTACACATATACACACCTGGTGTCCAAATGTCCGAAATAATTCAAAGCCTGATGAAAATTGTTATTATATTGTAAACATTGACTATATTTTTATCTACAGTAATAATATGTTTACCCTTGTCAAACATCAGTTCAGTAACTATAATATTGGTCTCCTTTATGAGCCTATGCCAATGCTGTGATATGTCATGCAACTTGAAGGACGATATGCTTCACTACATCTAATTTACTAGAGTAATTGTTTGAAAGCATGGTAGGGAAAATATTGCTGCACATATCTGTCAAGGTCAGCATAAGGTTACTGGAAGTAGCCATATCAAATTGAAACCTTCCACTTATTATACCAATGCTATGTTTCATATCTACAAAAACTTTCAAAACTACTTCTGCTTTGTGTCAAGTTGTCATCAAATTTTTCTTCATTCTCATACAGCGTCAGAACTACATTTCCATCCACCCACATTAGCAGTGTGATTTGATACATGAGAGTTATTCTGTATCTCACACACTGTTGTAGTTCAAGACCTAATTACTTGGGAAACATACATATGTATTTATATTTCATAGAAAAAAAAATGGTTCTAATAATTTATAATATTTGCAGGTTCAGTTCTGCCTAGCTAGGTTATCTGATGTTGGAATATTTCCTTTTAGAGAGTTCTAGATGTTAGGCAGAATGAGTTAAAATGCATTCAGGCCAGACTGCAATCAATCCACTCAAAGGATCAGCTGTGTTTTGGACCCAAGGTTAAGCCCTTGTTCACACTGAGCACAGCTTTTAAATCGTGCAACTTCATCAGAAGCCGCACAATTTCAAAGCAGCATGTCATTATGACTTTGTGTGTGACTTAAAAGAAATCTGTGCAGCTTCATGACGAGATGTCTATTGAAGTTTCACCCGAAATCAGCAAAAGCAATGCAGGAAATACTTTTGCAAAATGGTGAGGCGCTGCAAAGTTGGCGTTGCACCAATTAGAATGGTGCCTTTGCCAGCAATAGGCTGAGACTTGTCATGCGATTCCAGACAAATCACATGACAAATCGGTTCAGTGTGAACGAGGGCTTAGAGCTAATTCACAAATAGTGGAATGACAGGCATTTTACTGTAACGTTGTATTGCAGTGTGCTGTACAGAATCGCAGGGCACTGTGCAGCAGTGCAACATATTGCACTGTTGAACAGCGTCATGGAGTGTACTTTGCCATGATTTTTCACAAATACAAACAAAAGGAAGCTATGTGTGATGTACTGAATTGCGCACCACACTCCCCCTATTGTAGTCAGGAAAGGCTATACATTTACTGTATTCATTTTTGGATAAAGATGCCTTTTTACTGCTTGGATTTATATGTGTTAGAATAACTTACTTTCTGCTAATCAGGAGTCATAAAATCAGTGTGCATGTAAATATAACACAGATCTAGTACTGTATCATTACCCTGATCCTCTGACGTTAACTTCTAGACAAGTTAACTGTTAGATGTAGGGAAGAGTCTTAGGGATCATGTTGTCTGCTAGTCACAAATCTCTTTGCTTCCATATCTTTGAGTAGATTTATTGGCTTTAGAGCTTCTTGTCATCCTGGCCAGCTCTGTAATTTGTGCTGTATGTCTAAGGCCGCGTACACACGATCGGTCCAAACCGATGAAAACGGACTGAAGTTCAGTTTCATCGGTCCAAACCGACCGTGTGTACGGCCCATCAGTCTTTTGTCCTTCAATCCAAAGTTTCAAAACTTGCTTTAAAATCGGACTGATGGACGCCTGACCATCAGTCAAAACCGATGGTTAGTACGCAAAACCCGCGCATGCTCAGAATCAAGTCGACACATGCTTGGAAGCATTGAACTTAATTTTTCACTGCACATCATTGTGTTTTACGTCACCGCGTTGGACTTGATCGGTTTTTGAACTGATGGTGTGTACGCACATCAGACCATCAGGCCGCTTCAGCGGTGAACAGATGAAAATGGTCCGTCGGACCATTCTCATCGGATGGACCAGTCGTGTGTACGCAGCCTAACACACTTTTCCTAGGCTAAAAAAATCCAATAGTATCTCCTAAGCTAAGATGTCATATAAGGTTTGTACGTAAAGATTGTCCTAAGGAAAACAAGCTTGTGCCTCGTCCAAATGTTGAAATAAAATCTTTGCTGTGTGTTAACCTCTCAGCTCTGGCTCACACTAATGCGATGTGGAAAACACACAAAACTAGCTGCATTTCCCTGCATTGCAGCGCACTGCTTGGCAATCGCATAGCTGCGGGTGTCAATGTTAGATTAACGACACCCAAAAACAGATCAAAAAATGCAGTGCAATTGCCAAATGTGAACAACCATGCAATGTGATTCAGGTGTGGGAAAAAAAAAGGATCCTGTACCATTTTGGTGCAGATGGGAAGCAATTTGAGCCATACAAATTGTATTTCTTAAATTGTATCGCACAGTCACCGTGTGTCCTGTGCACAGGACTGTGGTGTAGGTCATTGTCCTGCTGGAAGGTGAACCTCCGCCTCAGTCTCAAGTCTTTTGCAGACTCCAACAGGTTTTCTTCTAGGATTGCCCTGTATTTAGCTCCATACATCTTCCCATCAACTCTGAACAGCTTCCCTGTCTCTGCTGAAGAAAAGTATCCCCACAACATGATGCAGCCACCACTATGTTTTACGGTGGGGATGATCAGGGTGATGTGAAGTGTTATTTTTCCACAACACACATCCTTTTGCTTTTAGGCCAAAAAGTTCAACTTTAGTCTCATCTGATGATCTGACCAGAGCACCTTCTTCCACATGTTTGTCGTGTGTCTCCCACATGGTTTCTCGCAAACTGTAAATGGGATTTGTCTTAGCTTTCTTTCAACAATGGTTTTCTTCTTGCCACTCTTCCATAAAGGCCAGATTTGTGGAGTGCACGACTAATAGTTGTCCTGTAGACAGATTCTCCCACCTGAGCTGTGGATCTCTGCAGCTCTTCCAGTTACCAAGGGCCTCTTGACTTCTTCTATGATTAATGCTCTCTTTTGCCTGGCCTGTCAGTTTAGGTGGGTGGCCAGGTCTTGGTAGGTTTGCGGTTATGCCATACTCTTTTTATTTTCAGATGATGGATTGAATAGTGCTCCATGAGATGTTAAAAACTTGGAATATTTTTTTATAACCTAACCCTGCTTTAAACTTCTCCGGAACCTTATCCCTGACCTGTCTGGTGTGTTCCTTGGCCTTCATGATGCTGTTTGTTTACTAAGGTTCTCTAACAAACCTCTGAGGTCTTTACAGAACAGCTTTATTTAGGGACCTTTCACACGTGCGGACCGTTCGTCCGTTTTTTCATACGTCCGTTTACGGACTGCAATGCTTCCCTATGGGATCGTGGACGTTAGCGGATGAGCATCCGCTAACATCCGTAAACATCCGCCTCCGTAATGCTCAGTTTTTTCAGATGGAAGAAAATCCTATTATTCTTAGAGCGGAGGAAAGACAGGGCAGTCCATGCACAGTGTGCGGGGACCGCCCTGTCAGCCGACAGCTCAGCGGGGATTTTACGGAGGAATCCCCGCTGAGCAAACAGGCATACGGAGCGGATCAATACGGATCCGCTCCGTGTGAAAGGGCCCTTATACTGAGATGAAATTGCACACAGGTGGACTCTATTTGCTAATTAGATGACTTCTGAAGGCAATTGTTCCACTAGATTTTAGTTAGGGGGTTGAATAATATTGCAGGCCACACTTTTTTTTTAATTCTGAAAACCATTTGTCTTTTTTTCTTCCACTTCACAAATATGTTCCACTTTGTGTTGGTCTATCACATAAATTCCCAATAAAATATATTTACATTTTTGGTTGTAACATGACAAAATGTGGAAAGTTTTAAGGGATATGAATACTTTTTCAAGGCACTCTATCTATCTATCTATCTATCTATCTATCTATCTATCTATCTATCTATCTATCTATCTATCTATCTATCTATCTATCTATCTATATCTAATCTATCTATCTATCTATCTATCTATCTATCTATCTATCTATCTATCTATCTATCTATCTATCTATCTATCTATCTAAATCTAATCTAATCTATCTATCTATTGTTTCTTACTAGTGTTGAGCAGAATATGCCATATTCGAATTCGCGATATATCTCGAATATATAGTCGAATATTCAACATATATTCGCTAAATACGAATATTCGTGATATTTTTTGGAAATTAAATGATTGCGAATTTTCGCGAATTTTTGCGAATTGCGAATTGCGAATTGCGAATGCGAATATTCAAGAAATGCGGAATGGAGCACTCTGATTGGCTCAGAATATTCGTGATATATTACAATATAAAATAATTGCGAATATTCGAGAAATGCGGAATGGAGCACTCTGATTGGCTCAGAATATTCGTGATATATTACAATACAAAATAATTGCGAATATTCGAGAAATGCGGAAGGAGCACTCTGATTGGCTCAGAATATTCGTGATATATTACAATACACAATAATTGCGAATATTGGAGAAATGCGGAAGGAGCACTCTGATTGGCTCAGAATATTCGCGATATATTACAATACACAATAATTGCGAATATTGGAGAAATGCGGAAGGAGCACTCTGATTGGCTCAGAATATTCGCGATATATTACAATACACAATAATTGCGAATATTCGAGAAATGCGGAAGGAGCACTCTGATTGGCTCAGAATATTCGCGATATATTACAATACACAATAATTGCGAATATTCGAGAAATGCGGAAGGAGCACTCTGATTGGCTCAGAATATTCGCGATATATTACAATACACAATAATTGCGAATATTCGAGAAATGCGGAAGGAGCACTCTGATTGGCTCAGAATATTCGTGATATATTACAATATAAAATAATTGCGAAATTTCGAGAAATGCGGAATGGAGCACTCTGATTGGCTCAGAATATTCGTGATATATTACAATATAAAATAATCGCGCGATATCGCTATTACCGAATAATCGCATTGCGATTTTTCGGCAATATAAAATGAGCGCTGCAGCTACTCGGCCCAAGGTCTCTAATCATACCAGCAATGCTTTTAGACGTCGATGGGGATCTCTAGGATGTGATCTGTTCTAAAAAAAAATGTAAAACATTCGAATATTCGAAATAGCGAATATTCGCCGCGATATTCGCGTTATTCGCGAATACTCGAATATGCAATATTCGTAGCGAATATTCGCAATGCGAATATTCGTGAGCAACACTATTTCTTACCTGGGTCTGTCTATTCTATATCAGCTAGTTGGGGTCAGAGGTAACATATGTCAGCCAAAGCTTAACTACCTTTGACTGCTAAAACAAAGACCTTGGGGACAATTACAGTGAAAGCTGGACCTTATGTTTACTTAGATGATTATATAATCAGAAAAAAAAGAGATTAAGGAAATGTGTTGTGTTTTTATATAACGATAATGGCTCTTAATTGTTCCTGTAAATATCTGGAGTGCTTGAAACATTTAAGCTATTATTTTCTCAATTTGTAGATTAATAATTCATAGGATGGTTTTCTGTGTTAGTCAAGTTAAAAAGTAACTTTCAAAGCAATTTTATTGTATCTGTGTTTTCTAATCCTCTCAAAATCTCTTTTCCTGTGTCTCCATCTGGCATTTGTCACCAAAGCAGCTGTTGACTGCCTGTGAGGCAACACTTGTACCTTTGTCCCATGGGAAAGTCAACTCTTTCTTCTTAAGGTTTCTTCTTGCTAGCAATTTTTGTATTGTACAATACACATTTAAATTATCGATAAGCTGTTCATATGTGTTAATAGAAATAAGAAAAATAAAAAGCAGTTTTAAAATTGTGATTCTGCCTTTAGCCTGCCTTTCCTGAACTAAAAAAGCCCACCCTACTCTGATGTATACTTATTTCAATCCTATAAGCATGCCCTCTGAAGTTTTTTACATCCTGCGAAGCAAGTCTTCATTGCCCTGCCCTGGCCACACTTGCACTGTAAATCACCTAGACGTCTGTGGGGTCATCTCCCAAGACCAAAGATGCCCAATGACTCAACCACATAGAAGTCTATGGGGAACTAATGAGCAGACGTGGTCAAGAATGGAATCACAGTTAGTTTGCGTGATGGACTGAAAATGATACTGTTGAAATTATTAGGAAAATAGACACCATACACATTTTTTTTATTATTATTATTATTATTAAGTTTAAGTTCTGTAAAAAATGTTCTGGGAAGCAACCTTTGGTTCAAGATGTAAAAGTACTAAACTTTAACCACATGCCCACCGCCCTATAGGGAAAGTACGTCCTATTTTTAAAGATGGATATCTCGGTAACGGCAGCAGCTGCTGCCACAACCGAGGTATCCATCTTTGCAGTGGGCGGTTCTGTACACGATAACGGCAGTTTCCACGGCAGATTTGCTGCGAGATCGCCGTTATCGATGGCGGGAGAGGGCCCCCCGCCGCTCTCCCGCGCCCTCCACCGCTTACCGTAGCCGTCGGTAGCGGCGGAGGCGATCGGGTCTGTTCGGCTCCTCAGCGGGGATACGAGTGAGGGAAAAATCGCCCCCACCCGTCCCCATAGCTCTGCTGAGCGGAAGTGACGTCAAGACATTTGAAAAAATTACAGTTTAATTTATTTTTAATTTTTTTGCATTTAAGTCTAAATATGAGATGTGAGGTCTTTTTGACCCCAGATCTCATATTTAAGAGGACCTGTCATGCTTTTTTCTATTACAAGGGATGATACATTCCTTGTAATAGGAATAAAAGTAATCATTTTTTTTTATTTCAGTGTAAAAAATTATAAACTAAATTAAAATAAATAAGAAAACAAAACATTTTTTTTTTAAATGCCCCGTCCCGACAAGCTCGCGCACAGAAGCGAACGCATACGCGAGTAGCGCCTGCATATAAAAACTGTGTTCAAACCATACAAGTGAGGTATCGCCGCGATCGTTAGAGTGAGAGCAATAATTCTAGCCCTAGACCACCTCTGTATCTAAAAAAATGCAACCTGTAGAATTTTTTAAACGTCGCCTATCGAGATTTTTAAGGGTAAAAGTTTGAAGCCATGCCACGAGCGGGCGCAATTTTTAAGCGTGACATGTTGGGTATCATTTTACTCGGCGTAACATTATCTTTCACAATATATAAATTGGGCCAAATTTATTGTTGACTTATTTTTTTATTCAAAAAAGTGAATTTTTTCCAAAAAAAGTGCGCTTGTAAGACCGCTGCACAAATACGGTGTGACAAAAAGTATTGCAATGACTGCCATTTTATTCTCTAGGGTGTTAGAAAAAAATATATATAGGGCCAGATTCATGAAAGGTTACGCTGGCGGATCGAGTGATCCGCCAGCGTAACAGTGGCTTTGAGCCGGCGTTTCTGTTTTCTGTAACCAGAAAACAAGAAACGCCGGGTTGAAGTTCCGATGCGAGCAGCGTAACTGAGTTTCGCCATCGCATCGTTACTTCAACTTAAAAATGGCGCCGGGGGCGTTCCCGCCGATTTACGCTCAAAAAATATGTTAATGAGCGGAAATCGGCAATTCACGATCGAAATCCGGCGCGACGCAATGACGTTACGACGTTTCCGGACGGGATACGCGGCGCATAGATATACCTACATGGGGCTGGAGTATCCTATGTTAGGTATAGGCGTCGTCATCGCGTCGGGAAAAAAAAAAAAAAACGTCGCTTGCGTAAAACGGTCATGAATGGGAATGTGACGTCATTGACGTTCATTCACAGATTTTGGAGCATGCGCACGGGGATGTTTTGACACTCGACGCATGCGCAGTACGTCGGCGGCGGGATCGCGCGTAGTTAGCATACTACACGCCCCGTACCCGCGACATTTGAATTCCGCCGGCTCATTTGCGATGCGCTGCCGCAACTTTAGGAGCAAGTGCTTCGTGAATGACAGCACTTGCTCCTAAAAATTCGGCAGCGCAACGCAAATCAGAAGCGTTACTCCAGAGCAAAGATGCTCTGGAATACGTGAATCTGGCCCATAATGTTTGCGGGTATTAAGTAATTTTCTAGCAAAAAAAACTGTTTTAGTCTCGTAAACACCGAATCTGAAAAACAGGCTCGGTGGTCAAGTGGTTAAAATTAGTCCAAAATGTTTATATAATTGATATTATAAGCGTAAAATAATACATGCTGGATATATATATACTGTGTATATATATTATATATGTAGCGGATATTACCTTTTTCATGTGATATAAAAAGACTACCATCAGCTGATCAAGAAGGATCTCAGCTCCCTCCTGTGGCCGAATTGTGTTATAACTACCTGCTGCTTACTTTTGTCCTGATATTGCAGAGAATGTTGGGAAATTCATTGCAGGGAGAGAAGAGACTCCATTTGCCCTGGCTTGTTATAGACTACATTACCCAGAGAGCAACTGTACAATCCCAGAGTGTTTTGATCCCTGCACGGCCTGCTTGGAGAGGTAATTTAAGGTAGAGGACGTGTTTGGCGTGCTCTCTCTGGACCGCTTCTTCAACTCAGGAGAACACCTGTGTGAGGTGTCTTCATGGAAGTCTAGGTTGAAATTGCGGCCTATCTATGCCCAGGCGGAGCGTCATTTAGAGAGAGAGACAGAACCTCTGACGGAGTGATCGGACGGGACACCAGTACCCCTGCAACTTGTCTGAAAAACGGAGGCTGTCTTCAAGAAGGATTGCGATCAGTGATCGTGGACAGAGTGATTCTGTAGGACAAGGCCTGAACTGATCGAGTGAGGTGGGCACCTGGCCAAGCATATTGACTGTCTTGCAGGAGGATTGATTGTTGATATTCATCACTGTGGTGTGGATGTCCAGGAAATTTCCACCAGTTACTATTTTTTTCCCTTGGATTACAAATTATTTATTTTTTTCTTTGGGCGCCAACGCATGCCAACGCATACGTGCACGAACTGTTAAGACAATTTATATTGAAGTTTGGCCTGGCCTGCCAAGCCATGTCAGTTAGTCATATTACTAAAAGACTACCTATTTAGTTGTTGTATATTGTTGATATTTATTCTCATACTCGTTGATCGAGTAATTGATTCTATTACACTGTGAGTATTGTTACTAGTGAGAGCTGGGTGAGGCCTGGCAAGGAGGTACCTCGGTATAGATACTTTATTGAGGGAATCTCCTTGCTGCGTGCTTACACAGGTCTGCATAGCCATTATAAATTGAAGTGTACTTATTTGTTATTTCTGTTTCTGACTCTTGCAGGGCTCTGCAAGCTGTCTTTTATTGTTTTACCTGTGTTTCTCTTGTTTTATCCTTTCAAGTAAAGAGTTTCATTGGTTAAGCTGGATTTTGTGTACAGTCTTTCTGTCATCCTGTGGGATTCATACCACTCAAGGTAACATTTAATTTACATAATTTACTGTGGTGTGTTGGGATATTGTGCCCTCCAACAAACTATTGGGGTCCCCAATTCCCACTATACCAGTTGTGACAAGGGAGGGTTTTGAGCCAATTTCAAGGGTTGGCAACCAGAGCCTAGACCCAAAACAAACCAGCAGCTCCTTTGGGGGTAGTGATATATATATATATATATATATATATATATATATATATATATATATAGACAATATTTATAATATCTTTTAAAAGTACACCCCTCACATTTTTGTAAATATTTTATTATATTTAATGTGTCAATCAGGGCCGGTGTTCAGGCACCCTGTGCAAGCTAATCCTGTGGTGCCCCCCCCCCCCCCATCTTCATCCCTCACCCCCTGGTTACCTAAACATACACAAAGAGAAAAAACATATTTGTAACAAATAATTTGTTTTAATAACAGTTAATTTAAGTGCATGTGCAATGTCTGACATGCCGCATCTTTGATCGTGGTAAGGAGCCTCTGACAGATGTGACACATTTTGCCCTCTCAGATTTAGTAAATAAACCCCTAATTGACACTTTGCAGGAACCAGTGACATACAAATGTAGGGTACACACTAGGGATGAGCCGAACATACCCGTGTTTGGTTTGCACCAGAACCGTCGAACAGACCGACCGTTCGCGTGAACATTTAGAACCCCATTGAAGTCTATGGGACTCGAAACGTTCGAATTCAAAAACGCTCATTTTAAAGACCAATATTCAAGTTATTGTTGGAAAACGTCTTTGAGAACCCGGGTCTTGCCCCAGGGAACATGTATCAATGGAAAAAAGTTTAAAAAAGGATCATTTTTCAGGAGCAGGACTCCTGAAAAAGTGACCGTTTTTAAAGCTTTCTCAAAGACGTTTTCACAGGCAAGCTATAGACACCCAGCAGGTACAATATTTAAAGGAATTTTTTTATTTTATTTTTTTTTAATTTAAGCATCATTAAAATCACTGCTCCAGGCCGTTTTGCGTCACTCAAATTTGGCGCGAACGACCGCTTTTGTTCGAATTTCATCGAACGTACGAACAGACAATGTTCGAACGCAAAGCTCATCCCTAGTACACACTTTAAAAAAATCAGGCGAACAGTCGTCCAATATTACTCATTGTTTCATAAGACAAAGGCTTTTTTGTTGTTGTTTATTGTTTCTGATCATAGGCAGTCTTTCTTTTATGATTGTTCTTGTGTGAAAATCATACAAACATGTTACACATAAATGATAATTGTTCATTCTCTTCCTGTATGAGAAAACATTTTGAGTTTGTCCCTTTGGGAACTTTCAGATGAAAATTTGGAATCGGCTGTCGAAAGTTGTGTACACACTATACGAAAATTGTAGCAAAATTCTTTGGATGAAAATTCTCACCCAATTTTCTTATAGTATGTACAAGCCTTAATACAGTGATCAGTGCTAAAAATATGCACTGTCACTGTACTAATGACACTGTCTGGGAAGGGGTTAAACATCTAGGGTGATTAAAGGGTTACATTGTTACTAAACCCAGGACCATGCATTCACTATATCTGGCCTCCCACAGAACATGAACATGC
This sequence comes from Rana kukunoris, assembly GCA_029574335.1. Taxonomy (NCBI): domain Eukaryota; kingdom Metazoa; phylum Chordata; class Amphibia; order Anura; family Ranidae; genus Rana; species Rana kukunoris. Next base: position 220,388,526 of record CM056050.1, on the reverse strand, counting down.
AATTGTTTTAGTAAATATAAACTGCTAAGTACATTTTTTCAACAGCAGTTAGAGCAGTCTTGTGACTTCTATCAGTGTTTGGTAAAGCTTGTAGGAGAAGTTTTCATTCCACTCTGACTGTCCTATAAGGATGCAGGACCCCCGACCCTCTGTCTGGACAGTGCTGGTTGGCCATGTGCTGATAACATGCACTTTCCCAAGAAAAAAAAAACTCTCTAGCAATACACACCAAATTGAGTAGGTGCAGCTTGTCCCCTGCCTCTGTACTATCAGGAGATTTATTGGGGACTCTGGAAGACGAGTAGGATTAGAGAAGACAGGATCAAATAAGCCTGTTTACACAATGCAGATGATTAACCCCTTAGGTTCCACAGTGAGTATAACAAGCATGCTTTATTCCATAGACAGACTGATTTTACTGTTTTAGGTTTAGTAACATTTTAACTATGTGCTAGCCAGTGTGTATGTGTATTTCATGTGCTGCTTTTACTAGGAGAAAAGATGGATTCTAGTCCCTCCTTTGGAAGAAAACAGAATCTATTCCTTCCTCATGTCAGAATGGAGATCTGCCTTGCTTACATAGGCAGAGCCCCGTTCTGTTTACCAATAATCGATGGGTGTTGGAGGACATTGAGTGTCCTATTCACAGCAGAAGTGGCCCGCCAGCAGTGGACACGCGCCCCCTGTAGGTGGAAGTGAAGTATCATGTGTATATATATATATATATACATATAGGAATCTGCACAGGAGAGCCACCCTGTAGAAGTAAAATTGCTATGGGGTGGATGGCAAGTGGTTAACTCCTAATTCCAAAACTGAACCCTGACTTTAACGACTTCAATACTGTGCAGTTTTACCCCCCTCCCTGCCCAGGCTGATATTCAGCTTTCAGCAATGTCGCACATTGAATGACAATTGCGTGGTCATGCAACACTGTACCCAAAAGAAATTTCGATTTTCACACAGACAGAGTTTTCTTGTAGTGGTATTTAATCACCATTGGGTTTTTTATTTTTTGCTAAACAAATTAAAAAGACTGAAAATGTAGATGAGGCTGCACTGATGAGACGACACTGATGAGTCTGTGTTTTGTCAGATTAGGCGACCCATCAGACTTCATAACAAAGTGATGTTTCATCACAGCCATCTTGCTACACCCCACACTTGGCCACACTAAGCCTACAGTCTGAAGTCGCCAAGTGGACATCTTTTTACACTCACCAAAATCTTGCATTTCACACTTATTTTTACCACTAAACTGAGCTTATATCATGAAATACAGTATTTAGAAGTCTGTGACACTGTTTTGATGTTGAATTTTAAAAGCAGCGGCACACATTTGCTATTATGACATAAACGGCTGCTTTTAAAATTCAACATCAAAACAGTGTCCCTAAATACTGTATTTCACTATATGAGCTCAGTTTAGTGGTAAAAATAAGTGTGAAATGCAAGACTCCGATGCGTGTAAAAGGATGTCTGCTTGGCGACTTCAGACTGTAAGCTTACTGTGGCTGAGTGCGGGGTTTATCAAGATGGCTGTGATGGAAAGGTCACTTACATTACAAGCTTTGACAAGTCGCCTAATCCAGGGATCCTCAAACTACGGCCCTCCAGCTGTTGTGGAACTACACATCCCATGAGGCATTGCAAAACTCTGACATTCACAGACATGACTAAGCATGATGGGAATTGTAGTTCCTGAACAGCTGGAGGGCCGTAGTTTGAGGACCTCTGGCCTAATCTAATGGAACACCTGCACTAATGAGATGGCACTGATGAGGTGGCACTGAGGGGACTGCACTGATAATAAGTGTAAACAGTGTGCTGACAGACTTGCCAGTTAACGGCTATCTATTCCTCACACAGACACAGCGTGGGAGGAAAGGACTGCCGATAACTGGCAAGTCTGTTTATATGTGATCAGCTGTGATTGAACATAGCCAATCACATCGTAAAAGGCTGCTATGAAATCTGTAATCAGCTGTGTCAGAAGAGGGGGTTGGATGCATGCCCCCAGGACAATATTTTCACCTTGGATAGAGTAAGAGATTATAACTCTGAACCATTTTTTTATTTTTTTGCAGTTTGTGTCTCATGGGGAATTTTCCCTTCACTTCCTGTCTCATAGTCAAAATAGGGAGAAAAAAAAATAGGAAGAGAGGGAAAATCCTTCCAAAGTGAGGGAATCCCTGGTTGTTACCATGGTCACCAGAACTTATGTCCCCATTAACCACTTGCCACCCAAGCCAATTCTGACATTTCTCTCCTACATGTAAAATCATATTTTTTTGCTAGAAAATTTAAATAGAATCCCCAAACATTGTATATATTTTTTAGCAAAGACCCTAAAAATTACAATGGCCGTAGTTGCACAGCAATTTTTTGAATGTGTTTTAAAAAAAAAAGATTTGTGCTTTAAAAAAAAAGACGAAGTAAAGTTAGCCCAATGTTTTTGCATAATGTGAAAGATGAAGTTACGCTAGGTAAATAGATATCTAACATGTCACTCTTCAAAATTGCACATGCTCATGGAAGTCGGTGGTAGGTAGGAGGGTAGATGATGCAGGGTGTTTGCTAATGAGGCCAGCTGGTAAATTTCTTCCTGTGCCATGACCTATAGTCTATAGTCCAGGAAGTAAGGCAGAATTAATTGAGATTTTTTAAAGAACCATGTGAAAAGTGAGGTAAGCATGGGTAGAATAAATGGAAAGCTGTTTTATTTCTGCAAAAGAAGTACATTAATGGTATATTGATACATAGGGGAGCTGGGATTTAGAGAAAAAAAAAAAAAAAAACAAGATGAACTTAGTCTTTAAACATAGTCACAACCTGCCTAATCTGATGTTTTTTTCTTTTTTTTGCAATTGCATTATGCGATTACAGCCCAATTTCCATCCTCTCCAGCTATAGCAACTGACCATTTGAAAAGTATGCAACGCTGTTTTGGGAGGAAAATATCCGAAATGCTTGCTGCAGATGGGGCAGTGGCACGGTGCTGCCGGATGAGGGACGAGTGACAATTCTGTTTACCCTCAGTGTAGAGTTCGGGAGACATGGAGATAGGCAAAGAGCCACTGCAGTCATGGAGCTCCTCTACTGTGCTGCCATTCCCACTGCACTCCCAAGCCATACCATGTGCACCCTGTATTATATGTCCTACTTACCTGTGTACCAGCGTGGCTGGCTGTAGTGTCTATTAGAGTTACTTGCCATAGGGTAAAAAGGCATAAGCACATATAGAAGTGATTTGCCCTATTGCCAAATTCTAGTTTCTGTATGTTTTTGGATGTCTTGCTTGCATCACAAGCTTAACATCACATCCCATCTTGTTCAATAGATCTGAGATCAGGACTATGAATTGGCCATTTGAAAATATGACATTTCTTTTATCTGAGCCTTTCTTTTTATAGATGCATTTCTGAATTTGGATTTTTGTCATGTTGCATGATGTTAATATTTTAGATAGGCATGCCTTTGATTGTCCTATTGGGTATGTATGTTCTAACCCCTTTTTGTTTCTTTGGTCACCTTTACATTCACTGTGAAGATGTACTGCAGATGGAAGTTGAGATGCAGATCTTAAAAAGAGGTCACAATACACAATTATGCACACAAGGCAAGGGGTTGAGATTATCCCCAAGGGAAGAAGCTTTCTTCAATATACATTTTTAATGATAATTCTCTTTTACGCCTGTATATAGACATGATAGGTTTGACCCTGATGTAAAAAAAAATGCATAAAACAGTAAACAATTATTATAAATTGTATTATATTTCTGTTAAATTAATTAAATACATTTGCAAAACATATATTCACCCGTAAATCATAATAAAAGGTTATATTTTACCATGTGTAATTCCTTCATACTATTTCAGTAATTTAACACATGGGAAATGTAAAATGATATGCATATTTATTTAGAAATGAAACAAAGTCACTTTATTAAAAAGAAAAGAGAGCAAAACAGCAATTTGTAGAGAACACATTTGTAGTAATCCCCTGAAGTTAAGAGAGTCTAAAATGAATTTGTAGTCTTCTTTGTTTAATATAGTATTTGTATTGTACACATGAAAACTAAATACAGTAATAAAAGATAAGTACTTTTAAATAAATGCAATGCAATCCTAATTTCTCCCAAGGTGCTAGACCAACTTCCAGGTTTGATACTATACTAGAAATTGCCTTTAAAGTTATGCAATATGCTAGAACACATTGATTGTTGAAAGCCATTATTTTTCATGGTATGTTACTACACATTGAATGCTTCTGTAGCAGATGCTATGGTATTTTAAGTTTAATTACATAATGGCAACATTTAAAGCATGTACCTACAAAATGCATGCAATTTTAATACAGCAAACATGAGAGAATGTTAATAAAATTATCCTATAATTGCTTGTTTGTTTTATCAGCACAAGGGGTCACAACGCTAGCTTATTTTCATACACATTTTTGATTCCGCAAGGGAAATGTAAATTCAGGCTTTCTAACAATAGAGTGTCCATAAATTAATCCATGATAGGCAAAGGATTTTAGCATTAAAATTTTGAACACACAGCATGAGTTTATTGAACTATGTGTGCTACTTACTGAACACCAGCAAGTGCATCTAAATCCCAAGCTATCACTTAAAAATTATGAAGAAAATTACGTTATTCATAACTCCCTGTATAGCCGTCAGGACCTGTGTAATTACTTGATACACCTGCTGGTGGCACTGTTTTTCTCTGAACCAAAGGGCCTAGTTCTGGTGGCCACCAGCAGGTGTCTCCCAGCAGATGGACTATACAGGGAATTAGGCGGCACCTGATGTGGACTGCTGGGGATATATATGCCCACTCTTCACTGAGGTTCAGTGCTTTAATATTTTCCCTGCAAGCTGTGTACCTGCCAGAATCTGATCTTTTCCTGATCCTTCCACCTTGATCGTTGAACCTGTTCCCCGTAACCTTATTTCTGCTCCCAGTACCTGGTGTCCTGTTCCTCTTGTCTCCTATCCTTGCCCTGTCTTGCTTATGGGTGCTCCCTTCATTAATATATAGTTAGTTAGGTTATTGTTTAGGGTTTTACATTGTTACATTTACTTTTCACTTACTTGCTTATGTTTACTGGTGTTGGCATGGAAAGTGTGTTATTATGTTAATAAACGTACTTTCACTTATTCATCTGAGCTCTGGTTCACATTTTACTGATTGTGTCGAATTGCATGCCAAATCCATGGGTATTACTGGAAATGGAACCGTCCAAATCAGTGCAACGCCACATTTGCGGCGCTGCACTGATTCCCAAAAGTAGTTTGTGTACTACTTTTGGCGACTTCGGGGTGCAATTTGTATAGACATTTATGCACAAACCCACACAGATGTTTCTGAAATCGCCCCCGAAGTCGGGACTGACATGTGGGAATGAAATGGTGTGAGTTCAGGTGAACTCGCACCATTTAATTTCCGTTGTCAGTGTTAACCTTGGCTAAGTCCTGGTTCCTTTAAGTGCAGCCAACTGATCTAAACACCTATGCTGGATGCCTGCATGTGGTGTCCCTGACTCCTGTGCAGAGTCATATGACTTTCATTATAATCTTGATAGCACAAAGTCGAGCTGTTTGAAACCAAACATGCAGCTTTAGGCCAAGTGGTCGTTCTGAGTTATTTTATGACCTCTTGGATGAGTCGTTGGAGTCATTTTTGTAGGCCGGCCAATCCTGGGAAAGTTCACCACTGTTTCAAGTCAAGGCTTTGAAACAGTTCCTAGAGCGATATATGGACATTACTTTGTTTGTAATCTGTTCTTGAATTTTTTTAGATTATGGCACGATATGTGGCTTTTTTGTAATCTGTTGGCGTGCTTTTATTTATGTGATTCAACAGGTCTGGCAGCAATCAGGCCTGGGTGTGTCAACTGGCAAGTGAAATTTAACTCAGCTTTCCTAAAAAAAAATGTTACTCACAGTTTATTCATGATTCAGCATGGTAGGGGGCAATTACCTTTTAACAGCACTGAACATATGTGTGGTTTTAGTTTTAGATTCTACAATCAGGTTCAGTAAAGTTGTAGACTATTTAAAAAATATATATATTATTGTGGAAAAAATACTATATGAGAGTTATATTTCAGGCATGAATCAGACTGTCATTACCTGTACAAATGTATAATCTGATCTATGCTAGAGCAAGCCAGAATCATTTTATGAGTAAATGATAGTAATAACTTCTAAAGTACAGTGATAGTATGGGTTTAAACGTAATAAATCAGGCCCCCTATGTGTAATTGATTATATTTCTGCTTTCAGGTTGCTTCCACATTCCATGACATACAATAGCCAGTACAGGGAGGCTCCAAAGACCCATTTATGAAATATCCCAATGAAAATGTGGAATGGTAACCTTATAAAAATATGAGACAGAATTGAAAAAAAAAACTACTTTTAGTGATAACTTTTAAAAAATTTCTATTTTAGTTAGCAAAGCTAGCAAGGTTTAACCACTTCCTGACCACTGTGCATACACATACATCCTCAACAGAAAATGGTTATATCAGGATTATGGCTGCAGGCGCAGCTATGATCCTGGTAAAAAAAAAAATTCAGCCGGTGATGGGGCTTTACTGTAACAGTGATCCGAGAAGCTCTAATAGACCCCAGATCTTATAAAGAGTAACTGTCACTGCACATGCTATTACAAGGGATGATGTTCATCCCTTATGATAGCAGTAACATTGTTTTTTTTTTCTATTTTACCAAAACTTGGATATTATATTGTATTTGTGTGCACTAAAATTCATTAAAGTATATTTTTTCCTGAAAATTTTCATTTGATAAACCACTGCACAAATATTATGTGACTTAACAAACTGCAAAATCCATAATTTTAGTTTCAATGTCCTTTGTTTTGAGAAAATATATAGTGTTTAGGGGTTCCAAGTAATTTGTTAGCAAATAATGCAGATTTTTACATGTATGAGGGAAATGTCAAAAATAGGATTTTTTATGACAGCTTACCTGTAAAATCCTTTTCTTGGAGTACATCACGGGACACAGAGCGGCAATCCATTACTATGTGGGTTATAGAGTCTACCTTCAGGTGTGGACACTGGTGTAATTAACTACACAGGAAGTTCCCTCCCTATATAACCCCTCCCATACTGGGAGCTCCTCAGTTTTTGTAGCAAAGCAATAAGTGTCCCAATATCCCCAAACAAGAGGGGCGGGAGCTCTGTGTCCCGTGATGTACTCCAAGAAAAGGATTTTACAGGTAAGCTGTCATAAAAAATCCTATTTTCTTTATCGTACATCACGGGACACAGAGCGGCAATCCATTACTATGTGGGATGTCCGAAAGCAATGCTTACTGAGGGGAGGGAGACACAAACAACGCAGGCCGCCGTCAGATGTGAGGATCTATAATGCTGCCAAATGCATACTGCGCCAAAAAGCTGCATCCTTTTGCCCTCCTATGTACATCTGACAAGAATCAGTGAACCTAAGCACAGACGCCAAGTTGCGGCCCTGAAAATCTGCGTCATAAAGGCTCGGTAAAGCATCGCGCATAAAGCGCTTACTATCCTGGTACGGAGCACCCTCCCCCCCGAGAAACAGGGGGAGTCCCACTCTCCAAAACACAAGCCTGAATAATACCCTGATGAATCAATCTTGAAAACAGTTGATTTTAGACGCTGCCTGCCCCTTCCTGGGGCCTCCTGGTAGCGCAATAACATCAGCTTTCCGTATCCGAGCAGCCGCTTCAGATAGGCCTTGACCCTTCTACTCCAAAGGAGAGAGTGTAACCATTTTAATAGCTGAACTGAACACTGCCTGCCCACATCTAGGGTCTTCTGGCAGCACAATAAAAACTTCAGATTTCTATATCTGAACCTTCAGATAGATATTTAACTGCTCTCATCTCTACTGAGAGAAAGCAATAACCTTTCCTTCCGAAAACAAGGTTTTGAAAAAGGGGGAGGTAAGAATATCTAGATTCAAATGAACACTAGATCCTTCTAGTAAATAAGGCTGGGTGAGGATTAACATCACCCTACTAGTAAGAATAAGTATGGTTTTATACCAAGTGGTTGCCAATACTGAAACTCTCTTGGAGGCTACCACAACCAAGAACACCAATTCCCTTGTTAAAGGCTGAAGGGAAGTATGGTGCATCGGCCCACAGAGCTGACCCTGTAAGCCGACAAAACTAGAGCCAATCCTCCAAGCACAAGGGCGACTAAACTGGTGGACTTATGCGCGTCACCCCTTGTATAATGGCTCGGAACAAAGAGTGTGAAGCAAGCGACCTTTGGAGGCAAGGCCGAGATCGGATCCTTGATGTAACTTAAGGCTGGCTCCGTCTCCTTTCCAAATGCAGGAAGGCAGGAATTTTATCTTTGACAAACTTCCAAGGATGCCACCATCTGTTTCATACCAGGAACATGGGCTCTCCCGATCCTGGGATATCTGGTCCTGGAGGCCAGCCTTCCTGTATGAATCAAGGAAGTGCCGTTGATTCTAAAAACCCTGATCCTGAAGAATGTGGGCTAAAATAGCCAGACCATTAATTCACCTGTTGCACGACAGGATGTAATACCCCCTTCGAAGTAGGCCTGGACAAGATGTAAGGGACCGTGGGTCCTCTACTACCACCCCTACTGTCCCTGCACAGAAAAGGTCGTCAGGGCTATGCCGGAGTAATCAGGCCAGCTTCCGCCATCCTCTAATGTTGCATGGAAGCCACAAACGCCGCGGCACTGGGGGGAGAGACATAACCAGTGACCACTGGTCCCACCAGATTACTAACACATCTGCCCCGCATGCGGGTGGATCCCTTGTCCTTGACCTCAAGCTGTTCAATTTCTTGTTGAGCCTGGACGCCAATACATCTTATGTACAGGGTACTATTTCTGTGGCCCTTGGTCAGGAAAACAGTCGGGGTGTAGAGGTCCTTCTCCTGGAGACACTTGTTGACGGCTACAGCGAATCGCCTGCCAATTCTGCATTTCATGAAATGACGAATGTCAATAGGCAAGGCACAAGCTCATCCTTAATATGGTATAGTCTGATTGAACTCTGACCGAACCAACCAGCCCCTGAACGTTCAGGCCCCTAAGCCAGATGCTCCATCGGTAGCTCTAGCTGACAGATAAGGCTCCCTTGGAGCTCGACTACTTCCCCTGGGCCAAGGTCTCTTCCTGACCTGGCAAACCCTTTAGTTAAGAACCACCAAGAGGAATTCCAGCCTATCTCTGGGACCGGTTCTTTGGATAATGCTAGGTCAAGATCCACTCCTTCTAGGCCAACACAATACTGTTTATAACAGTCCTGAATAAAAGTATAGGGAACTGTCTTGAATGAAGCAGCATCTTCTCTAGTGCCTTAAGCAGAAGGCCAAAAGTAAGGAACTGTTCCTTGCCGTAACCACCTAGACCAGCTTTCTTATAGCGATGGTCTTGTCTTAGGCCAAAAGTACTCTCCTGGTGCAAAACATACCCAGCTTCTTGTCAATGAAGAATGTATCTTTAGACTGGAATCCTAACCCAGGAGATCCAGATACCTGACCATGCTGGACACCCTTAGGTCCAGCCATGCTGCTGACTGATCCATCAGCAGGAGTCTGCTTCCGTATGCCATTACTGCTATACCCTGGGCCTACAGACCTGCTAGAGGCGGGCCCTAGCACCCTGACAACCCAGACACGGAGGCTAACCCAAAAGGGCAAGACCACCAACTGGAGATAGTGCTGTTCCCCTGCACAACGCAGACAACCTCTGCAGTCCCAAGTAAATAAACACATATGCAACTGGCTCCCCATATGTGTATGTGGCAAGTGTTAAAGCCATATGCCTCAATGGAGGCGTGTGTACATGGCAGCGTGTGTTCATGGAAGCATGAAATCATATAAATATGTCTCACGCCAAACATGCATATAGCATGTGTGCTCTGGAACGAGCATCCTTGCAAGCAAGCAAGCATGTGTTATAAACGTGTTATGCACCAATGTGCAACATGAACCCATGCAGACACGTATCTCTATGCAAACACAAGGCATCCTGTATTGCTTAATTAAGCCACCATGTGCAACTTTAAAGTAACCATGCATGCGATTCAGCATCTTCCATGCGATCAACATCTTATGCATTTTAAGCACTACTGTGCGGACAAGAACCCTTGTGTGACCAAGCACCCCTGTGCGTTCCAACATCCTTATGCACCCAAGCATCTTAATGCGACTTTAGGCATTTCTGTGAAACAAGCCTCTCTATGTGACCAAGTATCCCTGGGTAATCCAGGACTCTGTTGATCCAACAACCATGTGTGATCCAGCTTCTTTTTGCATTCAAGCATCTTTAAGCGATCCCTTTAGGCCTTGAGTAATCCAGGACTTGGGTGATCGGGTAATCCTGTGTGATTCAGCATTTTTATGCCTTCAGGCCTCTTTATGCGATTCTAGGCATTTCTGTGGGAACAAGCCTCTTTGCGTGACCAAATATCCTTGGGGAATCAAGGACTTGGGTGATCATGTAATCCTGTGTGATTCAGCATGTTTATACCTTCAGGCCTCTTTATGCGATTCTAGGCATTTCTGTGGGAACAAGCCTCTTTGCGTGACCAAATATCCTTGGGGAATCAAGGACTTGGGGGATCATGTAATCCTGTGTGATTCAACCTTTTTATGCATACAAGCATCCTTTATGCGATTCAGCATTTTTATGTATACAAGCATCTTTATGCGACTTTAGGTACTTTTGTGGAAACAAGCCTATTTGTGTGACCAAACATCCTTGGGTAATCCAGGACGCTGATGATCAGGTAACTATGTGTGATCCAGCATCTTTTTTGCATCCAAGCAACTTTATGCGATTTTAGGACTTTCTGTGGAAACAAACCTCTTCTGTGTAACCAAACATCCTTGGGGGAAACAAGGACTTGGGTGATCAGGTAATCATGTGTGATTCAGCATTTTTATGCATACAAGCATCTTTATGCGACTTTAGGTACCTTTGTGGAAACAAGCCTATTTGTGTGAACAAACATCCTTGGGTAATCCAGGACGCTGATGATCAGTTAACCATGTGTGATCCAGCATCTTTTTTGCATCCAAGCAACTTTATGCGATTTTAGGCCTTTCTGTGGAAACAAACCTCTTCTGTGTAACCAAACATCCTTGGGGGAAACAAGGACTTGGTTGATCAGGTAATCATGTGTGATTCAGCATTTTTATGCCTACAAACGTCTTTATGCGATTCAGCATTACAAGCATCTTTTATGCGACCTCTTTTGTGGAAACATGCAGCACCATATAGACAGAAACATGTATGTTTATGCGATCCACAATAGAATCTGCTCTGTTACTTGTTTTTATCCCACATGCATTCCAAACTCATGTATGTTATGCAACATGCGGACTGGTAAAGAGGAAATTATCCTCTGCAGATGTGTGTTTCCTCAATTAAGAGACATTAGCAATGTGTGCCCGCAACTGTGCATCCCTCCGATGCATTTGGTTAGCCTGAAGCCGACACCAGGCTGAGGATTATATGGAGGTCTTACTAGCCACCTATAGGAAAACCTATCTTTACACTCTAAGGAGAAGATAGAGGTGTAATCAGAACCTGTAGGGCTTTTGATAGCTTCTCCTTGTTAGGCTGCAGCTCCTGTCTCCTGTCCTCTGACAGTGAAACTTTTATCCCCAAGTTTTCAAATCCCTTTGTTTCAGGATTAAAGCAGGAAAAGGGGGACACCCCCCTTTTTTTTTTTTTTTTTTTTCTTGCAAAACACAAAACACATGCAGAGTGATTGCAATTTTGGGGGAAGGCTGCAATGCCTGACAGGTCTGATGGCTCAATCTATGAGCTGTTTAAGTCTCTTCAGAGGAGAATAAGGGTCCACCAGGTTCAGGTGGCGATCCCTCTTTATATTCCTACCCCTGACCTTATTCAATGGGGAGACCAAGTCCTAAGCTAAAGCAGAGGCACTTAACCCAGGTGCATCAAATAGCTGAATTTAGTCTGACACAATGCCTGCTAATCTGCACAGCTAGATGCGAGTAGGCGTCTTAGATGAATCTGTATCCAACTCACACAAGGTGCTTACGTTTGTGTCCCCCTAGCTTTACAGAGCTCTGACATCCGGGCCCTTTGAAGAGCCTTCTCTGCGACTGCACTGAGTCGGTGAGCATGTGCAACATGGTAGAGCCTGAAGCGGAGGAAGTGGGACATAATAGATCAGCTAACACTTAAGCTTCCGTTTTCTGGAAAGCATGGTAAGCAAAAACATCAGGCATGTCTTCTACTGCCCATAGTAGTGGAAACACAGATAAGACTTGCAACTACTCATGGAAGACAATCCTTTGTATAGGATTAAGGGCATATTTTTTTATTTTTATTTATGTACCGGGCCCTTCAAGGGGAGATATATAGGTACTGCAGCCATCCTGTCTAACAGACATGGTGGGCCAGGCTGCATGCCGGCTAGGGGAGGTATATGGGTGCCCTGAGCCATCCTGTCTCAGAAGACATAGTGGTTTACATTGCCCATGCATAGAAGCATAATATAGGCGAGACCCAAGTCCCCCACAGAGGACCTACTGTCGAACCAAGTCCCGTAGGCCCTCCTCTTACCTTCTCCACGCTGCAGGGTATTGCCAAGCAAGAGGCCCAATCTTCCCCCTTCACCGTGGGTATTGTCCTAGACCTTCAGGGACCGGGGTCCATGGCAGGAACACCAACTCCCCTGGACCTATATAGCATCCTGGCAGCAGAAAAAACATTTGGTCCTTAGAAGGCACAAAGTTCTGGAACCCAGGATCCAGCCCTCCGCAGAGAGGCATTATAGGCTAAACCTCGTTCTTCGTACCGAGGCCCGGGTACCGTCCACTTTGGCTATGAAGCACCTTGGACGGATCCGGATTTATGGAGGTTTTTTACATCCAGCATGGATCCCTCCAGTGGAGCTCCTAAGAGCACATGTTCACTCGTGACCAACACCTTAGACACTGATGAAAAAACTGAGGAGCTCCCAGTATGGGAGGGGTTATATAGGGAGGGAACTTCCTGTGTAGTTAATTACACCAGTGTCCACACCTGAAGGTAGACTCTATAACCCACATAGTAATGGATTGCCGCTCTTTGTCCCGTGATGTACGATAAAGAAAGCAGCACAATAGGTAAGTGGTTATTTAGCTGATGTACGGTTGCCTTTAGCCACCAATGAGATTTCAGCTTTCAACAGTTTAGTGTAGATGCATCAATGAAAACAAGTTCCTCATTGTTTGCTTTGGGCCTAGCACTTTACATATTTAATGTAATATGTTTAATAACATTAATATATGAAAACGATAGGATTCCTGGTTTCTCAGATTGCACTTGAATTTGCATAAATCATGATGAGGTCATTGAATATTCATAGATTCCTGGAGAAGCTTTGCCGCAAATAGAGGATTAGAAAATGCAAATATTGTGCAGTGATTTGTAAATGACTATCTTCTTGTGCAAACACTCCTCTTATTTTCATCAATGAAACACTTTCTATAACTGCATTAGATGACTTAATGACAGACATATTAACCAGCATCAGACTTCCTACAGTATTTTAAATCATTGCCAGAAAAGATAAAAAGTGTACTTGGTTTTCTGAAGATATGAGCTTTAAAAAGTATCAAATTCCAATTACTAATAATTATATTCCAAAATGCTAAATGCATTTGAAGGTTGTGAAAGTGATAAAAAGATGTTAGAGAATAATAAAATAAGTACATTTTGTAAAGCATAATGTAAAATGTATAACTTTGGTAATGACAGATATTAAAGTAACGGCTTGCAGAAGGCAATGCCAAGCTTTTAGTCCTCTAAGTAAAATTATTACCACCTTCCTCTCTGCATTATCAGAATGGTGTGTGGGTTGACAGATTGCAGGATAATCTGAGTACATTAACTGTACATGTATTTTTCATCTTTTAAGACTTGATGTTGCAAAATAAAGTAAACTTAAAAGCCTGGTTCACACAAGATGCTAAAAACACATAAAAAAGCACCTACTGGTGAGCACCGAATAGCAGTACTGATAGGCTCTGGTAGATGGCACTGGTGGGCACAGATTTTCAGCACTGGAGGGCACTAATTAGCAGTACCAAATGGCACTTAGGGGACCAATGTCCGGCTTTATTATTTTCTTCAAGCTGACAGCATGAAGGGGGAAAGAATGCCCGTAACTGGCTTCTGTTTACTTCTGTGATTAGCTGTCATTGGCTGACAGCTGATCACTTGCTAAAGGACCCACTGTGATTTACATTTTACCCTGCTCTGTGACCAGCCAAGTCTGTGCGCGAGAACAGGATGACTTACATGAATGCCCTCCTGGCATTTGAGGTCAACGCTGTATGCCATCTTTCTGCTAGTGTGTTGCAGCAACAGAGAACAGAGAGAGACAGAGTGTAATTTTTTGCAGGTATATAGAGCAGGCAGGCAGGCAGGCAGGCTAGTCAGTTAATGTTACAGAGGATATATATACATCCCAGGTGTTGTACATATATTTATACACTGTATAGCTTAGCTAGATCAGTTCTTCCTAATTTACTGGCAGGCAGGTGATTGTGCTATTTAAATATGTTATCACAGGCATAGACACCCAGCAGGTACAATATTTAAAGGAATTTTTCATTTTTTTAATATTTAAGCATCATTAAAATCACTGCTCCTGAGGAGCAGTGATTTTAACCACTTAAGACCCAGACCAAAATGCAGGTAAATGACCAGGCCCCTTTTTGCGATTCGGCACTGCGTCGATTTAAATGACAATTGCGTGGTCGTGCAACGTGGCTCCCAAACAAAATTTGCGTCCCTTTCTTTCCACAAATAGAGCTTTCTTTTGGTGGTATTTGATCGCCTCTGCGATTTTTATTTTTTGCGCTATATACAAAAATAGAGCGTAATTTTTGAAAAAAAAAACAATATTTTTTCATTTTTGTTATAAAAAAAATCAAATAAATGAAATTTTAGTCAAACATTTAGGCCAAAATGTATTTAGCCACATGTCTCTAGTAAAAAAAATTGCAATAAAAAAAAATTAGCTACCTAGCGGGAACAGCGACCAGAAAAATGATCGCTTAGTGACGCTGGCAATAGGGAGTGAAAGGGTTAACTAGGGCGGTGATCAAGGGGTTAAAACTTTATTGGGGGGGTACGGGGGCTACCCTGAACCTAACACTGACTGCCTGTCACACTGACACTAACTGCAGTGATCATACATATAATCACTGCATTCAGTGACACTGTGACAGGGGGGAGGGGGTGGGGGGTGATCGCAAGGGGTTAATGTGCCTACATTTCCTGGTGTCAGTGTAGTGTTGTGTACACTTACTGTAAGATGTGATCTCTCCTCAGCGGTGGTTGAAAAAAGCGCCGAGGGAGAGATCACATAACTTCCTCCTTCCTGTGTTTCCACAGGAGGAGGAAGTGCAGAGCGGGGGGGGGGGCGCATTGGCTGGGAGCGATCGCGAGGGTGCGGACAAAAACAAATAGCCATTTTACGACAATAACTTGCATATTAGGCTTTAAAATGAGCACTTTTGAATTTGAACGTTCGAGTCCCATAGACGTCAATGGTGTTCTAAATGTTCGCTCGAACGTTCAGTCCGTTCGAAGGTTCTGGTGTGAACCGAACAGGGGGTGTTTGGCTCATCCCTACTTCCTATAAGCAGGAAACTCTCAATTTTCATCAACTCAAATAGTGATGGCCAAATTGATTCAAACAAAAGGAAGACCAGGCCTATGATCTCCATAGACAATTGCAGACTGATTTACTTAAGTTGGAGGTCCCTAGACAGGAAATATATGGGACTCCTATGCCAGCTTTGCTTGAGAGGTGGAAGCAAGTGGTTTGACACAGTGGGTTTATTTATTAAAATGGGAGAGTGTAAAATCTGGTGCAGCTGTGCATGGTAGCCAATAAGCTTCCAGTTTTTTGTCAAAGCTTAATTGAACAAGCTGAAGTTAGAAGCCAATTGGCTACCATGCACAGTGCACCAGATTTTTTACTCTCCAGTTTTAGCAAATCAACCACAGTAAATTCCGCCATTTTTTTGGTCACAAACTGGGGCACATTGCTAGAGAGTGCTGTGCTTTGAAGAGATGCAAGTTTATTCTTTCCGCTGGAAATCTATGCCTTTCTGTAAGAATGTTAAAAGGCAGCAGTGGGCAAACTACAGTTTGTTAGTTAGAAATGGGCAGATAGAGAAAAGTGAGCAGTGAAATATATATGTTTTTTGGCACAATCGGAAGGGAAATATAATCTTTCTTATCTTTAACTCTTTTAAGTGAAAATTAAGAGCAGGCAGAACAGATGACGAAGAGACCCTGTGTGGCCTCGAAACGTTGTTTTTTTTGTGATCGTTTCTTTGCATTAAAAAAATTTGGACATTCTTTTAAAACGATCATTGGTGTGCTGGCGAATATGTTTACAGAACAGTTGACCAGACCAGATGGGATGAGGCAGAAGAGAAGAGGAGATAAGAGCATGAGGAAAATGTGACTGAGGACAATGGCCGTTCATCTGGAATTTTGCTTCCACCTACTGCTAAAGACATTTCTAACTCTGCTGTAAGGAATGTTGCAGCTTGTCCAGTCCCTAGAAATGTCTGATTGCCCATAATATAAAGGGGTTGAAAAGGATTTTTTTTCTCCTATTCACAATTGGGCAGGGCTAATTTGCCCTTTCCTGGACAGAGGCTTTAAGAGCCGCTAAGAAATGTTAAGTTTAGGTTTTTCCTATATTATGCTATAAAAATCAAGAGATGGAATGTGCTGCTATGGCCACTTTTTTAGTGATTTTTATAGCATTAATATGAAGTAACATTTTAGTTACATGTGTTGTTTTTAGAAGCTAGGCCTCCCCCATTGATTTGCAAATGAACTAATTAGACTAGTTTGTGAAGCTCAGGGTAGGAAATTACCACAAAGTAACCTTAAAAAACATAGCAAAACATAGCAAAACAGAGAGCCAGCATTGCCATGAGGATTGGACACATGCACCAAGATATCAAGGATTTTTTTTTCAGCAAGACAGGGGGGTGGCAAGCATCATGACTGATGATGGATTTACAACAATAGGCTTTTTTGGGAATTTTTATTTATTTTAAACAAAGGATGTTTAGGTGTCTTTATTTCTAAGCTACAACTTTTTTTTTTTTTGTAAATGAGTAGGGGAACTATGTACCCCATTCATTTAGAGGGGAAATATCTGGGGGCTACCTTATTATTAAAGCGACTTTTAAATTCCAATAATCACCCTGTCCATGGACTCCCACAACCACCAGGGAAGGGTTGTGGGGGAATAGGCCCTTGTCTAAAGTCAGGTTGTATACTCAGATTAATGGTCTGGTATGGATTTTTAGTTGGATCTCACAGTTTTTTTTGCATACAGTCCTCTTAAAAATCCTAACCAGGCCCAGAGGGTTTGGTATTAATTGTGTGGGGAAGGGAAACTCCCACATTGGGGGGGGGGGGGCGACGACAACGACTCATTGCTTCTTTTTTTTTCTTGTTGTAAGATGTGCTACAGCAAAAAGGAAATTTACTAAGAAAAAATATATACTATACAAATTGCCAACAAATGACATTCATTGCCAGCTCACAAACATCTCCAAATGTCCCACAAAATACACAGAAGACCCTTTTCCATGTTGACTCCCATGGATTTCCGTAGAGATCAGGATCTCAACCTTAGTGACAACCCAATTTGGGATTCTGTCTCACTTTCACTCTCAGTAAAATCATTAAACAGATAATATTAAATATAAGAAATATATTAAACTCTAGGGAAAGAAGGTAAGGAAAACCTTCTAGTGAGACAACCAAAATAAATTGAATTTATGACTGTGTGAAAAAAATATTAATAATAATAATAATAATAATAAATACATAAAATCCATTCAGTCCAAAAAGATCTGTGACTTCTTAAACATAATGTCCCCATCAAAGTATCAACTCCATGGATGTATGTTGAAGGGGGAAAAAGCCAAGATGAAAGGGATTCCGCCACCAGTCAGGTTTGGATAGAAAAGATCCACCAGGAGAGGGGTAGGTAATAAACTCTTACCAGATTCCCAGCTAGTAAAGCATATAGATCCACTCGATCCCAGAAGGGAGGGGGGGGAAACTGCAGCACTCCTCTGCATTCAGCTGGTCCTCGTTTTGATAGGTGTGGATCCCAAAACTCCTTTCCAGGTCCTAAGCTGGTTGCACAGCTCCAAAGGATCCAGTTGGAGACCCAGAAAAAAAGGGGACTCAAATAGTGAAGTACCGTAATAATCTGGGTTTTATTAAAAGTGTAAGAGTATACACTAGATGCACTTCATAAGTCCAAAATACAAAGGCATTACATCCAGTCAAAGTAAGGGCCCTTTGAGAACGATCGTATTGATCGAAACTAGTCAGGGCGGAGCCACGCACTGACATCACCGCGTCCAGAAGTGACCCCGTAAGCACGGGCGCACGTTCGTTTTGTTTGTTATATTTCCCCCCCCTCCCTTCTGGGATCGAGTGGATCTATATGCTTTACTAGCTGGGAATCTGGTAAGAGTTTATTACCTACCCCTCTCCTGGTGGATCTTTTCTATTCTATCCAAACCTGACTGGTGGCGGAATCCCTTTCATCTTGGCTTTTTCCCCCTTCAACATACATCCATGGAGTTGATACTTTGATGGGGACATTATGTTTAAGAAGTCACAGCTCTTTTTGGACTAAATGGATTTTATTTATTTATTATTATTATTAATATTTTTTTCACACAGTCATGAATTCAATTTATTTTGGTTGTCTCACTAGAAGGTTTTCCTTACCTTCTTTCCCTAGAGTTTAATATATTTCTTATATTCAATATTATTTATTTATTTATTTAATTATTTCTTAACACTTTGTTCACCACATGGTATGACTAGCGCAATTTTTTCTCCAATGTTTTCTACTTGTATTTACATGACTACCACGTGTAGCTAAAGATTGCTGCTTGGGTTATTAAGTTAACATTATTTTCACATTTACACATATTTATTTTCAATTTTAGCTATTCATATCCTTTAGCGTGATATTTTTTTATTGTTCTTTAAATCATTAAACAGGACAAATAGAGAAGGTGAATCTCCCTATTGGGACACAGTCAGCATAAAAACCTTACATATGTTGTATCCCCCTACTCCAAAAATAAAAAATGTTTTAGCTTTAATTAACATTTTCAGGTGAGAGTTGATATTGCTGCACTGGTCATTGTATTTGTTTCTGGTTCACAAAATGGTAAATTAATATATGAAAAAGTGTGGGAGAGAGATAAGAATTTGAAAGAAATGCAGAGCAGAACAGTCCTTTTAATTTTGACAGTATTTAAAATAATTTTGCATATATTTTATCATTCGTACATGCAACTTGTGGTAAGACTCAATTTCCTTGTAGCATAGTTATTTATGCTGAAAAAGACAAAGGCCCAACCAATTATATTTGTTTACTTTTCATTGCAGAAATTCAGAGAAAGTCAGACAAAGGCAAAAATCTTTATGAACCAAAGTCCAGTTTGATAACAGATGAGACATGGATGTCCAAATGAATGGAACTATCGATGAAACCTTTTCTGAAAACTCATATCTCTGCATGACAATTAATTGTCTTCTCTTTCCATCAGTTTTAAAAATGAAACTAAGCTACCTGAATAATTTACTAAATTAGACCCTAGAGGACTGTGCATATCCTTTTGAAGTGTTGATTTGTATCCCATTGCTTTAGGAAATAGTAAATAGAGTGTGTATTCAGATGTGTTTGGATGTGCAATGCCATTAAGAAACAGCATAGATTTCACTTTTAGGACACTACCATGAACACCCATACACTTAAAGCTATGCTATCACATCCTCTCCATAAAATGTATGAACCTTATAATATAACTAAAGACAAACCTTTTTTTCAGATTAGGATAGAGTAGTGAGGGGATATAACCACTGTTAGGTTTGTATTGCTGGGTATGTTCTATTAGGGAGATCCACTTTCTTTAAATGCCCTTATCACCAATATCATAAAGCAGAAAAGTGAGGGTAAATCCACAATTTTGAATTGCCACCAGAACAGAAATAGAGGGGACACTTGCTCCCATGACAACTGTCTAAGATGGGATTTACCTTTTATTGAAAAGATATTCCTCTCACATACTGTTGATTCTACAGAACAGGAAGTAAAGAGAATTCACCCAAGGAGACACAGATGGTGAAAAAAGTAGAACATTTTAAACCCTCCTCTATGCTTCCCCCCAAAAAGTTTTAGCTTAAAGACAAGATAATTTTTTTAGTATTTTATAAGATTTGTATGTGATGCAAACTTATCTTAGCTAAACTTCCACCTTTAAACAATTCTGATATAATGAGTAGAGATGGGCAAACGGTTTGGCCTGAGCATAAGTTCAGGCCAAACTTTCACGGTTCAATCGTTCGGTAAACAGCCAAATGTTAAATTGTTTGTTCGCCCCCCCCCCCCCCCAAACCGACCGCAATGCATTGCGGTGCTGAACAGTGCATTGCAAGCCCTAATTAGCTGAAACAGTGAAAGCTTCAGCCAATCGGGGCACAGAGCACTGTCAGAGCCATGATTGGACACTGTTATCATGACTTTATCCAATCATGGCTTATTCCCGCCCCACAGTATAAAAGTATTCTTGCAATTGCAGCCAATATCAGTGTGATATTGGCATGGAGAGAGATAGAAAGGGGCTCTGTTCAGTGCTATTAGTTAGTTAGTTTACTAAACTGTGCTATTTTGCTTCAGTTGTCAGTGTAGAATATTAGTTTAGTGTCAGTCTAGGGATAGTGTGAGTGTAGTGAGGAGGACCATCATTCAGCTTTACATAGTGTGAAGCTACAGTAGGGGCAGCTCAAATAGTTTCACTGTAGTGTAGTGAGACTGTGTCATTTATACATACATTAGTGTAGAGGCGGGACAGCTCAGTGTAGTGTAGTGTCGTGAGACCATGTCTGTAATCTTTACATTAGTGTATAGCTAGAGTAGGGAGAGTTAAGATAGCGTCAGTGTAGTGACGGTTGAACACCGACTATTTGATTACGTTACTGCCGGTTTACTGCCATTTACTTCTGTGTGCATTACTGACAGTTTAATGCCTTTTACTTCTGTATCCGTTACTGCCAGTTTAATGCCATATCGTTTTGCGTGTGTTACTGCCAGTTTAACGCCATATCGTTTTGCGCAGGGTTACTGCCAGTTTAACGCCATATCCTTTTGTGTGCATCATTGACAGTTTAACGCCATATAGTTTTGTGCAAGTTACTAACAGTTTAACGCCATATAATTTTGCATGCGTTACTGCCAGTTTTATACCATATAGTTCTGTTTACCTTACTGCCAGTTTAACGCCATATAGTTTTGCGTGCGTTACTGCCAGTTTTACATCATATAGTTCTATGTGGATTACTGACAGTTTAACACCATATAGTTTTGCGTGCGTTACTGCCAGTTTAACGCCATATAGTTCTGTGTGAATTATTGCTAGTTTAATGCCATATAGTTTTGTGTGCGTTACTGCCATTTTAACGCCATATCATTTTGTGTGCGTTACTGCCAGTTTAACAATATATAGTTATGTGCGTCACTGTACGCTTGGCGCATTATATTGCAGTATATTATATTGTATCTGTGGAGTTTGTATATGCAGTGTGAGTACTCAAATTAACCACATCCCGACCGCCCACCGCAGGTATACGTCGGCACTTTAGAGATGGATATCTCGGTAACGGCAGCAGCTGCTGCCACAACCGAGATATCCATCTCTTCTGTGGGCGGTCGGGTAAACGATATGGCGGTCTCCGCGGCGGAATCGCCGCGAGAGTCGCCGTTATCGGTAGCCATAGCCGTCGGTAGCGGCGGAGGCGATCGGGTGCGCTCGTCTGGTCAGCGGGGATGCGAGTGAGGGAAAAAATTTCCCTCGTCCATCCCCGTAGCTCTGCTGGGCGGAAGTGACGTCAAACGTCAGTTCCAAAAGCGTCTTAAAGAGACATTTTTTTTTAAATGTCATTTGAAAAATGACATTTAACATTTTTTTTTTTTTTTTTGCATTTTAGCCTAAATATGAGATCTGAGGTCTTTTTGACCCCAGATCTCATATTTAAGAGGACCTGTCATGCTTTTTTCTATTACAAGGGATGTTTACATTTCTTGTAATAGGCATAAAAGTGATAATTTTTTTATTTTTTTTTATTTTAGTGTTAAAAATTGGTAAAATTAATACAAATAAATACGAAAACAAAAAAAAAAAAATTTTAAATCGCCCCGTCCCGACGAGCTCGCGCGCAGAAGCGAACGCATACGCGAGTAGCGCCTGCATATGAAAACGGTGTTCAAACCACACAAGTGAGGTATCGCCACGATCGTTAGAGCGAGAGCAATAATTCTAGCCCTAGACTTTCTCTGTATCTCAAAAAATGCAACCTGTAGAATTTTTTAAACATCGCCTATCGAGATTTTTAAGGGTAAAAGTTTGACGCCATGCCACGAGCGGGCGCAATTTTTAAGCGTGACATGTTGGGTATCATTTTACTCGGCGTAACATTATCTTTCACAATATGTAAAAAATTATTTATTGTTGCTTATTTTTTAATTTAAAAAAGTGAATTTTTTCCAAAAAAAGTGCGCTTGTAAGACCGCTGCGCAAATACGGTGTAACAAAAAGTATGCAATGACTGCCATTTTATTCTCTAGAGTGTTAGAAAAAAAATATATATAATGTTTGGGGGTTTTAAGTAATTTTATAGCAAAAAAAAATGTTTTAGTCTCGTAAACACCGAATCTGAAAAACAGGCCCGGGGCTAAAGTGGTTAACCACTTCATTACTGGGCACTTAAACCCCCTTCGTGCCCAGACCAATTTTCAGCTTTCAGCGCTAACGCATTTTGAATGACAATTGCGCGCTCATACAACACTGTACCCAAATTATATATTTTTTTTGAAATTCTGTTTTATTGTATATGGAACAACACATAACGTGCAAAACGTACAACAGCCCAGCCATCATCTGGCTTAAAACCCAGCAAAGACCCGCGCAGGGGTCTCAAGGTAGCAGTACAGAATTAAAACATATTATAGAATCAGCGACTAACACAGTAACTAACATTAGTATGGCGGTCCAGCTCATGCTCCAGGGGCAGGATGATAGTGGATAAGTTCACCTAAGTCTCTATGCCAACAGGGGATGGTTCAGCAAGCCCTCAAGCACCGCTATCAGGAACCATAGGGGCCACCTAATCCGCTGCCGCAGTGGAGGGCTCGGCCAACCATTTAGACCAGCCTCTGTCATATTTTTGCGGACAGCCTCTATGTGCATAGGTATCTCTGTATAAAGGAATCACATTATTACCCAGTGTTTTCCATAGATTCAGTGAGGGAGGTACCCAAATTATATTTTTATCATTTTTTCCCCACAAATAGAGCTTTTTTTTGGTGGTATATGATCATCTCTGCGATTTTTATTTTTTGCGCTATAAACAGAAAAAGACAGAACATTTTGAAAAAAAAAAACTTTTTGTTATGATAATATCCCATTTAAAAAATATATAAATATTTTTCCCTCAGTTTAAGCTGATACCTATTCTTCTACACATTTTTGTTAAAAAAAATCGCAATAAGCGTTTATTGATTGGTTTGCGCAAAGGTTATAGCGCCTACAAAATAGGGGATAGATTTATGATTTAGTTTTTATTTTTCACTATTAATGGCGGAGATCTGCGATTTTTTTTTGTCAGGCCTGCGATATTGCGGCGGACATATCGGACACTTTTGACACAATTTCGGGACCATTCAACATTTATACAGCGATCAGTGCTATAAAAATGCACTAATTACTGTATAAATGTGACTGGCAGGGAAGGGGTTAACACTAGGGGGTGAGGAAGGGGTTAAATGTATTCCCTGGGTGTGTTCTAACTGTGTGGGGGGAGGGGGGTGACTGGGGGAGGTGACCGACGCTGTGTCCCTATGTACAAGGGACACAGACAGGTCTCCTCTCTCCCTGACAGCAGGTGGAGCTCTGTGTTTACACACAGAGCTCCTCGTCCCTGCTGTTACCTGCTGGGACTGCAGATCGCGTTAACCCGCGGACATCGCGGCCGCGAGGCACACGCATCGGCTTCCCAGCGATGCGACGGCACAGTGTTTACCCGCTGCGCGCCCCCCATCGGCGCGCGGGTAATGTAAACAAAAGACGTCCAAAAACGTCCACCTGGCACCACAGGTCGGCGCTGTAGACGTCTTTTGACGATAGCGCCGACCTGAAGTGGTTAAAGAGCACCAAACACCTCTTTAGATTGATTAAAGTGCATCTACGTACAGATTTCAACTTCTCCTTTACATTTTCTTATAAGCACCTCCTCCCTCCCAATAATGTCTGGGAGGACAACAAGGAGAGGCAGACGTTCCCTTGGCACTGTAAGCGGGCCAGCAAAAAAAGTGTCCACAGGCAAAGGTGGACGTGGTGGTGGTGGTCAGTCCTCAGGCAGAGCATAATGTATTCTCTTTAGTGAGGTTGCCCGTGCCATAGCATGCAGAGGAGGTGGTGGACTGGCTTACTAAACCTTCCTCATCCTCCTCATCCTTTGTCACACAAACAGAGACAAGTGTGCAGTCCCCTGCAGTTGCCAGAGTGAATTAACCTGCCTCCTTGTCCACAGCTATTCCTGCCATAGCTCTAACATCAGCCATTGAGGAGTCAGCTGAGTTATTTGACCACAGCATCAGCCACTTGCCCCTGGATAATGCCCAGCCATCACTGGATTCTGATGCTGGTTCTGAGGATGAGGATGACAGGAACATGAGCCTAGAGAGAGGGAGAAACACTGGTAGTCAAATTGGCATTCATGTTTTCCATGCCACAGAGTATTTCCAAGTTGTTTCCAGTGGTAATGATGAAGATTAAGGAGATGATGATGATGATGATGATGATGTCACTGATGCAAATTGGGTGCCACATAAAGCAGAGAAGGAAACTGAAGGTGAGGCGGGAAACAACCCCAAGGAGTTCGGCATCAAGAAAGAGTAGAGAGCAGCCACCCTATTCCATCACATTCTGCAGCTGTTATTTTCCTGGCCCACTCCCCACAGCTCAGCTGTCTGGACCTTTTTCTTCACATCTGCAGCAGATCATACTGTTGCTATCTGTAAACTGTGCCACAGACACATCAAACATGGCAAAAACACCAACCATTTGGGTACCACATGCCTAACAAGGTATCTAAATTCCAACCACTCAGCCCGTTGGCAAGAGAACCAAAAAAGCCACACAAAAGGGGCACAAATCTGTCCCTCCTCCTCCTCCTCCTTACCCACTTCAGTCTGCCCCTGCAATACCGAGTCATTATTGCAGGGAGTCCAAGGTCCTATCAGCTCATCGAGCAGCACACCACCAGCTGTAGACTGTAGTCCCTGCCACCCATATGCCCAGCTCCTGAATGCAAACTTGTCAAAGCTGTTGACTCTCCAACTTCTGCCTTTCAGCCTGGTGGATTCTGCCCCCTTCCGTGAATTCGCACAATGGCAGGTTCCCAGTTGCTACTACTTTTCACCTAAGGCTGTTCCATCTCTCTACCATCACATGGAAGGGAATGTTCTGGCATCGTTGGGCAAGGCAGTCAGCCAAAAAATCCATCTTACTGCTGACAGGTGGTCCAGCAAGAATGGGCAGGGACGATATATTTTGTTCACAACACACTGGGTAACGCTGCTTGAAACTTGAAAGGATGCAGCTTTTTTTGCCCCCACGTCTCCATACAACTGGTGGTGATGATGCCAGACCTGTGAGCTCTACCCCTTCTTCCTCCTCCGCCACCTCTATACTCTCCTCTGCAGAATTGCCCTATGAACATCAGGTACCCCCTAAGCGTTCAAAGGGCTTTTCCCAGAGTCAGTCTAAAAGGTGGTGTGTTTAGGGGACAGGAACCACACCAGAGCAGAGATTCTTGCAGCTCTGCAAGGACAGGCCCAGAGGTGGTTCCCACCAAGCCAGCTGGAGCCAGGAATGGTGGTGTCCGATAATGACTCAAACCTCCTGTCCACCCTTAGACAGGGAAAGTTGACACATGTGCCATGCATGTCCTCAATAATGTGGTGTAGCGTTTCCTAAGTATGTACCCAGGGTTTCAAGATGTACTAAAGCAGGCCAGAAGAGTCTGTAGCCATTTCAGTCAGTGCTTGGTTTGTTTAAATTCAGCAGGAATTCCACCTGCCCGTAAACTGCTTGATTTTTTAAATGCTCACCAGGTGGAACTCAACTTTGGGAATGCTGCAGTTACTATACATGCAGCAGAGGGCCATCAATGAGTACTTGTGTCAGTAAAGCACAATGACAGGCTTCGTTGGTCAAAAAAAGGAGCGTTGGAGAAGGTTTCCACCTAAGTGAGGCATTTCAGATTTGTTTTAATCCTCGACACCCAGGGCTGTCAGCTTCCACATCCCATCGGTAGCATCTGCATTACATGGTGTATGATTACCTCGGGGCCAAAACAGAGATGGAAAGCTTTCCAGCTCACAATCCACTGGCTTACTGGGACATGAGAATAATCCACTGGCCAGAACTTGCCCAGTATGCTATAGAGTTTTAGGGCTGCCCTGCATCCAGTGTGCTTTAAGAACGGGCATTCAGTGCTCCAGGTGGTTTCGTTACTGATCATAGAACTCGTCTGTCCACAGACTCCGTGGACTGTTTGACTTTTATAAAAATGAATCAGTCCTGGATTACCAACTATGAAGCCCCTGATGCCGATGTCACTGATTAAGTCTTTTTGGAATTTGACATCTCTGCAGGACTTTGAGGCTGCCTAGCTTTGAGGGTGTTCAATCATTTCATCTTGAAGAATGTTTTTGGTATAGGTTTCATGGGCACAATTAACCACTTAAGACCCGGACCAAAATGCAGGTAAAGGACCTTGCCCCTTTTTGCGATTCGGCACTGCTTTGTTTTAACTGACAATTGCGCGGTCGTGCGACGTGGCTCCCAAACAAAATTGGCGTCCTTTTTTCCCCACAAATAGAGCTTTCTTTTGGTGGTATTTGATCACCTCTGCGGTTTTTATTTTTTGCGCTATTAACAAAAATAGAGCGACACTTTTAAAAAAAATGCAATATTTTTAACTTTTTGCTATAATAAATATCCCCCAAAAATATATAAAAAAAACATTTTTTTTCCTCAGTTTAGGCCGATACGTATTCTTCTACGTATTTTTGGTAAAAAAAATCGCAATAAGCATTTATCGGTTGGTTTTCGCAAAATTTATAGCGTTTACAAAATAAGGGATAGTTTTATTGCATTTTTATTAAATTTTTTTTTTTTTACTACTAATAGCGGCGATCAGCGATTTTTTTCGTGACTGCGACAATATGGCGGACACTTCGGACAATTTTGACACATTTTTGGGACAATTGTCATTTTCACAGCAAAAAATGCATTTAAATTGCATTGTTTACTGTGGAAATGACAGTTGCAGTTTGGGAGTTAACCACAGGTGGCGCTGTAGGGGATGTGTGACCTAATGTGTGTGTTTACAACTGTAGGGGGGTGTGGCTGTAGGTGTGATGTCATCAAACGCGTCCCCCTATTACAGGGATGACGCGATCGATGCTGCGGCCACACAGAAGCACGGGGAAGCCGTGTGTACACACGGCTCTCCCCGTTCTTCCGCTCCAGGGACGGATCGCCGCACTCCAGCGGCGATCGGGTCCGCAAATCCCGCGGTCCCGGTCCTGGAGCTTCGGACCGGGTCGCGGGCGCGCGCCCGCGACCCACGGCTGGGTACTAAAATCAACGTATATATACGTTGATGTGCCCAGCCGTGCCATTCTGCCGATGTAAATGTGCAGTAGGCGGTCCTTAAGTGGTTAAAACCCAAAGACCAATTTTTTCAGCACCTCTTTGACACCATGCATATCATTGCAATTTTTTGCAATGATGAAGCCCCTGATGCCAATGTCACTGATTAAGTATTTTTGGGATTTGACATCTCTGCAGGACTTTGAGGCTGTCTAGCTTTGAGGGTGTACAATCATTTCATCTTGAAGAATGTTTTTGGTATAGGTTTCATAGGCACAATTAACACCCAATCTGCAGACCAATTTGTTCAGCACCTGTTTAACAGTTGCATATCATTGCAATTTTTTTAAAGCAAGGCAAATTCTTGCTTACATCAAGATTATCTTTATAGGGTTACGGTGGGAAGGCGCCACGACACCCAAAGACCAACTTTTCAGCACCTGTTTCACAGGTGCATATCATTGCAATTTTTTACAGCAAGCCAAATTCTTGCTTTCATCAAGATTATCGCTATAAGGTTATGGTGGGAAGGCACCATGACACCCAAAGACCAATTTTAACGCCCACGTTACTCCTATCCAAAGTCAAAGTAACACCAGAATGTATCTAAAAAAATTCTAATCTTGTTCCTAGTGCACTACATTGTGGCCTCATCATACACATTGGCTCCCCAATTGCTGCTGAGCAAAATAAAGGCAGCTTGCAGGAAAAATAACATTTTTTTGGGCTTTATAAATTCAATTATTGCTGCAGCAGATTCTAGACATGGTACAGATCTGCCACTTTACAGTTAAGCCCTGTACACATGGCCGGGATTCTCGTCAGGAAAAAAACGTTGTTTTTTCTGATGAGATTCCTGGCAAGATTTTCTTGCCGGCTGAGTGTACACATGTACAATTCAAAAGAAACACTGTTCTTTTGAATGGCACAAACGTGGTGACATCATCGACTATGGACTTATACCCACAAATGGGCACTGACTGGCAACATTATGGTCCATATCAAACAAGTGATGCCCAGCAATGCCACCCATCAGTGTCATCAGTGCCACATCCCAGTGCCCATCCATACCCATCAGTGCCCACCTATCGGTGACCATCAGTACCCATTCATGTCACCTATCAGTGCCACCTATAAGTACCCATCAGTGCCACCCAAAAGTACCCATCAGTGCCGCCTATGAGTGTCAGTCTGTGCCGCCCATGAGTGCCCATCAGTGCCACCTATGAGTGCCGCATACCAGTGCCGCCTATCAGTGCCCATCAGTGCTGCCTATCAAAGCCCATCATCAGTGGCACCTCATTGGTGCCACCTCATCGGTGCCGCCTTATTAGTGCCCATCAGTGCAGCCATATAAGTGCCCATCATTGAAGAATAAAAGTACTTATTTACAAAATATTTTAACAGAAACAAAGAAAAACTTACCTTTTCTACATTTTCGGTCTTTTTTTATTTGTTGTGCAAAAAATAAAAATTACAGAAGTGATCAAATACTACCAAAAGAAAGCTCTATTTATAGGAACAAAACTATAAAAAATGTGTTTGGGTACAGTGGAGCATGAAAGCACAATTGTCACTCAGATTGTGACAGCGCTGAAAGCTGAAAATTGGCTTGGGCAGGAAGGTGTAAAAGTGCCTGGTATTGAAGTGGTTAATGCTACACTTAGAAGGTGCTGCTTTTGTTCCTTTGAGCATACTTGAGCAATATTTGTTTAAAAGGTTGCTTGCAGTCTCCGGGCCAGATTCTCGTAGATTTGCGCATATTTATGCAGGCGTAGCGAATCTGAGATGCGCTACGCCGAGGCAACTTAGAGAGACAAGTCCCGTATTCCCGGACCACATGCGTCCTACGTTGTGCAAGCGCAATGTAAATGTGTCGGCGTAAGCCTGCGCAAGTGAAGGTAGGAGGGAGGTGGGCGTGATCCATTTAAATGAAGCGTGACCCCATGCAAATTAATTCCGGAATGAATGGAGCATGCGCCGCACGTGCCCCGCCTATCTGCGCATGCGCAAAACAACATTGTGCATAATCCGCCCTGAGATGGGCCGGCCCAGAGCATAAAAACGTCAGCACATGCGCCCGTTGTGCGCAACGTTACACAATTTCTTGGTTTGGTGGAGGGTGTCTGCTTTTTTGCTCTACTTTATCATGTCTGCTCCCAGGAAGGAGAGACGAAAGAGAAACTTTTCACCAGATGAGAGGGCAATCGTGGTTGCTGCCCTGGAGAAGTACTATTCTCGGCTCCATGGTGCGGATAGTGGCAACACCAGCAAATCCAAGAGGGATGAGATCCTCATGCGAATCGCTGCACAGGTCAATGCCCTCTCCCATGAGGTTAGGACCCCCCAGGACATTCAGAAAAAAATGAATGATCTGCAGCGTCTTGTGAAGGGCAAGCTGGCTGTGATCGCTCGGCATGCCAGGGGCACGGGAGGGGGACCACCCTGTCCCATCAGGCTGACAGAGGAGGAGAAAGTGGTCGCCCGCTGCCTTCAGAGGGAGCAGATGGAGGGAGTTGGGGGCTACGACACCGGTGGTGGAGGGAAGTGGACATTCCTAAGCGCAGGAGGTGGTTGAGGAGGAGGAGGTCCATACGGACCAGGAGGTCGTTCTTTATTTAGATGACTCCCATATCTTAGCAGGACCATCCCAAACAACAACCCCCATCTTTTCCAGCCCCTCAGGATCCACCCCCAACCTCTCCAGTCCCTCCTGTTACATCCCCCTCATCTCCAGCCCCTCAAGATTCTTTCCTTATGCAAGGGCCCCAGCCACTCCTGTCACCAGGAAGGCGACACGAAAAACCAGGGGTGCGCCCGATTTCCTGAAACAAAACTTGGCCAGACAGCCGGACCAGCAATGCCGGCATATGTGCGAAGTCGTGGGGGAGTTGAGGCGCCTAGCGGACAGCCTGGCCTCCTCGGGTCCATTACCGAATGCGCTGCAGGATGTGGCTGGAAACAGTGCAGCAACAGTCACCAGCCTCGGGGAGCTGCAGGCAACAACGTCTGAACTTGTGGGGGAGTTTAAGTGCCTAAGAAATGATCTACAGGCCCAGACAGCTTCCCTGGAGGCCCACAGAGCTTCCCTGGAAGCTGTGCTAACGCGCATAGCGGTGGCATTGGAGGGCCGACAGGCAGCCAGGGAGGGACCTGGGGATGCTCCCCAACCAGATGCCCCACCCCCCAACCAGATGCCCCACCCCCCTAACTGAGGCTCCCCCCAGGCAACTGAAGGCCAGGAGCTTGGGCACCAGGCGTAGCCTGCGCCGGGGCAAGTGATCTTTTTTTGCGATTTTTGTTCTTGCTCTGGTTAAGAGCCTCTTTGATTTTGATATATTGCTCTGGTTAAGAGCCTCTTTGATTTTGATATATTGCTCTGGTTAAGAGCCTCTTTGATTTTGATATTTACACGGTCATTAGTGCAGACTACAGTGTGAATGGTGTGTGAATGTGGGGGGGTGGCACCCCTGCCAGTAAGGGGTGTCACCCTCGGTCGTTGGGGATAAGTTCTCCCCACGACCGTGTGAATGGTGTATGAATGGACAGCAACATCATTAGGGCCTTGACACGGCGTTGCTGCTCACAAGTCCTACATGTTGGACTTGGGCTAATCCAATGTAATGTGGATGTGGTTGTGTGTGATCTAGGGACCACAGTGGTGTGCATGCGTGCATTGTCCGTGTGCCATGATTAATGTGTGTGTTTAACATTCAAAGATTCGTTCCACGAGGCATCTGCTGACTGCTGTATCATCAGCAGACGGGGTCTCCTCTGGCAGGGGGGGGCTGTGTGGTTGGGGGGTCAGGTCATCACATATGTGAATCTCCAGGCCCTTTTTCACGGCGTAGTTGTGCAGCATGCAGCATGCAACGATGATATGACACAGAAAGTTGGGGGAATACAACAGGGCCCCCCGGACTTATCCAGGCATCGGAAACTGGACTTCAGAAGGCCAAATGTGCGCTCCACCACTGCACGGGTACGTATGTGTGCCGCATTGTATTTTCTCTCTCCTCTGGTTTGGGGATTCCGGATAGGAGTCATGAGATGGGGCCCAAGTGCATATGCCGCGTCACCTGGAAGGGAAAATACAGGAGGATGTTAGTCATGTATGTGCCCCTCGTGATGTTTGCATCATGGGGGGGGGGGGCAGTCATGCCTGCCACCTATGTCATTTACCAACCAGCCAGCTGTCACCATACACGTTCTGTTCAAATTCTGCTGGGATGGGGCTTTGACGGTATATGTAGCTGTCGTGGCTGGACCCGGGGTGTTTGGCACGGACATGCCATATGAGGTATTTGGCATCGACTATCACCTGTACGTTGATGGAATGCCAGTGCTTGCGATTGCGGTATATGTGCTCTGTGGCACAGGGGGGCTAGAGTGCCACATGTGTGCAATCAATGGGCCCGATGGTGCGTGGCAATCCGTCAATTAGGCAGAAATCACGCATTGCCTTCTGCCGCAGATGCTCATGGGTGGGTCTGATGATTTGGTTGGCCATGCGTGCACACATCTGCTAATGCTGGTTTGTGACATCCCAGCCACCACTCCACTTGTACGCTGAAAAGATCCAGTGGCAAGGAAATGGAGTGTTGCCAGTACCTTGACCAGTGGCTGCAGTGCATGTGAGCGGTGTGTCCTGCTGGTGATGTCATCCTGCAGGGTTGTGGTTATTTCCAGGATGGCAGCAGGGCTGAATCTGAAGAGGCGATACACCTCCAAATCACCCATGCCAAAGAGGCTAATGCACGTTCGGTTTATCCTCTGCCGTGCCCTCTCACGTGCCCTCCTCCTCCTTCTATGCGCCTCTTCCTCTGCACACACTAGTAGTGCTAAGACCAGGCCTGCCCCTGGCATGTTGGCATACGAATGTGTTGTCCTAAGTGTGATTGCTCAGCTCGTCAGGAATGGTGCTACTGAAGTTGCTCTCCAGCTGACATGCACACGTCTGGTGCAAAGCTACCCCTGCTTTATGAGGGGTAACTTTAGGCAAGCCATTCGTCTTACGCGCACCGCGCGTAGCCTTCGCCGAACGCGCGTAGTTTCGGGAATCAGCGCATCTCTCTCATTTGCATATTTGAATACAAAATCAATGGGAGCGCACGATGTTGCCTGCGTAAATATGCGTTTGCGCTGCGCAATCGCAGAATAGCTAGTATGGGCAGGAAAAGCCCTTTTTCTGGCGTATCTGGTTCTGTAGCTGCGGCGCATAGATACGGCGGCGCATATTTGCATTTACGCCGCGCATCTCCATATACGCCAGCGTAACTTCTTTGAGAATCTGGCCCTCCATGGGTAATCCATATAACTGATTATCCTTAATCCTAAATTGCAAGACAAGGAGAAAACATTGTCATTATTAAAGGAAGTGCCTGGTCAAGGACCTTTGTGGAGTGATCAAAAGGTATGATTGTAAAGAAATAGGTTTAAGAAATATGTTTATTTAAAATATTTGAATTCACTTTAGAATTTCATTAACATTTTAGAGCTGATGTTAGATTTTCTTTTGCTGGGCCTACATATACTTTAAGGTCTTTTTGAAAACATAAGGAAATATTTATCTTTCATATATTATGATAGTTCAGTTTTATAAATGTGAAGCAATCCTTCAGCACAGAACTTCTATTCAGTTATCTCTGATCAATGGTATAGGCAGTCCAGACTTTTACGCATCCTGTTTGAGCTTCTGGGCCTTTCTTTGTAGTGACTGACTGTGGCCTTTGGCAAGTCTAGATTTGCAGAAAGTCTGAAGAGCCAACAGCCTAAGGCAGCGGTGCCTACTAGGGCCATTGGCCATGTTAATTCACCTTATGCCAGAGATGATCATTGGAAATCACTGCAACCTAGTGGTTCAGCCCTGTCTGTATTTATTTTCCATTTGTGTTCATTACAATTCCCCCATGGTCTGCCCGTTTGATTTGTGCCTTATGGTGTCTGAATAAGATTAGGGTTAGAGTCTAGGGTTCTATTAACCTAATTCCTTTGAGCCTAGTATGAATTTAAGAGGGGTCCTAATACAAAGCAAGACACAATTAATTACCAGACCTTTGTCTTTCATGTAGCCTGGCAGACCAGGAACGGGGGAAATTGAGTGTCCCGGCCCTCATCTGAACCATACTGAGCCACATGAGTCCTAAACATGGGAAGGGTACCTTGTTAGGCTAGAACCATGTGGCAAATCACCTTGCCCCCATATTGATGAGGATACGAGGTCTTACCCCACAACCTGTGTCGGTGGGTGAAGAGCTGATCAGAATCTAAAACCCCCCTTTAAAAATAAGGGGCCTAGATAGACCAACCCCTCTTTGTGAGTAGGTATCACTAATGATTCAGCGGTACATAGTATCTCTACTAATTCACAATAAATGTTTATGGTATAAATATTTACAAATATTTTGAAAGTCCTTTTTGTAAAAAAAAAAGTCCCCTGTTGCAAATTCATCATCATACCCATCATCTAGCAATGCAGATCCTCATCAATCATGATGAACAACACCTGATGCCAGCTGAAAAAAAAAAACATGCTGATACCCACTTGTCCCATCTACTTCATGTCACTACACATTCCTAAAAACAGATTTCCTGCTGACAGCTGAAATGTCAGCAAAGGGGAGGAGATGGTTGCTTACATATGTATTATTATGTAATTAGACATGGCCATACTTTTAGTTTGAAAACTGTAAACTAGAGAGCCTTGCTCACGACTGGACAGGACAATCCCTCCTACACTCACACCTCCTGAGGAAAATTGTAAGCGTCATTGTCATTTCTGTCTCACCCTGTCAGCACAGCAAGTGACCTAGACAGTACTATGTAATAACTAACCTAAGAGGGGAGAGGAAGAAGGGGAAAGAAAAAAAGGAAAAAAAAAGGGAAAAAGACTCTGAGGTATCTGCAAATACAGCAGCTCATATGTGAGGTAATTTCCACTGGAGATAACCACATACTGCAGATCCCTACCAGGGGGGATATCACTAGTCTCTGTCAAATCTCCTCAGGACACTCTTCCACACTGAGAACCCCTGACTAGCCCTCACACCTGGCTAGATTAAGGTGACAGCATAAAGGATTAATATCATCTGATATTTTATCTTTCATCAATAGACTTTACACAATAGGATTCATTCCTTGTCTGAGGCCTCCCCAGCAATTCAATCTGAGTGGATACAATACACAGAGACAGGGGACTAGTGGTTACCTCAGCATCGCTCCTCAAGACCCTCAGTCCATATTCCCCCCCTGTCAGAGTACATTACAGCCTCTCAGATTAAGGCTACCACCTGAAGAAATATACACCAGATAATTTTAAGGCTGCAACCTTAAGAGGAAAACTTTCATTCAACAATATCTTACTTAATCTGCAATAATCGCAAGTCATTTACTATAATTCATTTCAGGGATACTTTTAAGGTGGCGACTTAGGGAAGACCCACCACTCACCGTCGGGTGTCTGATGACAACATTTTTTGAAGATCTTAGATCCCCCCCCATCTACAGTAATGACACCCACTTATTATATTAAACAGGGACTCCACCTATAACAGATTTTGTCAGTTTTCACAGTTTGACTACAAGCCCTGGTACAAAGGTATGAACTGAACACTAAAATATCATGCTCCTCCCAATGGTTGATTCAGGATACTTAATAAATCTACCGACCCTAATATTCACTTAGCTTTGACTCATGTGGGTGCAAATATTCTGCTACACATTCAATACATGAAGGAAAAGCGAAACAAGAAGAACAAGAATACTATTAAAACTTTAGCCGTCAAGGAATCTCTTAAAAACATGGACTCCAAACTCCAGACACATACGCTGGAAATTACCGAAAATTCTATGTCTGTCAAACAAATCTCATCTCACCTGTTAGCCATCTCACCACCCCCTTCATCAGACTCTATATCACATACAGCGCTATACTCGTCTGTTGTTAAAGAAGGAATAATATCCACAATGTCGGGTCAATTAACCCCTTCTGAGGCCCCTTCTCAAAACCCTATCTACATCCATTCTAATACTGAACGCTCCCCTGAAGCCCCCTTCAATGTTACTGACTTATTCAACAGGATATCGGAAATTCTAGATAGGGGCCTCGCCCAGAACGCTGAAAAAATCACTAAGGACATCAGAGCCGACTTCCAAAGTCTTGGAAACAGGATCGAATCCATAGAACGGAAACTGGATATTAATGTCTCTAGAATCGAACAAAATACTGACCACATACAACACCTGCAAGAACAACTGGAGGTGGCCCAGGCCAGAATAGATGATTTGGAGAACAGATCAAGGAGGGATAATTTCAGGCTCAGGGGGCTACCTGAGTCCATCACAGATGTACACTCAGCTATACAGGACATCATAAAAATCCTGATCCCATCCATACCTATTCACAAAATGGAATTAGACAGAGCACATAGATCCCTAGGCCCACCAAGAAAAGACGGCTTACCGAGAGATGTGATAGTAAAGCCTCACTATTACTCCACCAAAGACGAGGTGATGAAAAAAATCTCGACAACAGGAAAACCTTCAATATCAAGGTGCAACGATTCAAATATTTTCAGACATATCTCCCTACACCATTTAGAAGAGGAGAGCGATGAAACCACTACTTTCTGCCCTCATGAAAAAAGACATTAAATACAAATGGGCCTTCCCATTCGCCTTAAAATTCAAATATAACGGCAGACTCCACGTAGTACACAACTTTCAAGAAGGTGAAAGACTATTACTAGACCTGAAAATTATTTCACATGAACCAGCCATGGACACTTTACCACCGCAACAAACCTCAGCTAAAAGAAATACACCCAATAGTCCAACCTCAAATCCCTGGAATAGAGTCAAACACAGGAAAGTCTGAAATAACTCTACTAAACATCAACTGAAATGATTTAATCTTAGCTCCGGTGGTGTCCATCCCCCATTCATATAAGTTTTTGTGTTCTTTTTTTTTTTTTTTCTCCCCAATAGACCTTCTTTTAATATGAATTGTTTCTCAATTCTTGATCAAATTACTTATAAGGATTTCTGGTAGAGTAAGAGTTAATATTTACTGGCTCACTTATATAATTTATTTATTTATTCTTGTGGTTTTTCAATATCTACTTACCCATATGGTTCTACAATTTTTATTTTTTCCTATGGTATTAAATAATATATATATATATATTTTTTTTTTTTTTAGGGGGAAGGTACCATCTCTTCAATTGTTATTTTTGGGGGATCAACCCTTTGTTTTTCAAAATTTAATTCATGAACTTTTTGATTGTCGCTGACAGTCAGCGGTGAGGCCCTGAGCCTCAACCTACTTCTTGGAGCGACACTTTGTCGCCCTGACAAGTAGGAAGTTAGTCCTCTAAATGGACTACTCTAATAAATTCTGTTTGATTGAAGGAAGGAGCAAACTTCCCTTCCTTCAATCTGGGTCATGGTTTGACCTTTTGCAATACTACATCTTGCTTTGTTGTTACCATTTTTGCCTTTATTTCCATGTATCTATTCTCCCCTTTACCTTCCCACCCTCCCTCCCAGCCTACCTGCCATCACAGGTGTCTTCTGAGCTATGGACTCAGTCTTCAAGACACGATCTGTCCATAACACTCTTTACGACCCATGGCTGGCTCAAATAACACTACTAAACCCCTGCGTGTTGTGACACATAACACCCAGGGGTTGAACTCTCCTATTAAAACACGAAAAGCCCTCCAGGCATACAAGGCACTTCATGTAGATATAGTGCTCCTGCAGGAGACACACTTCCCAAGGCGGTACTCCCCATCATTCCTACACTCCCACTTCCCAGTATTCTACTTATCCAACGCGGAAAACAAGACGAAAGGAGTGGCTATCTTGTTATCCAAATTTTGTAATTTTAATTTACTAAAGGAATATAGAGACCCGGAAGGCAGATTTATTTTGGTAAAAGGAACTCTAGACGAGAAGCTATACACGTTTGTCTCCTATTACGCCCCCAATAGGGGACAGAAGAAGTTTTTCTCTCAGATGCTTGAAGTCCTCCATCCTCTTATGGAGGGCATCATTATTATGGGAGGAGACTCCAACCTGGCTTTCGATTCGGGTTTAGATAAATCCAAACCAAATAATAATAATAAACTCATAAGGCCAACCAAAATTAGCACACAAGTAGCTCGCATGCTTCATCAATCCCGATTGACCGATATTTGGAGAGAATTAAATCTGAAAACTAAAGATTACACCCACTATTCTAATCCTCACAAATCGTACTCCCGCATAGACCATATATTAATATCCAACCATCATGTCCCAGCAGCCTCTAAATCCACTATAAAGGATGTCCCTTGGTCAGACCACTCCATGGTTCTATTAACCTTGAGAAAAGAGGACACAACTCATAAAATGTCTCACTGGACACTTAACCAGTCGATCTTAAAAGATCCCACTCTCATGGCAGAAATTGAACAATCCATAAAGGAATATTTTGAAATTAACGATACTAAAGATATATCCCCCGAAACCTTATGGGCTGCCCATAAAGCTACAGTTAGGGGAAAAATAATACAAATTGCAGCCAAACTTAGAAGACAAAAGAAATTGACCATAGAGAAATTGGAAGAGACCTATTTAGAGTTACGTAGAAAACATAAATTAGACCCTCTCAGTGTTCCCACCCACGATCTTGACGCTGCTAGATTGGCCTTAAACCTAGCTCTGACAGCAAAATCAGAAAATGATCTAAAATGGACAGGTGCCAGGTTCTACCATTTAAAGGATAAAATAGGTCCAATGCTAGCACGCAAACTATCTCCCAGATTTAAATCGAGAACCATCCCTAAGATAAAAATGGCAGATGGTACCCTTACCCTAAATCCTCGGCAGGCGATGGGGGCCTTCCACGACTTCTATTTCAAGCTCTACGCTAAGGATAGTAACTTTTCTTCGGACAAAATAGGTGAATATTTGAACAGCCTGAATCTTCCCGGGTTGACAAAGGTTCACAAGGAGTTGATGGAGGCACCCATTTCAGCTGAGGAAGTTATGTCAGTGATCAAAAACTTAAAATTAAACACAGCTCCTGGCCCTGATGGATTCTCAGAGTCTTATTACAAAACATTTGCTATCATTCTATCACCCTACCTAGCACGATTTTACAATCATTTGACTGAGGGCTCCCCTATAGATAAACAACTTAATTTGGCCTATATTTCGTTGATACCGAAACCCGATAAAGATCATAGCCAAGTAGTGTATTTGATCGCCTGTGCGAATTTTTCGCGCTATAGACAATATTTTTTACGATATCCCTCATTAATAACGACCTAAAAATACTTACTAAAATAATAGCTAATAGGATGTCTGCCTTCTTAGGTCAATACATATCCAAAGATCAAGTAGGTTTTCCAGAGACAGGACATCACAGGGAGACAATTGGCCGGCCCGGACCAGATCAGGAGAGCTATTGATATTAAGGCCGCGCTGTTGCCGTCTTATAGCGCGGGCCTCATGTTGGATTTAATGTACTCGGGGTGGTCTGGAAGCACTAGACAAAGAGGTATGCTTCTCTCACTTGATCTCCAGAAAGCCTTTGATTCAGTATCTTGGCCATTTTTGTTTTCTGTTTTGAATCGTTGGGGGTTTGGTTCTAAATTTTTAGGAATCATCTCCGCTCTCTATTCCTCCCCTGAAGCTAAAATCCGGTTACAAGGCATATTCTCGGAATCTATAAATATCCAAAGAGGCACAAGACAGGGCTGCCCTTTATCTCCTCTGATATTCGCTATTGTTATTGAATCTCTGGCCATAGCCATCCGAGATAACTCGAATATCAGGGGAGTTCATTGTAATAAAAAAGAACACAAATGCGCATTATTCGCAGATGATTTGCTACTCTTCGTGACCTCTCCTATCTCCTCCCTTCCGGAAATTTTCTCCCTGCTAGACGAGTTCTCTAAAGTCTCGGGTCTCACGGTAAACATGCCTAAATCTAGGGCCCTTAATATTTCTCTTTCAGAACCCACAGTGTCCCTCTTGAGAAACAAATATACTTTCAAATGGGACTCTACGTCTACTAACTATTTAGGTATCAACCTGACCCCAAATTTCCAGAATTTATACTTAGCCAATTACCCTCCTATGTATAGGAAACTCGAGAAGGACCTTACCGAATGGGGAGCGCAGAAAATAGGCTGGATCGTCAGAATTAATTCTACCAAGATGACTCTCCTCCCGAAACTCCTATATCTTTTTCGATCCCTTCCGATCCCGATAATAAAAAGCCATCTAAAATCCTTTCAAGGTAAAATCACCAAGTTTATCTGGAACAAAAAGGGACCCCGTCTTCCCTCTCGTAGTCTGTTTAACTTACCTGAACAGGGAGGTCTAGGAGTGCCAAACTTGTTATGGTATTATCAATCCGCGAGGTTAGCGCAATTATCGGAGGTTTACCTTAAAAATGATCGCCCAGATTGGATAGAAATAGAAGAACAGGCTTCCCCATTGTCCACAATTGAAGAACTCATGTGGCGCACTCCCAAAAGTAGACCCCCTATACTATCCCCCACCCTATCCCAAGCATTGGTATTATGGGATTCACTTAAAAGCAATCCACTCTTAATTTCTAGAGGCAAACCTTTGTCAAGTATCTTTCTCGACCCATCTTTCTGCCCCAAAACGGAAGTGGACTCCTTCAAATGGTGGCTTGATAGGGGGGTGTACCGCATTGGACGTTTCTTTCAACATACAGGTCCTCTTCCTGAGCAATTCCTTATAGACAACCTTTGCCCCCCCCCCCCTCTGAAAGATCCAGACTACACCAAATACATACCTTTGCTCAGAAACTTTGGAACGATAAAACAATTTCTGGCCTTTTGACCCCATATGAACACAAATGCGAACAAGCTCAGAATAGGAAAGGTAATATCTCTATCATCTACAAATCTCTTGCATCAAATAACATAAAATTACCTCATATGCTAGCTTGGGAAAGAGAGCTTCAAGAGGACTGGGACTTGGTGGACTGGCAAAAAAACTACTCTAGATCTCTTAAGGGTTTTAAGAGTCCATCCCTCATTGAAGCTAATATAAAAATTTTCACTAGATGGTACTTGGTCCCATTTAAATTGGCCACCATGTATCCGTCATCCTCACCACTATGCTTTAGAGGTTGTCAAGGAATAGGCACCATGATCCATACTTGGTGGGAGTGCCCTGGGATACGGGGATTCTGGAACAGGGTATTCCAGATTATCAGGAGAGTTACCGGTTGTAACCTCCATCAATCTCCTGCAATAGCCTTATTGAATGGACTAATACCACAGAGCTCCAAGGCCATTAGACAGCTGATTCTATTTATACTGACTGGCGCCAGAATCACTTTAGCGGCTGCATGGAAGAAACCGTCGGTTTCCATTTTACACATGAAGAGAAAGGTTACATGGATTATGGAACAAGAAAAAAGAATTAACTCTATGTTAGATACCTCTACCCAGTTCACTGAAATTTGGGAACCTTGGTTGATTTACATGGGAATCTCCCACAACATGTAAGTTTAGTTTTGGCTCTGGACTCAGACTGATGTAATCCTATGGCAGGTAGGCCCACTCTCCCTTTCCCTTTCCTCTCCTTCCTCTTTCCTCCTTCTCCCCCTCTCCTTTTCTTTATTTTTATTCTTTCTCTTGAACAGGAGATATTCATTACATATCATATTCTCCACTGGTCTCAGGTAGTGCTGATTTAGTTTAACTGGATGTATGTATTAAATTCCATTTGGATCTAATTTTTTTGTCATCAGGGGGGGCTGCCCCCCCTCCTCGACACAGATTGCTCCCGGTGGGGGTGTCGGGGGGAGGGGATGCCCCCGGAAACCTATCCTCTCCACGGTTCGGTATGATTTATTCCTTACATATATTTTAGTTTTATGATCTCAGCTTATAGTAAAAGTTTTATAGATTGCTTAGTAAACAGGGAATTTTAGCCCTAAAATGTTGTCGCTACCTCTACTGATTCCCATCCCTCCTGATTATACACGTTTACACTCCCATGTTAGACTTACCAGGTATATAGTTGGGACATTGGGGGGGGGGGAGGGAGGAGAAGGGGAAATCTAGTTAAGAAATGTAATCTATTGTTTACTACTATAATTGTCAACACAATGTTTCCTGATGCATTTATTGTATTACGTTTATTACTCTGTATGCTCTTTATTTTATTATAATAAACTTAAATTTAAATGAAAAAAAAAAAGAAAACTGTAAACTAAATCTAATACAGAAGCTGGACTTTGCCTAGATTGATGTGAGCCTAGGTACTGTTTGCTTCCAAGAAGTTTTATAAAGAAACATTGGCATGTGCTTTCAAGAAGTTCATAAAATCAATATATAATGTGTATTATTATCAGTTTTTATAAAACTAGATTGGAAATTGTTTTGCAACAACAATTTTCAGTCAAAGAAAAGGTACTACAACTTGCCTAGGGAAAACTATAATTAAAATACATGAATGCTGTCTTTATTTTATATGTGGAGTGAAAAATGGGATACAGAAATATATTGTATTGTTAATTCGAATTCCCCATGTACTAATTAAAAATATAGAGACTGAGAATTTTTAGAGATACTGTTATCAAATAGTTTTCCAGTAAGTGGTGGGAGGACTTAAGTAAATTTTTTATAATAGAGACTGAAAATCAATATCTAAATCAGATGTGTAGCTTTAACCAAATCAGACTGTTTAAAATAAATATCTATTTGTATGCATTACTTTTACTTAGAACGCCTACAGCTTGCTGTTAGATGCAATATTTCCCTTCAAGAGGTGTTGGGTATTGGAAGATTTTGTACATTTTATACATAGTTTACATGGATGGATAAGGTTAGTAAGGAAACAAGTTAATAGGAAAATCCAGATTGTCATAACTCAAAATAGGCTTAGAAGAAAATCATATCAGCAATTTTATTGTGCTGGACCTCATGACAGGAGCAGCAGTTAAAAAGCTGGCTAAATGTATGTTTTAGAAATAATGAATAACTTCTGTATGCAACAATTGCATGCATTTTTTTTCTATAATGGAAAACATTCATGCTGTTTAAAATAATTCTGTAGTTTATGCTTCAGTCAGCTCAAAGTCAAACACCAAAAAAAAATAAAAAATACCCTGCATATACCATTATATACAATAAATAGTGAAGTCACTGGCCTTCTTCCACTATCTCTGCGCTATGGAATTCACAGACCCTTTATAACTTAGTAAATGAAAATAATGTTACCATTACCATTTAAAATGATCACACATCTAAAATTCAGCAGCCGCTTTAAAAGCAATAAATGCGGGGGCGTGGCTTGGCTATGGAGGAGTGAGGACGCACATTGCCTCGGCTCCTCGTACACCGCCGCAATAATCACCAGCATGAAGGGGCGATTCACCCCGCAGAGGCAGTTGCAATGTCCCAGGGTCGGCGGGCACTATCCCAGCAGTCGAGGGGGGATGGGACACAGCAGGAGCAGATAGAAGCCTTCTTCGGCGGGGACCCGCGGACCAGGCCCTGAAGCCTCCAAGATGGCGCCGATGCCGAAGGGAACAAAAGCTTCCAAGGCAGCACAGAAAGCTGTGGCTATGCAGCAGCAGCTTGTGGACTCCCAGATCCCCTCTTCGGAGTTGGTGAGTCACACGGCTCCCCTGGCCTCCCCGGGATCCTCTATTTCCCATGATCAGGGCCCTGACATGGCGGATGTACTAAGTGATGGGGACCTGAAACGCCTTATTTGGTCTCTTCCCAACACATGCAGACCTGGAGAGAATCACTGCTAGAGTGGAGAAGGCCTTCACAGCAGACATAGCACAGCTCAAGGCAGACACTAATAACCTGGGGGCTAGAGTGGAGTCAGTGGAGCAGAGACTGGACGAGGCCTTGCCAGCCATCTCCATGTTGCAAGACAGGTGCGGTGCCCAGGACCAGAAAATAGAAGCTTTACTCTGCCAGCTAGACGATTTTGAGAATCGTAGTAGGAGAGCCAGCATCCGTATACGCGGCCTGCCGGAAGCCACTGCTCCCAAAGATATTGTCCCTACGCTGGAAGATGTATTCAGGGAGATCCTGGGGTTGCCCGCAACTGCGGCCATTGAGATTGATTGTGCACACAGGGCCCTGAGACCCCCCTCTCAGGACGTTGATAACCCTAGAGACGTGATATGCAAGCTCCACAAGTATACCTTGAAGGACAGGATCATGCAAAAGATGCGTGGACGCAGTATTTTGACTTTGATGGTGCTAAACTATCCTTTCCCTTCGCCCGCTGCTGGAAGCTCTACAAAAAGCAGGTTTAACCTACCGCTGGGGGTTTCCTTTCTACCTCCAGGCGACCAAGGATGGTAAGCAGGCCATGTTGCGCAATAAAGATGCCCTACCGCATTTCCTGGATACCCTGGGGTTTGAGCCGGTGGATTTTCCTGACTGGAGGGGACTGTCTGAGCAACCCCACCTGCAACTTCCGCAACCATGGATGCCAGTTGGCCGTAGGGGTCGCAGGCGTGATCGAGGACGCCCCTCTACCAACCCCCCCCAGGGCTCGGAGCTCGGAACTAATGGAACCCTGACCTTTGTGCCCCTTTTACTGTTTACCAAGTGCTATTTGCCCCCCCCCCCCCTGGGGTCTTTTTTCACCCGTGGCCAATTTTGCACTTCCTTCCCTGCTCGGACCTTGGGAAGCCATCCCCGTTTTGGGAGGGTGGGTTTAAGGGCCACGATTGGAGCTGCTGAACTGGACTCATTATTCTCGTCCGT
The DNA here is from genome assembly GCA_029574335.1 of Rana kukunoris. Classification (NCBI taxonomy): domain Eukaryota; kingdom Metazoa; phylum Chordata; class Amphibia; order Anura; family Ranidae; genus Rana; species Rana kukunoris. The sequence continues at coordinate 220,343,926 of CM056050.1, read as the reverse complement.
TGTGGACTAACTCTCGCTGTGGCCTTGCCCCCTGTCTGATCCTGACCCCCTGATGACTTCCCTAAAATCCTAGTTATTCACTTGACTGTGTTATATATTTTTAATTTTTTGAGGTTTGCATTCTGATTTCCCCTCCTAACTGATTGTTCTAAGTTAACTGTGCGGTGGTGTGCGGGGGCCGGCCCTCGCGTTCTGCCTTCTCACGCTGTCCCGCGTTCCCCTAGGCCGTACCTTGCTAGGTATATTTTTCCCTTTTGGAAAAGGGAATAGACCTCAGGGATCCCTCCTTTGTGAGGTTACCCCTGGGTCTCATCCCCCTGATGTTTTGGTGTGGAGCCTTCCCCCCATGTTACCATATGTGTTATGTGTTGGTTTTACTGTCTCTCACCATTTCTTTTTCTCTCCCTTCTATTTTTTTCTCTCCCTCTTATTTTCGTTTTCTTCACGGGAACGGCCTCCGGCTCCACCCCCCGTGCTACACCGGTCTCCGCAATACGACAGCCTCCCGTCTCTGATGGCGTCACTTAAGGTACTCTCTTGTAATGTCCGAGGAGTTTGCTCTCCATGTAAGCGTAATAAGTTGTGGTGGGAATTGAAGTGTTCTGGGGCGCAAGTGATCCTTTTACAGGAAACGCATTTTACCCCCAGGTCATTGCCCAAACTGCCTACCCATCTATATAACCAATGGTTCTTGAGCAACTTACCGGACACGAAATCGAGGGGCACGGCTTTTTCGCCATACATAAATCCTGCCCCTTCCAAATCGCAGAGAGCAGAATTGATCCCTTGGGGCGGTACATTTTCTTGAAGGGTTCGGTAACGGGTCAGAAAATCACTGTAGCTACTATTTACGCCCCTAATTTGGGTCAACTTTCTTTCCTTGATAGCACTCTAGACAGCCTGACAGACTTCAAGGAGGGCCTTCTGGTCTTGCGTGGCGACTTCAATGCCAGTCCTGACCCACAGCTTGATATTTCCCACAATCGCCCCTCCCACTCGCATGCCTTTCTTAGACACTTTCGTAAATCCTTGCAGATCCATTGATTGTTTGACAGTTGGCGTGTACTACACCCCTCGGACAGGGATTATAGTTATTGTTCGAAGGTCCAAGACGTGTATACCCGTATTGACTTAATCTGTGTAGACCACCTGGCCCTAGAGGTGCAGCAGGCTTCGTCTATTGGGAATCTCACTATATCTGACCACCTGTGATGACTACGTTGGCCATTAAGCCGGACACCCATAGGGCTTGGTCGTGGAGGCTAAACGAGTCTCTGCTGGACGATGAGGTAGTGGTCTCGGGTGTCGTGGACGTTCTATCTCATTACTTTCGGGAAAATTTGACTGAAGGGGTGAGCAAGGGAATAGTTTGGGAGGGTCACAAGGGAGTGGTGAGGGGTGAACTGATCTCTCATAGAGATGAGCTCCGCGTTCGATTCGAACGTATGTTCGACTCGAACATTGTCCGTTCATACTTTCGGCGAAATTCGGACAAAATGGGTCGTTCGCGCCAAATTCGAGTGACGCGCAACAGCCCATAATTCACTGTGGCATTGCGCGCTGATGATGGCCAAACATACACTATGACCCTGCATGCTTGGCCAATCACAGCGCACAAAAAACTGAGAGCCATAATTGGCCAAAGCCAGGGTGGCTTTGGCCAATTATGGCTCAGGGCTTTAGCACACGCCCCACACTATATAAGGCCGCCTGCTGGGCGGCCTTGTGTAGTGTGTTCCAGCGCTGAACTGAGATCAGTCAGAGATACAGAGAGATAGTATTTTTATATAGCTAGATAGAGCAGGCAGTTTAGCTTAATTTACAGTGTGTATCAATGGAATTTTTTTTTTATAAACGGTTGTTTTTTCAGGAGTCCTGCTCCTGAAAAAACAACCGTTTTTAAAACTTTTTTCCATTGATACATGTTCCCTGGGGCAAGACCCGGGTTCTCAAAGACGTTTTCCAACAATAACTTGAATATTGGTCTTTAAAATGAGCACTTTTGAATTCGAACGTTCGAGTCCCATAGACTTCAATGGGGTTCTAAATGTTTGCGCGAACAGGCGGTCTGTTCGATCGTTCTGGTGCGAACCGAACGCGGGGGTGTTCGACTCATCCCTAATCTTTTAGGGATCTAGAATTAAGAAAGCCCGGCAGGCTGACTTTGATAGGGTGCTACAGGCTCTTCTGAACTGGCTGAACTGAGACATAAGTATACCGGAGATCCGGAGGCTCTGCGGGAGTTGACTGACATGGGGGAACTATTCTTGTGCTTATTGGATCGCCAGGCACATAAACAATTGTGTTACATGTCGCACAAGTATTATAAGCACGGCAACAAAAGTGGCCGAATGCTCGCTAGAGCTCTTAGGAAGAAGTGTGTGCAAATACTGGTGCACAAGCTGTGTTTACCCTCTGGATCACTCGTGGTCATGTTCTCCCAAATAGCCTCTGGGTTCCGAGATTATTATGCTGCCTTTTATGACCTAGGATTGACATGCTCCCGGGGGCCCCTGATTCGAGACTGTCGGAAATTCGAACCTACTTGGCGGCGTCTGGCCTCCCCTCACTGACGGACGAGCAAAGCTCCCAGCTAGAATCCCCTCCCGCTGAAATGGAGGCAACAGTGAAGTCTCAGCCCTGGCCCTGACGGGTTTTCTAAAGCTTATTATAAGCGATTCCTACCTCTGTTGTCAGGGTCGATGTGTAGCTACTTCAACTCCATAGCAGACGGGAATGCCAGTCCTCGAGAGGCGCTGCTGGCTCATATCTCAGTCATCCCCAAGGAGGGGAAAGATCTGACTCTGCCCCAAAGTTACAGGCCCATATGCCTCCTCAATGTGAACATAAAAATTTTAGCTAAAATTCTAGCCACTAGACTGAAACACTTAATTCCGCTCATTGTTCACTGGGTTCGATGCCGGATGTGAAGCCCGGGACAATTCAGTTAGAGCTATACAGATCATCCACTGGGCGCACACCTCTCCCGAAACCCCCCCCCCCGTATCTCATTATTTCTACAGATGCAGAGAAAGCGTTTGATCGGTTGGACTGGACCTATTTACAAACTGTGCTGGAATCCATGGACCTCCACACACGTATGCTGACCTGGATCATGGCGTTGTATTCAGACCCGTGTGCACAAGTCAAGGTCAACGGATTCCTCTCCCCCAGATTCTCGATCAGAAATGGCACGAGACAGGGTTACCCGCTGTCGCCTATCCTGTTTGCCTTAGTGCTAGAGCCATTTCTACGAACCGTGCAGGCTAGTGTCAACATTAAGGGACACAGGCAGTACAAAACCCGGGCACATGATTCCAGACCCGTACTGTCCGGGGAAATCCTGTACAGGTGGCAAACCTAACCACAGTGCTGGGAGCTTTCTGTCTGTGGTCACTAACTTCAAGGAGGTGTGATTACTGTGTGTCTAAAACCCCTCAGGACCAATCAGTTTCGTTTTCCAAACCATCACTGCCCTGTATTGGCTCTGTGGCTACAGCAGAGAGGCAGGAAACAACATGCAAAAATCGAAACTAGACACTACAGGTACATTATATGATTGATTTTTAATCGTTTTTAAAAGGAATCAGTTAACTATTATGTCTCTACACCCTGTAAACAGTCATTTCAGCATACATTTTTTTTTATATACAACTCCTTTAACTCACCCTTTTTGACTTTTTTCTAAAAGAAAACATGGCACACAGACCTTATGGTCTGCTATGCATTTTGGGGGAGGGGTTATAGGGGTTGGTCTGCTGGTTTTTTTTTTTTGCCAGCAATTTATGTTTTTTTTTTTGTGAATGTCACTTTTCCTGTAGCACATCCTACAGAAATATTGAAAAATAAAATTGCAGACCCTTTGGCCCAGATTCACAGAGCAATTACGCCTGTCTAACTGGTGTTAGACAGGAGTAATTTCAAATTTCGCGCGCCGTATCACTAGTTTGAATCCTCAAACCATGATACGGCGGCTTCGGGCTTCGATCCGAGAGGCTTACGTCCTCGTAAGCCTTTGGATCTACACTGCGATATTTTTGCGGCCGCTGGGAGGAGTTTGCGTCGTTTTCATGCGTCGGGATATGCAAATGAGTTTTTACGGCGGTACGAGTGTCCCTCGCAATCGCCTACGTAATTTTTTGGCTAGGTAATGTTAGAGGAGCTTTTTGCTGGTCTAACAGTGCGTAACCCATGTAAAGTATGGCCGTCGTTCCCGCGTCGATTTGAAAATATTTTTTTTTTTTTAACGTAACTCGTTCGGGAATAGGAATGTACGTAAACGACGCTACTACGACGTGACGACGTGTTTTCGCGCAATGCACGGCGGGAAATTTGCGAACGGAGCATGCGCAGTTCGATCGCCGCGGGAACGCGCCTATTTTAAATGCTTCACGCCCCCTACTCGCGCAGATGGATTGCGACGGGAGAAATACACTACGCCGCCGTTGTTTACTGGACAAAATCTACCTGGATTCCACGTAGAGCCAGGTAAAAAACGGCGGCGTAGTGTATTTCTGATACTCTACGAGAATCTAATTCTCTGTGAATCTGCCCCTTTGAGTCTGGTATGGATTTTAAGAGGGTACCTCATGCAAAAAAAACTAGATAAGAGTTAGACTTCTTTCACACTGGGATGGTTTCCAGGCACTTTAGCACTGGAATAGCCTCTGCAAGTCGTCTAAAAACCGTCTCCCATTCATTCTAGTATGTCTTTTCACACTGGAGTATTGCGCTTATGGGACGTTCCGAAAAGTCCTGCAAGCAGCATCTTTTGAGCAGGTTGGGAGTGCTGTATTAGTGCCTTAAAATGGCTTTGAAAGTGCCACAAAACTGGACTTTTTACCCTATTTTTTTGGTAAAAAGTGCCCTGCGAGCAGCCAAAAAGCAGCGCAAAAGCACAGTTTAACCACTTAAGACCCGGACCAAAATGCAGATAAAGGACCTTGCCCCTTTTTGCGATTTGGCACTGCGTCGCTTTAACTGACAATTGCACGGTCGTGCGATGTGGCTCCCAAACAAAATTTGCGTCCTTTTCTTCCCACAAATAGAGCTTTCTTTTGATGGTATTTGACGAATAGCCGCCCCCTCTTGTCGGATCGCTCCTGCAGCCGCGCGGACCGCCGCATGTACGGGGGGGGGTCCGATCGGACCCCCGATCCCCCCCAAGGCACCAACGTATATGTACCTTGATATGCCTGTCGGTGCCATTCTGCCGACGTAAATGTACATGCGGCGGTCCTTAAGTGGTTAAAGAGCGCTAAAGTGCCACAAAAACTAGCTGCGCATTAGCACTAACGGCCAATTTGTTGCCCGGGCACTGCAGTGTGAAAGGAGCTTAAGGTTCCCCAGGAAATCTATATTAGACCTTTTAGCTGAGTATTTAGCCTGGCTGGCCAGGAAACAGGGGCTGAGCATCACCCTCTATATACAAAAATAGAGCGTAATTTTTGAAAAAAATATCAATATTTTTTAGTTTTTGTTATAAGAAAAATCAATAAACTAAATTTTAGTCAAACATTTAGGCCAAAATTGATTTAGTCACATGTCTTTAGTAAAAAAAAATCGTAATAAAAAAAAAATAGCTACCTAGCGGGAACAGAGACACTAATACAGCGATCAGAAAAATGATCGCTTAGTGATGCTGGCAATAGGGAGTGAAAGGGTTAACTAGGACGGTGATCAAGGGGTTAAAACTTTATTAGGGGGGGTACGGGGGCTACCCTGAACCTAACACTAACTGACTGTCACACTGCCTGTCACACTGACACTAAATACAGTAATCATACATGTATGATTACTGCATTCAGTGACACTGTGACAGGGGGAGGGGGGGGCGATCACGGGGGTTAAATGTGTTTATGTGTAGTGTTAGTGTAGTGTAGTGTTAGTGCAGACTTACTTGTGTTGTGATCTCTCCTCAGCGGTGGTTGAAAAAAACGCAGAGGGAGAGATCACATCGCTTCCTCCTTCCTGTGTTTACACAGGAGGAGAAAGTGACAGGGCGGGCGGGCGCGCGCATTGGCTGGGAGCGATCCGGAGGGGGCGGAAAAAAAACGAATAGCCGCCCCCTCTTGTCGGATCGCTCCTTGCAGCCGCACGGACCGCCGCATGTATGGGGGGGGTCCGATCGGACCCCCGATCCCCCCCAAGGCACCAACGTATATGTACCTTGATGTGCCTGTCGGTGCCATTCTGCCTACGTAAATATACATGCGGCGGTCCTTAAGTGGTTAAAGAGCGCTAAAGTGCCACAAAAACTAGCTGCGCATTAGCACTAACGGCCAATTGTTGCCCGGGCACTGCAGTGTGAAAGGAGCTTAAGGTCCCCCAGGAAATCTATATTAGACCTTTTAGCTGAGCATTTAGCCTGGCTGGCCAGGAAACAGGGGCTGAGCATCACCCTCTGAGCCATACCACGCCGTATGCCCTTAACATGGTGATGTGCTAAGGTCCCTCCTGGCAAAGCACCATGTTTCCATGTTGATGAGAACAAGGGCCTCTTCACCACAACCCTGGTCATTTGTTGGGGGTCTGTAGGTGGGGGCTTTTTATAACCTGGAAGCCTCCTTTAATAATAAGAGACCTCCAGGTACTGTTACCCCAGTGTGAATGACTATAGGGTACAAAATAGCCCTACTCATTCACACACAAAAAAAGTCACCTAGAAATTAAGACACCAGAGTGTTTGGCAAGTCCCAAAAGAGTCACTCATTGTAAATCCATTGTCAATCATAATGCCCACCACCTAGAACTTGCCGTAAGAAAAAAAACATTGTTCTTCTGCTCACTACCTATCCCTTCGGAACACATAGCCAAATGGCAGCTCTCCAAGCTGTCATCAGCTTTTTTAAGGAAAGGGGCTAGGATAGTGGTAAAAATTATTGCCAAAATTTGGCTATGATATAACCCAATCCATTCCCCACCAATTTGCTTATTGGCTGAGAATTTCGAGTTAGATAAGTACATTGGTCGAGTGACATCAATGGTTGGTAAGGAAGTGGAGGGTGCAAGTGGCCGATGCTTCCTTGACAACCATTGATAGCTGGAAGCTGTCACGTTCATGCACATGAAGGGCCCTAAATGTTCAGGCACATACATTTCATGCAGTATTGGGTTCAGCCTCCTGTCTATGGCAATGGGGGGCAAGAGTTCCCAGGAGGTAATGAATTTCATTGCTATTGTTCTTCCTTGTGATAAGCAGAGCCAGAACATTGAAATAAACCTTCTTGGTTTTATGAGTTGAGCAGGCAAGGTTTCCAAGAGTTGGAACAAGTTGGTCAGATTGTGCTTGCTTATCTTATTGCCCTCTAATGTCCATGGGCAGTCTAAGGGTCATGTCTAACTAAATATAGCAGGGGGTTTTCAGTCAGGTCATGGCCTAACAGTTACAGTAACTAAAAATGTACATTATGGATAAAAGCGTGACACATTCAGTGAAGCTAACTATTCCTGGCGAATACTAGCAGTGGCAATGCTAATCTCTGCGATTGAATTACTAATATATGCGATGAAAGTACAGTAATCAGCAGTACTGGATATGAAATATGATACTTAGGAACATGGGATCATCACTTGCAAACACGTAGCAAAAAAATGTCAAATGATTACACTTAAAAAAGTACTTAAATCATAACGGGATGTTACAGTAACTAAAAATGTACATTATGGATTTCTTTAATGATTGGAGTATTTCCCAGTATTTCCCTGAAGCACTGTTATGTATCATCTGCAGAATTTATCACAACTATATTTTAGGAGCTAAAATTAAAATTTAAAACACTATGTTGTGAGATATGTCTATGAGGCATAGCTTCATATGACCTTTTTTTATTTTTCTCAATCCTATTTAAATCAAAACCTTTTTTCATTGCTATATTTTTAATATTTGCTGAATCATATCATATTTTCATAGTAAGGTTTCAAATGTCTTTGACATGTATGTGTGCCCTCTAGTGGCTATATGCATTACAGGGAGTCGTATATGCATTTTTGATGAACAAACATGTAACAATATCAGTTACAGGATAAAGTAAACCACCTGCATTGCTTAGTTTCTAATACCACATGTAGACCCAGTCAAAAGTAGTTTTTTTTTTACATTGACAATACTACTTTAAATGAATGTCCATACATCTTATACAAGTTTGCAGTTATGAATGTACAGCGTGGATGTTTTATCTTCATACTATGAACACTCTGTCTTTGTGAAGCATGCTAATGCCATTCTTTGGAAGATTAATGACAGTGATGTTAGGACAGCAAAGTTTGATGGACTGTATGTCATTGGCCATTTCTATTTCACCCAAGCGCCCCAAGGCCTATTATTAATAACTAGGCTAATAAAAGTAAAGGTGGTGTACTAAGATGCCAAACTAGATTGCAACCAAGAGGATCAGTTTTGATTAGGACTGTACTATAGGATTACCTTGGTCCACAAAAAAAATGCATCATGCCCTGTTTTATTTATGTGTGGGATTAGACTATAAAATAGTAGTCTAAAATAATATAAAATTAGTCTTTTATATTGAAAAACAAGTTTTCTGTAAAGAAGTTTTTATTTAGATTTTTCATTCTAACATATGGCCCCTTCAAAGTCCCATTTGTTTTTATGTTTTCCTTTCTACATCATAAAATTATAGCCTATTGTAATATTTTTTTTTGAGTAAAAAAAGTATTTTAGTAAAAAATAAAAGTAAAGCAAAACTTCACTCTTCCTGATAGCATCATAACACATTTACTTTCAGATATTAAAGTCTCATTTTTTTTAAAGCGGTAGTAAACCCGCTGACTTTTTTTCTTCTTTACACCTGTAGGGGAAAAGGCATAATGAGCTAGTATGCAACGCATACTAGCTCATTATGAAATACTTACCTTAGAACAAGGCGTCGGTGTTCGTCCCGGTCCACGCCGAGGCAGCTGACATTTCATCTTGACATGTCTTCTAGGTATCACATGCGCGTGGGAGACTTCTTTCCGGCAAGGTCCGGAGGCTACCGGGCCTTAAGCCGAAAATCCCCTGTGCGCATTCGCCGCTGCATTCAGTGGCTCACTGCGAAGGGAATATCTCCTAAACCATAAAGGTTTAGGAGATTTTTTTTTACCTACAGGTAAGACTTATTATAATATTACCTGTAGGTAAAAGTAAAACAAATAACTGTACTACCACTTTAAGTAACAAACATCTCATACTTACCTGCTCTGTGCAGTTGGTTTTGCACAGAGCAGCCCCAATCCTCCTCTTATTGGGTCCTTCTTTGCTGCTCCTGACCCCTCACTCCTATTGAGTTCCACCAAAGCAAGAAGCCTTCTATGGTGGCACCCATGCAGAGTCACAGCTCCATGTATCCATTCAGACATGGAGCCCTGACCGGGCCTTGCCCCCTTTCCCTCCTGATTGGCTGACTGACTTTGATTGACAGACACAGGAGCCAATGGCACTGCTGCTGTGTCTCGGTCAATCAGGAGGAGTGTCCCGAATGGCGGAGGGACTCGTGGACATTGCTGGAGAGAGATGGAACTCAGGTAAGTAATTAGGGAAGCGCTCGGGAGGCTGCTACACACAGAAGGAATAGAATGCATTAAGATAAAAAAAAAAAAAAACTTCTGCCTTTACAACAACAATGGACTATATATTTTTCACCAAGTAGGTCAGTAAGTGAATCGGTTTAAGCAGGCTATTATTATTATTATTATTATTATTATTATTATTATGTAATGAGTAAATATGGCCCTTCACTTTCTAGTGGGCAGCCCAGGATGAGCAGTATACTGTATGCTTTGGGATATTATTACACACTTGCTTCAAAAATGCTTTTACATGAAACAATCTTGGTTCACATGAGATTGGATTTATACAAATGATGCACCCTCAAGATGACTGTAAATGTGTGCTTTTCACACACATATAATCCATTTTTGTGATGAAGCAGCAATATAAAATTGAGATTTATTTAAGGCATTAGCAAAAGGGTTTATGTGGGATGTGTTGGGCTTATTTACATGAAAAGAAAGGTGACATCATCTCTGATAAAGTTTCTCTGTGGGGTTGAACATTTCCTATTTAAAATATCCCATTACTGAGGTCGTTTACACTAGGAACGATCGTCCGAGACACAATGAAATTCTGATTCCCGTTGCTAGAAAAGCACTCAGAAATGAAACTCTTTATTAAACAGTTCTCCAGTGAGAACAATGACTTTAAGTAGGTCTATGAGTTAAGGAGGAGCTAATTCCTAAAGCAGCGTGGGCTTTGTTTATTGGGAAATAGCTGCCTGTTCAACTCTTATTACTGCTGGTTGCTTGAGAAACCAAGCAGAGAAAAATACTGGTAGTTAAAGCCTAGCAGTACCCAGGACAGTGCTAATAAAGTGTAACAAAAACTGCCATCGTTTCTTAAAAGACAAAGTTCCTAAGGCATACAGGATACAAAGCTCAGCAAACAGAAAAAAAAAAAAAAGATTTATTCTCCATTCATTATGCCTTGAAATTGGTTTTGTGTGATCGCAAATGCTTTATTAAAACAGGCACACCGAATACTTTAATACAGTTCTATTAATAATGTGTTACTTAGTTTCCAACTGTGTCTGTTTAATAAAGTACACTTCTCTGCTCAGTGGTAATTATCAATAATAGTTAATGAAACTTTTAGAATGGGCTTTATATTCTTTAGTGTTTTCTGTAAATATATATTGCTCAGTAGACATAAGGGAATTCTCTTCAAATATTGCTGTATATTACTAGTTCTCATGGTGGATCAGGAAATCTCTTAAGCACCCATATAACACCAGCTTTAGACACTGAAATGTTACAAATCTTTTTGTGTTACTTTAGCCTTTTCAGGCAGAAAGAAGTTTTCACTGGTAATCTTTGTTTCCCATGTGAAAAAGTCAAACTGACTTAAAGGCCAGCTCAATTCTAAAACAGTGTTTTAGTTGTATGACATGCTGACTTTTTACATTTCCTTAAGACCCCAAAATAATTTATACACATCAGATTTCTCAATTCATCCCAAATACAGTGGCCATTACAAAACCAAATGATGGTACACACAATCACCCCTAAATGTGTCTCTCTAAAACCTCTTAGAAAATGGAAGAAAACTTTAAATGCTGTATAGTCATTTAGTATAGCACAAAGATCCAAGGTCCTCAATAGCAAACACCCTAGGTAAAGTTGTCCCCTAAATCAGCGGTAAACTCAAGTATTACCATATAAGAAAACATTGGCTTTTGATTACCTTTTTTTGATTCTTTGCCTTAAAGCCAGCGTCTTGGCTGCCATTCTTCTTCTTCAGTTGGCGACCCTGCCTATTGATTTTCTTCCATGCCATATACTGAAACAGGGGTAATCTCAAACACACCATTTGCCTTTCCAAGCAGAGAATATGAGATTGGAGACAGTGGTGTTGTTTTAAAAAGGGGAGCATATCTAACTTCAAAGTATATTTTACTTTGAAAGGTGAATTTTTACTTATCTTAGTAATCAAAGTGAACCAATGAATTGAAAATTCTCTTTGCAAGCAATACTCAAACGTGCACAAGGAAAATAAAAGAAAGGATTTTGAGTGCCCATACCTGGATAATTAAAGTCAGCATAAGTTTGCCTCAATCAAGTGTATAAGCTAAGTGAAATTTTAATTTGTGTATTTTTCAATCCCCCTGCAAGAAGTACTGATGATCAAACAAAAAAGAATTGTTCAAAACATTTTTTTAAGCACTTGAGTAGAAACCTGGCATGCATCCTAGTATCTAGGACACTGCATGTACGAGTAAGAGAGCATATAAATAATATTAAAAAGGGCCTAAAAACACACAGGCCCGGATTCACAAAGCACTTACGCCGTCATATCTCGAGATATGCCACGTAAGTGCAAATATGTGCTGTCGTATCTGTGCGCCGTGCCCACAAAACTAGATACGCCTTAAAATAGACTTAATTTGTCCGACCTAACTTGCCTACGCCGGCGTATCATGGGCGCATATTTACGCTGGATGCATCTGGCGCACCCATTGATTTTGTATTCAATTATGCAAATTAGGGAGATACGGCAATTCACGAACGTACTTGCGCCCGACGCTGGCTATGCGCACCGTGTGTAAGTTGTACATCCGGCGCAAAGTTATTCCCTATAAAGCAGGTGTAATTCAGCAACAGACGTGCACAGGTCAGCTGAAGAGCAGCTTCAGCAGCACCGTTACGGACGAGCTGAGCAACCACACTTGCAGGACAAGACATCTGTATGACAACGTGCCAGGGGCAGCCATGGTCACACAGGGACGTAGGAGGGCACGGGAGAGGATATACCAAACGCGCATGAACGTCTTTGGCATGGGGGAATCGGAGATGTATCGCATCTTCTGATTCAGCCCTGATGCCATCCTGGAATTAGCCACAGCCCTGCATGATGAAATTACCAGCCAGACGGGACGCTCACATGCAGTGCAGCCACTGGTCAAGGTACTGTCAACACTCCATTTCCTTGCCAGTGGATTATTTAACGTACAAGTGGAGTTTTATCTGGGATGTCACAATCCACCATGAGCAGATGTGTGCACCGGCTTGTCCATGCAATCCTCACACGCATGTCCCACCACATCATCAAACCCTCCCACGAGCATCTGCGGCAGAAGGCAATGCAGGATTTCTACAGAATTGCCAGATTCCCACGCACCGTTGGGGCCATTGATTGCACACATGTGGCACTACGGCCCCCCCGTCCCACAGAGCACATATACCGCAATCGTAAGCAGTGGCATTCCATCAACATACAGGTGATAGCCGATGCCCAATGCCTCATATGGCACGTCCATGCCAAACACCCAGGGGCCAGCCACGACAGCTACATATACCGTCAAAGCACCATCCAGCTGGCTGGTTGGTGAGTGACATGGGAGTCAGGCATGACTGTCCGACCCCATGATGCAGACATCACGAGGGGCACATGCATTGCTAACATCCTCCTGTCTTTCCCTTCCAGGTGACTCGGCATATGCACTTGGGCCCCATCTCCTGACTCCATACCGGGATCCCCAAACCAGAGGAGAGAGAAGATACAATGCTGCACACATACGCACCCGTGCAGTTGTGGAGTGCACATTTGGCATCCTGAAGTCCCGTTTCCGATGCCTTGATAATTCCAGGGGGGGCCCTGTTGTATTCCCCAAACTTTGTGTGCCAGATGATCAGTGCATGTTGCGTGCTGCACAACTACGCCATGAGAAAGGGCCTGGAGATTGACATATGTGATGACCTGACCCCCCAACCACACAGTCCCCCCCTAACCGAGGCTAACCCATCTGCTGAGGGAACAGCAGTCAGGAGTTGCCTCGTGGAATGCAACTTTGCACATTAAACACACACATTCATCGTGGCACATGGACAATGCACGCATGCACACCACTGCCGTCCCTAGCTCACACACACCACATCCACCTCACATTGGTTTAGCCCAAGGCCACCGCACGGGACTTGGAAGCAGCAAAGCCACGCCAAGGCACCAATGATGTTGCTGTCCATTCATACCACATTCACATGGTCGTGGGGATAACATATCCCCGACGACCCAGGGTGACACGTATTGCTGGCAGGAATGTCACCCACACATTCACACACCAGTCTCACTGTAGCCTGCACTACTGACAGTGTGCAGTCACAAAAAAAAAACGGATCATGCCATTGGCCGACATGGCATGCCCTTATAGGAGGACGGCACATCCTTCTGTGCACGTCTCTCCAAAAAAAAGCTCATAATCTCAGCAAACAAAAAAATAGCACTCATTTGCCCTACCGTGGGCCAGGCATGGTGCCACGGCTCTGGCTCCTCAGTTGTCTGGAGGGAGCCTTGGGTGGGGGGGTGGGGCATCAGGAGGAGGATCATCCCCTCCTCTGTCAATCCTGACAGTTGCTGGCTGCCTGTCCTCTAATGCAAGGGCAATGCGGGTGAGGACAGAGTTTGTCTGAGTCTGCATCTGCAGCTGGCGGGTGGTGGTGTGCCGCTGGTGGCGCCTCGCCTGCCTCCCCTCTGCCTCGATGGCAGCAGTGTTGGCCTATACAGCCACTGCCAGGCTCCTCACCTCCGCCACGAGGCCTGGTGTTGTGGCCTGCAGCTCCCCAATGCAGGTCACCATAGCAGCGCAGTTCCCACTTACATCCTGCAGGCTGTCAGAGATGGAGCTGCTCTGCTTAGCCTGTTGTGTGAGGCACTGCTGCACAGCCAATGTGCATGCAGCCTGGTTCTGGGCCGAGGAGGCCAGGCTGTTTGCCACACGGCGCAGGTCACCAGCTAATAGCACCCATATGACGTGTCTGCCGGGCCTGCTCCCTCTGCAGCCCTTCTTGAAGGGCTCCAGGTACACCCCTGGTCTTCTGTAGAGCCTTCCTGGGGGAAGGAAAGGTTTGTGTCTGTCCAGATGGGGTAGACCTGGAGGGGGTAGACCTGGAGGGGGTAGCCCGGGAGGGGGTAGACCTGATGGGTGGGAAGGTGTCTGAGGGTCCAGGGATGGTGGAAGCCTCCTCATAATAGACGCATTCCTCCAGGTGAAGATCCACTGGCTCCTCCACAACGATCTCAAGATGAAGAGGTGTGGGTACTCCCCTCCACCAATACTACTGGGCTCCCCAGGGGGGTCAGAATGAGGCACAGGATGTTCCGGGGATGGTGTGGGTCGAACACCAGCATCAGACGCCCCTGCTCCCTCCAGCACATCTGTGGATGACACAAAAAATTCACATGTTGGTGGACCCACACACTTGTCACATGTTCCCTTCCACCCCCTCACATGCTACACACCAAATGGAGGATAAAACACACTTACCTGTCCTCAAGTCCTGCTCACCGGAGTCAAAGCCCTCCATGCCCTCTACCTGCTCCTGCGCCAGACACCTGGCGATGACCTCCTCCTCATCGGTCAACCGCAGAGATGAGGCTCGTCCTCCTCCCGTGCCCCTGGTGTGCCTCTTCATACTGGCCAGCTTATCCTGGACCCGACGTCTCATATCATTAATCTTCTTACTGATATCGTCAGGCGTCCCGGTCTCATGCCCAATGGCATTGACATCCAGAGTGATCTGCTCCAGGATCTCCCTCTTACATGCCCTGCTGGTCCTGGCACTGTGGGCACCATGGAGGTACACATCATATTTGGCTATTGCCGATAACAGGATAGCCCTCTCCTCCTTAGAGAAATTTCTCTTCCTCTTCTCCTTGTCCACATTTGCAGAATTGGTGCCGTTCAGGATACGCTGGGCGTAAAGCATTGCACCACGCTCGGACCATCATTTGCATAAGGTCACACCCACTTACACTTATGCTGGCTTACGCCGACGAAATTACATTACGCCGGCGCAACATTAGGAGCATTTGCTTTCTGAATTCCATGCTTGCCTCTCAATGTTGCGTCGGCGTAGCGTAACGAAGATACGATACGCCCGCATAAAGATGTGCCGATGTATGTGAATCTACCCCACAGTGTGTCCAGACAATTCAGAACGTGTCACCATCTTGACCCCATATGTTTGACATTTTGGGGGATTAAAAAAGTCTCATTCGCCTGTTAAGTCACTGTGAATCATTCTGGATTTATAAAACAAATTTTAAGACTCCTACTGGCTTGAATGTAGACTTTGATCGTAATTGTTTTATTTCGGATAGGTAATTTTCTATATTTTATTTATGGTGTATTATGTTTGCTTTTGGATCGCGAACATAGCTGCAGAGTGACGTTAATCTTTATAAAATATTTTAATAGACTAATTCCTTATTTTCAGTACCCCTATACATTTTGGAACATTTAGTGTGCATTAATAATGGTGAGATTGCTGCATGTTTATTTGTTCCATACAATTTAAATTATATCCCTTCTTGCATGAGAACACAATGAATGACTTTTATGATTAAGACGTCTTTGATGTCTATTGTAATTGTTGATTGTATTTGTCCCCGTGTTGCCTGTAATCAGGCAGGACACGTGTTGCGGTGTTCACCTCTCTGTCCAGGGAGACTAAGCCAATTAGTGTCAGGTTGTCATGGTATTGAGTATTTAAATGAGGGACGTCGACGTGACTATAAAGCCGCTGATGAAGTCCCACGCATGGACGTAATGCGTAAGGGGGAGAGTCACGTCTGATGTCTTTTCCGTTTGAAACTTACAGCCATGCTCATATGCCTGCACTTGGTTTAAGTGTTTTTTTAACTTTTTTGGCAATAAATCTTTTCAAACAGTGAGCACTACATTCTTCTTTTATTATTTATACATGTCCTGAGGAGAGATAGTTTATGTTAACATCACCAGATCGCTGGATGTCTGTATCCCATATTGTGGGAAATTGCTGAGTGACCTTTTCATGTTGAATCAATGAGGTGAGAGGCTAGAGCTGTCTGTGGTGGATGGGCTGTACCATATAATGTTCTTGTCTGTCATCAAGCACCTTACACTTGAAAATATAAGAAGCAGAGGGAAGAGGTATTCCCAAAAAATAATTCTTCAGAGAGGAACTACCAGTATTTTTTAAAACTAAAAATCTTTATTAAAGATTTCACATAATACTTACAACTAGTAGATATATAAATATACCAACCTCCACCACATACATCTAAAAATAGACAATTGTCTTAGGGACACAGGTGGTCACCACAAACAAACATACAGACCTCTCAGATATCATGCATAGGTAATTCTCTTTATTCAGTCCTGATTCAGATGTAATAAGGTAGAAGCAGAGGGCAGTCCGATCAATGCGCAAAACTGGATGATTGTCTCCAATCGGGTAGACTGGGACTTAGTAATGCCCACCTTACACACAGCATATGGTTTCGTAATGTACAGTCCACGTAAATTTGACACAGGGTTGTTTTTTTTTTTTTTGTTCCAATAATTTTTATTGAACCAAAAGATAACAATACATAGCATACAGTGCAATGAAAACAGGCAGAAGATAAGTATAAATGCGGACGCAGCTGCTACTACAAAGAAGTTGAGTATATAACAAACATATGAAGTCGTATAATATAACATTTGCAAATAACGTTCCAGACCGATCGTTTACGCACGTGATGGTAGGTCACGTAGGGAGCATATGGAATTGGACCAAGTAAAACAACCAATAGGGCTTGAGGCCCACCTCCTACGGCCTGGATATGAAAGATCACATATTGATGTTGTCTAACGACAGAAGACGTGGCGTCAGTACCAGTCGGGAGGAGTGAGGGGGTGAAGGTGTGTACTAGGGTGAGCTATACAGGGGCCTCGGAGCATAGGACCTTGAGGGTCCTCGGCATAATTGTAATGTAGGAACCATGGAGGGAAATATATGTGGGAGGGCAGAGCGGTTGTCCCAGGTAGGGGGGGGAGGGTGGAGGGGGGTTCTAGGGGGGTCTAGGGGGGGGCGGGATCCTGTGGTTGGGGAGGTGATCGGGAAAGCGAGGGTTCCCCTCACAGCTCTCGGACAACTCCTAAGAGATTAACTGTTTGTATTCATCAGTCGAGGTAAAGTGTATCCAGCTAGCCCAGGAGTTAGTGTATTTAGAGGGTGTGTCCTTGGGGGTATGTTGGAGTGGTGGAGCAGAAATTGCTGTGGTGGTGGAGCAGAAAAGATCTAAGTCATAGGTCATTAGTGAATTGATGATGCAATGGACTTCAGTCCAAAACGGCTGTATTTGAGAGCATGACCACTATATGTGTAGTAGGGAGCCCGGTTCGGTTCCACATTTCCAACACAGAGGGGTAGATGACATGTAGGCGCAGGGGAGTTTTGTACCATCTCGAGAAATCCTTGAAGGCATTTTCTTGAGCGTGCACATTGACTGTCCCTTTGTGAATGCAGGAAAACACAGTCTCCCAGTTCTGGTCTGTTAGATCAACTGAGAGTTCCGCTTCCCATTTTTGGCTGGCCCAGTTGTCTTTAGGTTTGCAGACAGGGAAAAGTAGAGTGTAAGTAAGAGAGACAAGGTGGGTCAAAGAGTCGGTGCTCGCGCACAACGTTTCAAAGGGGGTGAGTTTGCGAGACCAGTTTGGTTTTGGGCGTGGGTTGTCAAAAAAGTGTCTGAGTTGAACATAAGTCCAGAATGGGAATGATTGATTCCTCATCCTGGACATAAGGGTTTCATAGGAAAGCAGACGATCGTTTTCGAAGAAATGTTGCGCACGCATTTGGGCGTGGGGCCAAATTTCTGTTAAAAAGGTGCGGGAGAGGCCAGGAGTGAAATCTGGGTTGCATCTAATCGGGGTCATAGGGCCCAGCATAGAGGAGATCTGGTATTTGGAGCAAGCTACTCTAAAGGTTGTCAGCGTCGGGGTTATGAGGGGGTGAGTCTGACAGGAGGGGGGAGTGTTGTTTGTCGAGATCCACAGAGTGCTGGCCAGAGGAATAGGCGAGAATGCGTGTTCCAGCTGCACCCATTTTTGGAGGCAAGGTGGACATTCCAGTCGATAATTCTCGACAGGTGACATGCTTGATAATATTTAAATAAGTCAGGGAGACCCAGGCCTCCTTTCAACTTGGGGATCGTGAGTTTGTCGAAGCTTATTCGAGGTCTAAGCCCATTCCAAATAAAATGTGTACATGCTCATCGGTAAGTTGAGAAAAAAGCCAGAGGAAGTTTGATTCGGACCGTTTGAAACAGATAAAGAAGACGGGGTAGGATGTTTATCTTAATAGCAGCTGCTCTACCGAACCATGAAAATATGCCAGCAGACCAGCTTTTAAGATCTTTTTGGACATTTGTAGCAAGGGGAGGTAGTTAGCAGAGTATAAATCTGTATAAATGTGTGTTTTTAGGTTTGTTAAGTAGTTGAAAGTCGTGAGGTCTGCTAATAGGTTAGGTAGAGTCGTTATAGGTGCTGTCAGAAAAAGAAGGATGTCATCCGCAAAGGCCGCCACTTTGTGTTCGCGGCTGTCAATGTTAATTCCCTTGATATCCGGATTGGACCTAAGGCGTCGCAGGAGGGGTTCAAGTGTGAGGACAAAGATAAGTGGTGAGAGAGGACAACCTTGGCGGGTACCATCAGTAATGGAGAAGGCATTCGACAGGTGGTCCTTCACACGGACCTTGGCTGTGGGATTGGTATAGAGCGCGAGGGCGTAATGAAGCATACGCTGAGGGAGGCCCATAAACTTCAACGTCTCAGTCATATAGTCCCATGCCACCCTGTCGAATGCCTTCTCCGCGTCAAGGGAAAGAAGGAATCTGGTTTGTCTAGTCGATGTCAGCCAGTGGTGGATGGAGATCCCTCGCCTCCCTGCCAGGGATAAAGCCGACCTGGTCAAGGTCAATCTGTCGGGGTAAGAGGGGAAGAAGCCGATTAGCAAGCATCTTCACGTACCATTTAAGGTCTATGTTTAAGAGCGATATGGGCCTGTAATTCGTCACCAAAGACGGGTCCTTACCTGGCTTCGGGATCACGGTTATATGGGCTATCTCAGATACGCTACGCCGCCGTAAATTAGAGAGGCAAGTGCTGTATTCACAAAGCACATGCTCCCTAAATTACGGCGGCGTAACGTAAATGGGCAGGCGTAAGCCCGCGTAATTCAAAGTAGGCTGGTGTGGGCGTGTTGTATGCTAATGAATTGTGACCCCACGTCATTGACGCATTTAACGGACGGTACATGCGCCGTCCGTGGACGTATCCTAGTGCGCATGCTCAAAATCACGTCGCAAATAGTCAATGCTTTCGACGTGAGCGTAACTTACACCCAGCCCCATTCTGAATCGACTTACACAAACGGCGTAAACGAAGTGAAATTCGACGGCTGTTCCGACGTCCATACTTAACATTGGCTGCGCCATCTTTTTGTTGCTTTATCTTTGTGCCTAAAAAACGCCTTACGTAAACGGCGTATCTTACTGCGACGGCCGTGCATATGTTCGTGAATAGGCGTATCTAGATAATTTACATATTCTAGGCGTAAATCCCCTAGCGGCCAGCGTAAATCCGCAGCTAAGATACGACGGCATCTGAATCTGGCCCAGGATCTTTATTGAAATGGTGCCTACAGATAAAAGTGATATACTTGCAGAAAATGTAAAACAAAGTACAATGTTTGTGTTTCCAATCATTTATTTACCAAAAAAGTCAATAGATGTCACGGTGTACTATGGCCTAAGTATCAGGTACTTCCCCCATTAGCAGATATTACTTACACTAGGTGTTTTGCATAGCTGCTCACTAATCTCTGATATTGACTTGGTGAAATTCTTGACCATTCTTCCAATCAACAGTGCTTCAATTGCAAGATGTGTCCTTGCATGTGTCCAAATCCTCTTAAAACATTTTAAGATAAAAAGCAAACGTAGCACTCTTACTAGTCAGTCCATAATCCATCACCTCTTCTTTAAAAGCCATATCTTGGTGGATTTTTTTGTCTGCTTTAGATCATAACCATGTCACCTTTTGATTTGCAAGACTTGTAATATCTTATCAAATTAGGAGCAATATTATCTCTGATTGTAAGCCTAGTACACATGAGTATTTTTTTTTTCCATTCAACCAAGCAGGGCTGAATAAAAAAAAAGGCAGCTCAGGAGGAGCTGCTGTACTAACTAGCCAATGTTAATACAACGATCTCTACTACTGTGCTATTGTGTTCTGGCAGGGGGATGACCCCCCACCAGAACACTCCGGTCAGCGCTTTCAGTCATTGGCTAGGAGTGCTGATCAGGAGCTAATTTGCAGACCTTTTCAGTCAGGCCCCATCGACTGAAGCCACCCGACATTCAGCCCATGTGTATTAGGCTTAAGGAAAGCTGATAGGGATCATCAATGTCATGCAGTAGCACTTAGCCCAAATGGTGTACATTTAGAACTAAACGAATGTACGCTCCATAAAAATGTCTTCAACTCAGCTACATGTCTCCATAGCCTACACAGATAACAATAAATTACCATTTGGGATATCCTGTAGAGCGCAGAAATTATCGTATTTATCGGCGTATAACACACACTTTGCGCGTTATACGCCGATATCATGTTATACCAGCAGGGGGCGGGGATCAGGGACCTGGCCCTGGAACAGCGCTCTCTGCATAGTCTGAAGTTGAAAAAAAAAAGTCACTTGCCAGCCCCACCGCTCTTCCTCTGTCAGTGTCATTGTAAAACGAAGCTTGTAAATGTCTCTATAGCTCCGTTTTTTTCAGGCTGCTCTCCTCCTCCTCTGAGTGTAGCTTTGATTGGAGAAGGAGAGCAGTCACATGCCCATCAGAGGAGAGCAATCATGTGAGCAGGTCAGTGAAAAAAAACGGAGCTATTGAGGAAAATGGAAGCTTTGTTTTGCAATAGGAGAAACAGGAGGAACAGTGTGGAAGGTGCTGACAGTGATTTGTTTTACATAACTGTAGAGAATGCTGGCAGCACAGTCCCAGGAGACTGGGGGTCTCCTGGGAGTGCAGGGGGCTGTGTACTGGATGGGGGATGTATAATGGATGGGGGCTGTATACTGGGAAGGGGGGAATGTATAATGTATGGGGGGCTGTGTACTGGATGGGAGATGTAAAATGGATGAGGGCTGTATACTGGGGAGGGGCGATGTATAATGGATGGGGGGATGTATAATGGATGGGGGCTGTATACTGGGGAGGGGGGAAATGTATAATGTATGGGGGGATCTATAATGTATGGGGGGGCTGTGTACTGGATAGGGGGATGTATAATGGAGGGGGGCTGTAGACTGGATGGGGGATGTATAATGTATGGGGGGCTGTGTACTGGATGGGGGATGTATAATGGAGGGGGCAGTATACTGGATGGGGGATGTATGATGTATGGGGGGCTGTGTACTGGATGGGGGATGTATAATGGAGGGGGGCTGTATACTGGAAGGGGGGGTGTATAATGGATGGGGGGATGTGTACTGGATGGGGGGGATGTGCACTGGATGGGGGAGGCCGTGTACTGTAAAGGGTGCTGAGAACATTTTTTCCTTAAACTCCCCTCTTAAAATTGGGGTGCGTGTTATACGCCGTCGCGTGTTATACGCCGATAAATACGGTAAGTAAAATACAATTTGGCTTTTTTTTATGTTTAGCCATCCTATATAATACTTTTAGCCAACAAAATCAACATTTATATTATAATACTAACAAAACCACATATAAAACAATATGAAGCAGCGCTCCTTAATTGGAATGACACTTGCTATGATATGAAAAGTCCAAAGTTCATATAAATAAATGATGGAAAAAGAAGTTAATCCCAAGATGATCCGTGAAAAGGAAAGAGAGGATGTATCTCTCAAACACCATAAGATTCTTTTTGACCACCACCACCACGTGCAATAGCTGAATGAGACTCTTACCAGACAGCGCTGGATATAAAGCGTTGTATTGTAATACACAGCCTGAGAGAAAAATCCAAATTCACTCCTCTTATGGATATCAACTCACATGTGAGGAAACAAAAAAAGCAGATGGTGGCACATAGCGTAATTCCGTAGGGTTTATTATAAAAAAATCACATAAAATGTAAGAAATACACTTACAATTTCAGTAAAATCATTCGGCATATATCACATACATTGTGATCGTTCATCACCGCAGCTGGTCTTTGGCGGAGGTATTCAAAACAGCGAATACCTCATAGGAATGACTTCATCTGTGGACAGATGAAGTCATTCCTATGACGAAACGCGTCTGGGTTGGTTGAGACAACTGTCAATCTAAGTGACGTCATCACGCTACTAGGCGTTGGCGTGTGAGAACACAGCGGGACCTAACCAACTGGGTCAGGCGGCGATCGCTGTTTTGAATACCTCCGCCAAAGACCAGCTGCGGTGATGAACGATCACAATGTATGTGATATATGCCGAATGATTTTACTGAAATTGTAAGTGTATTTCTTACATTTTATGTGATTTTTTTATAATAAACCCTACGGAATTACGCTATGTGCCACCATCTGCTTTTTTTGTTTCCTCACATGTGAGTTGATATCCATAAGAGGAGTGAATTTGGATTTTTCTCTCAGGCTGTGTGTTACAATACAACGCTTTATATCCAGCGCTGTCTGGTAAGAGTCTCATTCAGCTATTGCACGTGGTGGTGGTGGTCAAAAAGAATCTTATGGTGTTTGAGAGATACATCTTCTCTTTCCTTTTCACGGATCATCTTGGGATTAACTTCTTTTTCCATCATTTATTTATATGAACTTTGGACTTTTCATATCATAGCAAGTGTCATTCCAATTAAGGAGCGCTGCTTCATATTGTTTTATATGTGGTTTTGTTAGTGTTTATTACCTGCCTTAGGACAGGTTATAGTAGCAGCTCCAGCAGTTATTTGCTTGACAAGTGAGGGAGGTGTATTGTAGATCTACACACTCTCACTTTGTGGGTTTATTATTGTGCTCTAAACTTATAGTTTTATTTATTATTATAAGTATTCTCTGTCTTCCTGAAGCGCTGGGTTTTTTGGGAAGGGCCACCGTGATTTACTTTGAATAATTTATATTATAATATTTAGTAAATGTTTGAAAATCATAAAAAGCCCAAAGCTGTAGTGAGATTGATATTAGATAAATTGTGTGATATTATGTGAGCAAGCAGATAGAATGGACATAATCATTTTATTTAGGGCTGTGCAAATTAACTTTTAATTAATCGATTAATCTTTAATTTTTTTGATCGATCAAAATCTTTTTGATCGATTAAAATTCTTTTGATTGGTACTCCCCTCTCTGCCGGCTTCTGGGCCTACAGGGAGTTCCGTCAGAGGTTCGGTAACTGGCAGGGCTTGCCGTGTCCATCTGAAGGGCTCCTTTGCTGTGCCTTCATATCTGCATGCCGACAGTTAAAGGACTGTTACAGGAGAGACGCTTTAATCTTAAAATGTGCAGAGGGGTTTTCACACGCAAGGGCTGTTTCACTTCCCTCTATCACTTCCCTCTATCACTTCCCTCTATCACTTCCCTCTATCAACCTGGGATTCTACAACCATCCACTGGGAGTTCCCTTCATGGGACATCTACATGCCGACGGACTGATGTTAACCACTCCTCATCTGAATTCAGCAGTGGTATCGTTGTACACATTTTTATACCAGTATCATACTTAGCTACATTTTTTTATGACTGCTTTTGCTACCGTTTGGTATTACTCACACCATTTTTACAGTTTATGTAGCTACATCGATTTTATCTCCAGTACAATATTTATTTTGTTACCTACTTGAAGACTATAAAAGTTGTAATGCTATTCCCATCGAGCGCTGCTTTTGTGTGTTTTTTTTGTATCCTGCTATCCATTTTTCCAGGTAGCTGCACTGGGAATCGGCCTGCAAGGAGATCAGCTAAAAGTACCTGTAGTTGGATCTGTATGTGCGTTATAATTAATCGAAATTAGTCGATTAATCGATTAAAAAGAAAAACGATTAATCGAACACAAAAATGTTGATCAGTAACAGCCCTAATTTTATTGTATGTAGTGATAATTTTTATGGTTATAGTACATTATAGGTTAGTAGCAAACTGGTTATCCTCCCTCAAGGCTTAATATTTAGATGATACGGGCCAGATCCAAATAGAAATCAGAGATACACTACGCGCCGTACCTTACCTGGTGTAATTTTGAATCCTGAAAGATTTTGCACCGTAAGTTACGGCTGCGTAGTGTATTTCTGGCGGCGGAATTCAAATCGCCGATTAGGGGGCGTGATTCATTTAAATGAAGTGCGTCCCCGCGCCGATCGAACTGCGAAATTTTCCGCCTTCGCAACGACGTTATTTTTTTTACTAGCGTAAATTAAGTACATTCCTATTCACGGACGACTTACGCAAAATTTAAAAAAAAATCTAATTTCGACGCGGGAACGACGGCCATACTTAACATGGCAAGTCTAACTATAAGCCGCAAAAAATCAGCTTTAATTATACGCCGGGAAAAGCCGACTAGAGACGCCGTAAGAGAATGCGACGGCCGCACGTACGTTCGTGGATCGTCGGAAATAGCTCGTTTGCATACTCGACACGAAAAACGACGAGAACTCCACCCAGCGGACGCCAAAGTATTGCATCTACGATCCGGATGTCGGATCAAACCCAGGTGCCGTCATATCTTGGTTTGAGGATTCAAACTAAAGATACAACGCGGGAACTTTGAAAGTACACCGGCGTATGAGTAGATACGCCGGCGTACTCTCTCTGTGGATCTGGCCCTACATGTTTGGTTTAAGAATAGGCAAAATAAGCACAGGGCACTGTAGGAGAAAAATTATGATTTATATTGCCTCTAAAACATGGTTTTAAATTCTGTTGTGAACCGCGTAGGAAATAATTAGAAGCGTAAAGATCATTAGCTGGTTTTAAATGGTTCATAATGCTTAAAAGCAAAGTTGCAATCTATTAAAAATTATATTTGCTTTTTTGTTATTTAGCTGTTTGTTTGTTTGTTTGTTTGTTTGTTTGTTTTTTCTGAAGATTTAATGTACTGAATATATTACCAGTGGTAGGAATGTGAGAAATGTAATTAAACATAAAGGGGGAAAAACTCAAACACGAACAGATAACCAGTATTTCTAGAATACAACCTGGGGCTGATTTATTAAATGAATTGAGCCTGATTGATTTTCACAATGACAGTTCCCTTTGCAAGATGCATTACTAAACTATAATACAAGTGTGCTGCACTACTAATCTCAAAATTATAAATGTGCTATACCATGCAAAACAACAAGTGCTGACTTGATCATAATAATGTCCTTCATCTATATCAAGTGTTAAAGAATACATTAATGACAGTTCATCAAAAGTTTGAAATTTAAATCCCCAACATTTCGTAACCTTCTAAATCACTTCTTCCCAACCATATATGATATACAATATACACATGTAAAATTACATCCAACTTGGTTCTCTTTAGTCAATGTCTTGTGCCAGGGTCCACCGTGAACCTGTAATGTGGCCTCCCACTCACTAGGGTACTCATGTCCTGTTGGGTATTCCTCCAGGGTAATAGGGTGCTGGTCTCTTCAAACAGCATCTTACTCATGCAATATATGGTTAATCCTATACCATGTTAAAATAGAGAGGATGCCCCCAATAGTATAATTTTGTATTGTTATAATTAAAATACTACTTACATTAATAAAAATACTACATTCATTCTTAGGGGTACCGTTCTTCCTGGTTTGATGTCACTTCTGGTCTCTGATCCCTCAGGTTTCCGCCCTACAAGTGATGTCATGTACCACATGGCTTCATCAGGGAAAACCTATATAACGGTGTATATCTACTTTGAAAAAAGTAAGTGAATACTGTAAAGATTTGTTTACTTTGAATACCCATTTAGGCCTCATGCCCACTGGGAATTTTTACAGCTGCTGTTTTTGGCATCAGATTTTTTAAACTCCCCTGCATGTTATTCTTAGTGTTCATGCACACATAGGCTTTTATCTGCATTTTTCGGCAGGAGAGTTTAGTAGCCGAAAAAAAAACCCTCTGCCAGTGCGTTCTGGAGCAGCAGCATTTTGGCAGGATAGCTCCTAAACTTTACAAAATGCTGCTAAACGCCAGTGTCCAGAGTTTAGTAGAGTTTTTATTCTTTACGGAAACCGCCGGCATCCTTAACCACTTCAGTCCCGGAAGATTTTACCCCCTTCCTAACCATAGCACTTTTTACAATTTTGCACTGCGACGCTTTAACTGACAATTGTGCGATCATGCAATGCTGTACCCAAACAAAATTTGAATCCTTATTTTCCCACAAATAGAGCTTTCTTTTGGTGGTATTTTATCACCTCTGCAGTTTTTATTTTTTATGCTATAAACAAAAAAATTGCAAAAGATGAATATCTCAGTAACGGCAGCAGTATTTCAATGTTTTGCCACATCCATAAACATTCACATTTCAAAGTGAACAGCCCTACCTATAGAAATAAATCCAATTGTGTTTCTAGAGTCCTAAAATTCGGATTTGTTTTACTATCCTTGGTTCTTGCACACTGATACACTTCATAAGGCTATGTTCCATTACACCTGTTAAAACAAATGTGGCCATCAACCTCCTCCATACCTGCCTTCCAAAACATCTTAAAAGAGTTTGGAGCAATTTCATTATGCAAAGTAAACGACTCCAAACCCTTTTGAGTGTATAGTAAAATTGCGCTCCCCTGTGTTGCTTATAATCTAGTGTTAAAATAATTAGTTTTTACATCCTATTGCCACCTGGTGGAGTGTTTCCCTGCAACGATAATACACTCCCCTATATTGCAATCTATTATTGGAAATATATATAGATAAACGTGAAAAAACGTATTAAGTGATACACTAAATTATGTTCCCCAAAATCAAATACCTCTAGTTGAACATATATCATAAATCTATCATTATATACTGAAACCATAAATGTCATAAAAATGTCATAAAAATGTATTGAAAGTTCATAAAGTGGGTAATCCAATTATTCCCTCTTCTTTTGTGATCAAGTGTACATATACCAGTGTATTCCTCTAGGGTGTGTACAGATTGCTACTAAGTTGTCACCACTTAGTGATATCCCATCACCGTTAAAAATGGTCACTCACCACATGTTAACCAGAGCCTTTGGTTCATTAGTCAGGATAACCACTCCTATATGGATATTCCGCATACTGCCAGGTGTTTCAAATGTGGAATGCTGCCTTCTCCTATGAAAGCTCACAGAGAAAGAAGGGTGCTCCACATAGTGTAGTATATTAAAAATACGGGGTTTATTGAGTTAAAAACAGGTAAGTATTACACTCACATTTGGTAGTGCCTATGCGCCGGCACCAAGCTTCTCCAGCCGTGTATGCAAAAACTGTAGATAGGGTAACAGAGCCATATTCCTTATGGTCTCCCAACTGTCTTACAGTCTGAATGTGTGGTCGTGTCGTTCAGCAGCCTCTACGTTTCCTAATCAATGTTGCATCATTAGGAAGACTCCAAACCCTTCATGCTACCACGACACCTCTCTCCTCCACAGCAAAAATTAGTTTCAGCAGGTTCCTCCTTCTCTTGGGCGCGCTCTACCCAGATAACATACCTGGGTTTCAGATTGACCTCCCCAGGCAGTCAAATGTTTAAAGCCAATTATACTCTTCTACTTAGCAAAATCATCCTCGACCAAACAAAACACTGGTGGTCTCCAGCCCCAGACAAACAATGGATACAAATCAAACAGCATGCTCTCTCCTCTGACCTCAAAGCGCTGCTAGGAGCCTCCGTGCTTATCCACAAACTCTCCAGAAATTTTCTGGGAACAGCGCATGCTACCCTCAAGATGTGGATATCTGTTCCGAAAATTACAGGGAAAAAAAGAAACTGATTGATCCAAACACCCCACTTTCCTTGTTGCCTTTACTAATTCCAGACCTGGATATCTCCACGTGGAAAAGCAACGGTCTCAACCTAGTCAATCAACTATATGAACAGCAACATATGCTTTTTTTTCAGGACCTTGTTGGAATCTATGGCATTTTGCATAAGGACTTCTACAAATATCTACAAATACAACACTTACTATCCCCCCTAATTTAGGGTTAAGATGCCCTAATGAAACCAATTTACTCCTTCTTCTCATCTGAAAATCCGACTAAAAAAGGGATCTCCATTATATACAATGCCCTATGCACCAGAGAGATAATGGAGAAACCACCAGCCATGATATCCTGGGCACAAGACCTAGGAGTTTCCTATACAAAGCAGCAATGGTGTTAAGCACTTCAACAAGCTAGGAAAGCATCCCAAAGTGCGTGGGCTCCATTAGCCACATATGGTGGTAATGGCTGCAAATTATGGCTTTTTGGAAAGAAATATCCGATCTTGTCTCTTCCATCATGAAGATAAACTACCCGTTGCTTACAGAAACTGCCCTTTTTGGCATTGGCCTAGGTAAATGGCAGAACAAAATCCATGTCTTCATACCTCACATCCTAATAGCAGCTAGACGATCCCTGGCAAGTGCCTGGAGGTCTGATACCCAGCCTTCCTCCATCAAAGCCATCAACTTTCTAAACATGCATGCTACCCACAAACAAATGTTTATGAGATTTCAAGACAAAAATACCCATTTGCAACAAAAATGGGAGTGCTGGACTACAGGCAAAAGGAACACGGTCACATTGTGACCTTTATCGGCTCAAACTTCCAACATCCAAAGTCCATACTCTAAATTTCCACTACTGTCTGCTGAGGATAAACCATTCCTTCCCTCAACAACATCTCTAGCTCTCTTATTTCTTAAGTTACATTTCTGATCTTCCTTGTTATCTATCTTTATGTGTTCAGGTACCGAACATACAGTACGTTGAGTTATAACACAAATGTTACTTATTGCTTTGAACTTCTGTACACCTCTAGAATGTTGAATTAATGCCTCATTTTGCAATAGATGCCCCCCAAAGGGTGGTGCTCAAGAGCTGAAAAACAACATAGTACGTCTAATACATCACTACGTTTGTGTTTGTTGGGTGACAATTGTGTGCCGTTTGTATGCAAGACAAAATCCAGGCACACGCCCTTCGGACAAAAGTCTGACGCTTTGTCTGCGTAAAATCCAAACGTGTGTGCGAGGCTTTAGACAACAATCTCCCTCTCAATAACTTTAATATACCCATTAACAAATTAAGTGGTGCCAGACAACATAGATAAGGGGGACCGAAATGGGGTTAATAAATTTTTTTTTTACATATCTTTCTTCACAAATACTCACACTAAATTTAAAAATATGTCTAGGGAACCTCTGTTTAAGTCTAAAAATAAAAGCTAAGATGACACATTATTTCAGCCCTGTGTTAAAGTTTATTTCAAATCTTTTTTTCTTTATAATTTTCTAGTTTTATTTTTATCGGCTTAATTGAAATTACATTGCAAAACATGTTGCTGCATTTCAATAAGCTAATCAGGGTGAGTCAAATATGGTTTACCACTGATTGAGTCATATTGTATCCAAAAGTAAATAATGCTTGCAGAGTGGTTAACTGAAACAATGAAGTACTTATATTTTCTGTATTAATAATTCATGAGTTTCAAATTGGCCCATTTTTGGAAGAACTGAGTATAAGTTCTTATTTGTACCCTGTCAATCATAAACTGATAATCAAAGTAAATTTCAAATAAGTATTAAACTGCCAATGACTTGTTTCACTTGAAATGTTCAATTCTTCTGAATATATTAAAACCAATATTCCTGAGATGTTTGTCATAAGAGCTATAAAGACCCTTGCCTTAACCACTTCAATACAGGGCCAAATAAATGAAAAAATACCAAATAATTTTTGTTATAAAATTTTGCAAACAGGTAATTTTTCTCCTTCACTGATGTGTGCTGATGAGGCTGCACTGATGGGCTCTAATAACCAGCACTGATAGGCAGTGATAGGCATCACTAATGGACATTGATAGGCAGCACTGATGGGCACTGAGAAACAGCACTGATGAGGAGGCACTGATTACTAATGGGCACTGTTTGGCATCACTCATGGGCACTGATTAGAAGCACTGGTTAGCAGCACTGATTGGCATTGATAGGCAGCACTGTTGAGGCTGCACTGATCATCAGGACACTGATAATCAGTGCCCTGCTTTTTAGTGTTCATGTCCCCCACAATTGCTAGTTATCTGCTCTCTCCTCTTCTCATGCTGTGACAGCATGAGGAAAGGATTGCCAGTAACCAACAAATGTCTTTACATAGTGACTAGCTGTCAGTGGACACAACTAATCACGTGGTAAAGAGCTACTGTGATTGGCTCTTTACCCCAATCTGTGATCAGCTGTGCCCAAAAGACACAGCGACCACAGAGCACAGTGGGTGCACGATGCAGCGGATGTTCTGGGAGGACATCAACAGAATTGGATGACTGCACTATAGCCGTCATTCAGCTATAGAGTGGTTGGCAAGTAGTTAAAAGACAGTGTAAATTAATGTTTTCAAGCACTATTGGTGATAAATATGCGGCCAAAAACACAAAATTATGCCCAAAAAAATTATGCCCAAAAAAAGCTCATTTTTTAAAGTGGAAGTTGACCCTCAAAAAAAAATCTGACATCACATGGAGTGGAGCCATCCTACCGACAGAATGTCGGTGTTTTTTTTTTTCTCAGCTCATACCTCGTATCACCATTTTCACCCCCTGACTCTCCAGCGGGGCTGGGCATTCCCAAGCACTGCCTGTGATTGACAGGCTTCCGACCGGCGCATACTGCGCGTCACAGGTTGTCGACAGAACCCGAACGTCGCAGGCACCGTATAGAGCCGCACCGACGTTTTGTTTTTTTCGGCAACCTGTGACGCGCAGTATGCGCCGGTCGGAAGCCTGTCAATCACAGGCAGTGCTTGGGAATGCCCAGTCCAGCGGGAGAGCCGTGATACGAGGTATGTGCTGAGAAAAAAACACCAGCATTCTGTCGGTAGAATGGCTCCACTCCATGTGATGTCAGAATTTTTTTTGAGGGTGAACTTCCACTTTAAGCTTCACATGACATGGCAAAGTAATGCTCAAGGGTAACTGAGCCCATTTAGAATAATGAGATTCTTAATTTTGAGCATTGTCATGCTTTGAGAATCTCACTTCAAAATGCCTAGGTGTGAATGAAGACTTAGTTTAACTGCTAGTGCCATCAAGTCCCACCCTTCTATATAAGACCTCATTCACACCTGAGTGATTTGAAATGAATTTCCCAAAGCGTTTCAATGCTCAACATAAAGATTCTCATTATATTCAATGGTGCCTGTTTACTTCTTTCCATTGTCTCACTTGAAGCTTGTTGCCCGAAGCTAAAAAAATAAAAGGTGGGCAGCAGCTCCCAAGATGGCCACTAGCTTTTAGAGCTCCGCTCCACCACGCCCCTGTTTTAGCCACCGGAGCCTTCAGGACGCCCCACAGCACTCTCACCGGGCTTGTCGGGTGGGGGAACCCCACGGGAACGAGTATATGATAGCGGTGCTGGTCAGGAGGGATCTATCGCGGCAGATGGCGGCTTCTCCCGGTCCCCTCAGCTATGCCAAGATGGCGGCGGCAGCACAGCAAGGCCTACACACAGCGGAGGATGCAGGGGCACACGGAGAGTCCATAGCTGACCAGGACCTGGTCCCACCGCAGTCCCCAGGTACCGGCCCCCCCCCCCCCTGCCCCTGGCTGTTTCGCCGGCTTCCACGGAATCCCTGCTGGGACGGATGAGCGCAGGGCCCCCCTCCACACCCATTCTGGATCCCCATACAGGCCTATTGCTGGAGGTGAGCGAGGCTGCAGAATCAACTCCTTCTCCCACTGATTTCCCCTCCATGATGGAAACATTTGCACAAATGCTCTCTAAAAGCTTAGCCCTCAACGCAGCCCAGATCACATCATTCATACATGCAGATCTGCAACAGATTGGGGTGAGGATGGACACTATAGAGAAAAAGGCTGATCAGGCTGTGGCGCGCATCAATCAAAACACGGCCAGGATACAGGATGTTCAGGATCAATTAGAGACTGCCCTTTCCAAGATCGATGACCTTGAGAATAGATCAAGACGCTATAATTTTAGGATCAGGGGGCTCCCCGAGTCCGAAAGGGAGGTTCAGACGGCGGTGAAAAGCTTTATTAAAAGCCTCATCCCTGACATAGCGGACCACCGCCTCGAACTGGACAGGGCCCACAGGGCTCTGCAACCGCCCCGCTCAGATGGCCTCCCCAGGGACATTATAGTGAAACCCCACGTTTATTCGGTAAAGGAGAAAGTGATGAAGAGATCCAAGAATGCCGGTAACCTTACCCTGAACGGTCACAAAATTCAGGTGTTTGCTGATCTTTCCCCATACACGGTGCAGAAAAGGTGATCGCAGGGAGCTGTGGTGGCTCAACGTGATTGCCACTGCGCTGACAAGCTGTTCAGCCAAGGGTTCGGATCCCGGTCTCGGCTACATGTGAATTGAGTTTGGTGGTCTCAGCCCGACTCCCGGTGGGTGTGCTATGCAAGGTACGCCTGTGCTTAGTACGCCCACCCCCCCCACAAAAACTACCACACTTGCACGCACACAAAATTGGTTTAACACGCACGCACTTCGGCCATGCGGTCTCCTAAAAAAAGAGAGACGAAGGACCTACGGGGCTGGCTGGGTGGGCTATACTCCCTCATAGGGGGAGTCCCTCTGCCCCGTTGGGGTCCCGTTGGGCCCCAGTTGGGCTCCCAAGTGGAGCAGGTAGGGCGGGGTGAGTGGGAGGCCCCCCTCACAACCGCCATTGCCACCGGGGGCATGGAGAAGGATGGCACATTGCCTCCGGGGGGAGGGTCTGCCTACTCCCAACTCCTGCAGTCCGGCTCCTCTCTCTCGAGTTCATGCACACAATACACTTAAAAAAAAAAAGAAAAGGCGATCGCTTAAACCTTTGTTGCAGCTCCTGATGGAGAGAGAAATCACTTACAGATGGTCCTTCCCCTTACGTTTGAACTTCTCCTTTAAGAACAAAAGCTATGGATTCTCATCCCTGGCTGAGGGTGAACGCCTGCTGACGCATCTGGGGATCCTTTCCCTGGACCCCCACCAATGCAGGTCGGTAGAAGCACCCCAGCCTCTGCGAAGATACCCTCGCCAGAAAGCCCACTGCAGCACACATGGCTCAAACAGGGCTACAAGCGTTCCAAGGATATTCTTCAGACCCGATGGCCTCTCCCCGTTTCTGTTCTCTTTTTGGATTTGTGAACCTTACCTTTCCATGTTACCTGCATTCCGGCAAGCAATACACGCTATCCCCCTCCTTGGAGGTCCCTTTTAATTCAGACACCCTGCCTATAGTGATTGGACTGTTGTTTTCTTTAACTGTTTTCTTTTTACAGGTGGCCTGAAGGGTCCTTCTCTCCTGGACTGGGACTGGGGCAGGTGGGCTTTGCCCGTGGAGCGCATTGTGGGCTTGCGGGGGTGACGGATCGCCCATGGCGTTTCTTCCACTTTAGCGTGCTGCGGGCCCCCTGGGCTACTTCCTTGTACTCGATTGCATTGTAATGTTATAATAGGTTATTTTCTCCTGACCTGGTTATTGTTTTCTTTTTATTCCTTTTTTATATTTTTACTATGTTTTTTTTAGCTTCTTACAATTATTGCTCTGTGTTGGACAGGACTTTCCGGGCGGACTCCCCTGAGCTGCTGGAGGTGGCCCACCTCCCGCAGGCCGGGGAAAGATGCCTACAGGGCTCCCCGGTGGCCCCATCCTTTCGGGTTAAATGTCCTAGATAGCGTCACGCCCAGTCCTAGCCAGGGGGGGGGGCAGGAGCCATGGAATACCTGGTGTACACAGTTTAATAATATGGTTTATCAGAGGGGGGCGTCCTGCTTCTTTCTTTAGGTGCTGCTGGGCCCCTTTTTAGGCCCGCAGTACAACAAGTTTTGTTTTTTTATCTTTAGGTGGTTGGGCTGTGGTGGACCCAGTGCGCCTTAATCTAGGACCGGGAGTAGTCTCATACTCCTCGGTTCTTCTATGGAATCCCTGTAGCCAGGGATCTCCGGTCCTCTCAGGTTGAAGGGTGGGGATGACTGGCTCATCCCGATCCCTGGGTGGGAAGGGGTTAGGGGACCCCAGGGTTTACTGTTTTTTTTGTGGTTGTTATTTTCTTTATGTTGGCGCCTCAGCCAATTTGTTCAGAGTGTCATTGTGTAACCAGTCTCTCTTTCTCCCCCTCTTTTCTCCCACCTTTTCTCTCTGCTCTTTTTTCTGCTGCCCCTCTGAGTATCCTCGGGGCTTACGGACGTCGGGTACCTCGCCTCCCTGGACCTGGGCATCTTCGAGATTCGTTCGTCAGGCTGTCTGGTGAGTGCCGCCTTTGAGATCAAGGAATGCACCATTACTTCACTCTAGTGCTGCCTACCCTGTTCCATGCCTAACGCACATAACCCCTCCCCGTCCCTCAAATTAGTCTCCCATAATGTACAGGGCTTTAACTCCCCCATTAAACGTAGGAAGATTTTCCAGCAATACCACTCCATGCACGCAGACATCCTCCTGCTGCAGGAAACCCATTTTCCGGCCACTTTTAAACCCACTTTCCTCCACCAACGTTTCCCTCAATTTTTCCTAGCTTCCTCAGGAAATAAGACGAAGGGAGTTGCCATTTGCTTCGCCAAACACATTAATCTCTCCCAACCGGTGGTCGTGATGGATCCGCAGGGGCGTTACATCCTGGTCTCTGGTCACGTTGACGGAGAACTATACACCTTTGTCTCATACTACACCCCAAATAAGGTCCAGAGATAATTCTTTGTCTCTTTACTGCACAAGCTGAGGGAACATCTTAAGGGGATGGTGTACATTGGTGGGGACACTAACACAGCCTTTGACTTCTCGCTGGACAAATCCAAGACCGGAAACCCATACCCAAGCGACCCTCCAAACATAGCGTTAAAATTGCTGAACTTCTACACTCCGCTGGGCTGATTGATGTCTGGAGGGAGGTCAATCCCTGCACAAGGGACTATACACATTTCTCGGCCCCACATAACTCTTTTGCCAGGATAGACCACATTTTCACACGCTCATCGTCGATACCCTTGATTAGAGGCTCCAAGATTATAGACACTCCCCTCTCAGATCACTCGATGGTCGTACTGACCACGTTGCGATCTTCGGGCGATAGAGTGGCCCCTCGTTGGCGCCTGCAGGAATCACTACTTAGTGACCCTATACAGTGTGCTCTCCTGGAAGCCGCAATTAAGGAATACTTCCTCATCAATGCGACTGGCGAGGTCTCGGCTGCTACCGTCTGGGCAGCGCACAAGTCAGTGATACGGGGAAAGATCATCCAAATGGTCTAGAAAAATAGGGCGGAACACAGGGCGGACACATTGAAGCTCACTGAGGACTTTCGTTCTCTCGCCAAAGCACACGAGCGACATCCCACGGCGGAGAATCTTAGACAGTTGGACAGGGCCCGGGCGCTGCTTAACTTGAAGCTGACTACGGATGGAGAGCGACACCTTAGATGGACTGGGGCTAGATTCTATTCCCAAAAAGACAGGATTGGGTCTAAATTGGCGGTGAAGTTGAGTCCTAAACCACGTTCTCTAGCATTCCCTAAAATTAAGACGACCTTAGGGGACCTAACACAGAACCCAACAAAGATTATGGATACGTTTTTGCAATTCTACTCTGACCTTTACACACCTGACAGAACTACGCAGGCCTCCTCGAGTAAGAAATTTTTAGATGACATCCCTCTGCCCACCCTGTCCCTGGAACATAGGAATCTCCTTGAGCAACCATATTAGTCGGACGAAATACTAGATACCATTAAATCCCTTAAACTTGGCTCCTCGCCCGGTCCAGATGTTTTTTCTAATGGCTACTATAAGAAGTTTGGACCAGCTCTGGCCCCGCATATGGCTCGGTTATTCAACTCAATCAGGGAGGGACACTCCTTAGGTGCTGACCTGAATTCTGCATACATTTCAGTGATTCCCAAACCGGACAAAGACTCTAGCGACGTGAGCAACTATCGCCCAATTTTGCTTATCAACAACGACATCAAAATTATGACTAAGATCATGGCCAACAGGGTAGCCAGTTTTATCGCTACTTACATACATGGAGACCAGGTGGGTTTCATCCCCGGGAGACAGGGACCGGACCAGATTAGGCGGGCCATTGATATCATTTCACTTCTTAGATCCCGTTGGGATGGGGGACCCCCGCAGAAAGGCTTTCTTCTGCCTATAGACCTTCACAAGGCCTTTGATTCGATAGACTGGGCATACCTGTCTGATATAATGGGGAGGTGGGGCTTTGGCCCATACTTCCTGAATCTGATCCGTGCTCTTTATTCAACTCCTACGGCCCAGATTCGTCTAATGGGTAGATATTCCGATTCGTTTGTTATTGGCCGGGGAACCAGACAGGGATGCTTACTCTCTCCCCTCCTGTTCGCAATGGCCATAGAGACATTAGCAATAGCGCTTAGATCGAACCCTGACTTTAAGGGGGTGACTTGCGGTCAGAGGGAGCATAAGTGTGCTTTGTATGCGGACGATCTATTTCTATTTATCACCTCACCACTGACCTCCACTCCTGTGCTCCTCAAGACACTAAGGGCCTTTAGCGACATCTCGGGACTCAGAGTGAATATGACCAAATCGACAGCGCTGAACATTACTGTCCCCCCCGACACTCTCACTCAGCTCTCTGGCAACTTCGACTTTAAATGGGCCTCCGGTTCGATACCTTACCTGGGCATCAAACTGACACCGGACGTAGGCAGTCTTTTTAAATCCAACTATCCCCCTATGGTGCTCAAGTGTAGGGGAGATTTGGACACGTGGTCGAAATGTGGTCTGTCCTGGCTGGGCAGGATACATGCTGTAAAAATGACCCTCCTCCCTCGTATGTTGTATCTATTTCGTTCCTTCCCGATCCCCATCACGAAACACTTTCTCAGTAAACTGCAATCACAGATCGTCCGCTTTGTGTGGGGAAACAAGGGATATAGATGCCCCACAGAAATCCTCTTCCGCCTGAAGTCGCAGGGTGGTTTGGGACTCCCTAACCTTTGGGGTTATTATCAGGCAGCTCAACTCACGCAAATATCATCAGTTTTCTTCCGGGGACCTAAACACGACTGGCTCTCAATGGAGAGACAGGCCACTCCCAGGAAGGAACACCATTGACTATCTCCTTTGGTGTGACCCCAAAGGCAGGCCCGCGATACTGTCTCCTACCCTCTTGCACTCGGTTTCCTTAAGCTCCAAACTCTTTAGCACACACTCCCTGACTACCCCCCTGAAACCATTGGCGCACCTTTTCCATAACGAAGCCTTCCCCCCAGGCATGAGCATTGAGGCCTTCCGGTGGTGGACAGACAAAGGTCTCTACCGGATTGGCCACTTCCTTACCCCAACGGGTCTGATTTCCTTGTCGTTCTGTAGGAGAAAACTGGACATGCCAGACTCCGAGCTGTTCAGGTTCTCCCAAATTTCCCATTTAATACGCTCAATTTGGTTCCCCCCACAGTTTCGCCCTATGAGCACTGGTGCTCCTCTACGGTGGACCAGAAAGGTGGCATTTCCTTGATCTATACAGCACTTGCACCCAGAATGGCAAAACTGTCCTACACTCAGTCTTTGGCAGAAGGTGTTCCGTACCATTAGCTCCTTAACAGCAGTGGTGGTAACTCTCCACCCAGGTATGGCACTTTTAAACCAATGCATCCCAGGCTTACCCAAACACTCCCAGACTTTATTGTTGTTTATCCTCTTGGGAGCCAAAATGACCATTGCCAAGGCCTGGAAGAAACCCACTGTATCCCTACAGGGATTTAAGAGGAAAGTCACCTGGATCATGATTCAAGAGCAGATTGTGGCTAAACTTAACGATAAATCTGAGAGATTTCTGGCCATCTGGGAACCGTGGGCCTCCTTTTGTAACATTTCTCTCATACCAGGTGTGGTGCCCGACGGCCTGAACGCTCACCCCATTCCCTGAAGGAGCAGACACTCTTACCCTCTCTTTCTCTCCTCGTCTTTTCATTCCTTTCCACGTCTCTCTATCCTGCCTCTCTTGGCATCTCTGCTGTGGATAGATTGTTTTGTTATTTTATTTATGTTTTTATGGCTGGAACAGGCCCCTCTAGGTCTTAGCTCACGAGGCTGAACTCTCATTCTTATTATACACACTGTTATCGGTCTCCTACATAGTGATAAGTATGTATTTTTTTTTCCTCTTCTTGTGTTCTGAAACTGGGGGCTGGGGCGTTGTGCTCCCTTTCCCCGAGGGGCAGCGTAATCCCTTTGGGGCCGTTCGGGGTTTGGGGGTCCATGCTCCTGCCCACTTGGGGAATACTCCTCGAAGGGCTCCTGTATGGTTGACTGTTTGATGATTTGTACACTGTTCAATGACGATCCGGCCAATGGCCACTGTTGGACTGTTCGCCTCCTCTCTTCCGTTATTACAATGTTGTTGTACTTTTTGCCCCTGGACTCGGAAGATATTGCTTTTTTACAACAATAGTTTTTTTATTAGTTTTAACATAAACAATGCACAATAAAGCAACCAATCAGTAGCAAAATACTTGTACATATCGTAAGGTATGCAAGTCATATAATATCAATTGAGTGATACAAAATAAAGCATAGGAAATCCTAATAAAGCATAAGAAAGCATAATAAAGCATAGGATCCGCTACCCTCGGGCGTGCTGTTTTCTTTCCTCCGCGCCTATCGGTGGAGATTCGCGGCAGCCGCGACTCAGGAAGGGCCGCGGCTTCATCCGCGGCCTAGCGGCGCGCCGCTCTCCACCCCCAAACAGTTGCCACTACTTCATTAATCGGGCCAGAAAGCCCCCCCCTACCCCAGTAGAGTCCCCTTGCCCTCCGATCATCTCCCTTAGCCCCCCTGGCGCCACTCAGCCTGGTACCCCCCAGCCTGGATCCTGCTGCCAGGTCGGCGGCCATCTTGCTCCACCCTGCCCTATCCCTCTCAAATTCATTAAAACTTGATCCAGGGCTTAAACCCGATCGCCTCTTTAGGGGTCAGGAAGGAATTTTTTTCCCTCCCACAGCATATTGGCGCAGCGTGGTCAGGTTTTTTTTGCCTTCCTCTGGACCAAGCCAGGATCAGAGGATTCAGTTATCCTTGTGAATCCACCCCCCCCCCGCCCCTTGTTTCCCCGGCGGCCATGGTTAATCGGCAATACTCGGCAAAGAACATTTGGGATCTGGGTCGATTTGCCGCAATTCTGCCAGCCGTCACCAAAAAAGCCCTAGGAAATCTCCGACTTTTGAGGATCGATCGACGATCGACTGCCAGAAATCGCAGCCATTTACCCCAGCCTAAGCACATATCATGTGCTTTGATCAACACTAGATCGGCAATAAAACACTGATTAGAAATCCATGATTTCTTATTGCGACATGACTTAGACTGCCTCTTTATTACAGAGAGCTGGCTCACAACCGACTGTAACACCATTCTAGGAGAATTCTAGGAGAATTGGTGCCAGAAAACTACTGTATTATAACGGAAAACAGAATAGGGCAAAGAGGAGGAGGACTGGCGGTGATCCATAAGACGCGTCTTGCGATCACAAAACCAAGCCTCCAAAACCCTCTTCCATTCATGGAAACCCTGACTCTCCAACTGCAAGTAAACGGCCAGGAGACCATCCGGATTCTACTCTGCTATAGGCCACCTGGCCCCAAGTCGCAGCTGCTCCCATCTTTGACGGACTTTGTCTCCACTTATACCCTGAACAGCAAACACCTTTTGCTGCTCGGGGACTTCAACCTCTGGGCCAACTCCCCGCAAGACCCCATTGCCGACGCCTGCATCGACCACCTGGAAGGATTAGGGCTTCAGCAACTAGTATGTGGGCCCACACATACTTCAGGTCATACGCTCGATCTTATTTTCAGACAAGATCTGGAAATAAAAATCTTGGAAAATGAACCATTGCCATGGACAGATCACCATGCAATTAGATTCATTATTTCCGAATTCCCCCCCTTAACAAAAACATCAAATCCAGTGACAACACACTGGACCAGCCCATATGGAAGAAAAATATATTTCCAATATATTTATTTAAAAAAATTATATATTTTAAATATATTTACAATATATTGGCCTACGCGAATATATTTTTACATCTATTCCAAAAATGTAAATTCAAATATATTTTCCAAAGGCATATATTTTAAAATATATTTTTTTCAATATATTTGACATATATTTTTGAGCATCTAAAAAAATGCATTTAAACATATATTTTTAAATATACTTGTAAAGGCATTCCAAAATATAATTTAAATGCATTTTCCAAAGACATATATTGAAAAATATATTTTTTAAATATATTCTTCAGATTTTTTTCAACATATATATTTTTACATATATTTGTAAATGTGTTCCAAAAATATAATTTTAATATATTTTCCAAAGGCATATATGTGAAAATATATGTTTGAAAATATATTGTCCAGATATTTTTGAACATATAAAAAAATGCATTCAAACATATATCTTTAAATATACTTGTAAATGCATTCCAAAAATATAATTTAAATATATTTTACAAAGCTATATATTAGAAAATATATTTTTAAAATATGTTTTTCTGAAAATATTTAATGTCTAATAAAGACATTTCAACATATATTTTGTCTGATATTTTTGTAACTATGTCATAGATAAACATTCTGAATACATTTATAAGAGACCCACTACCATTTTAAAATGGCTTGTTTTACTCTTTTAAAATAAATAAAAAAAAAAAAAGATTCAAATAAAATATATATTTTTTATAAGATTTTAAGCACATAATCCATTCAATACAAAGCAGATAAACCTCTCGCATCCACTTTCCATTCCCAAAGAATTTTTGTATAAGTCATTCTGAATTGAGAACGCTTGTCGGCGGACCAGCAAGTACAGTTATATTGATTTATTGATTGACCTGAATGAATGAGAACCTTCACAGACATCCACCTCCACAGTCCAAGGGTCTTGTCTGCTTACAGAGTACAGAGAGAAACTCTGGATATAAATCTTCAATGTTCTGTTTAATCCATGAATCAGAAGTTGCACTATTATTACCAAACTCGCTCATCAGTGTCTTTATGGTCCTTGCTTTGTGCACTGGTGGGCAGTCATGTTGGAACAGGAAGGGGCCATCCCCAAACTGTTCGCACAAAGTTGGGGGCATAACATTTTCCCAAAATGTCTTGGTATGCTGACGCCTTAAGAGTTTTCCCTTCACTGGAACTAAGGAGCCAAACCCAACCCCTGAAAAACAGCCCCCACACCATAATCACCCCCCCCCCCCCACACACACACACACCATAATCCACCAAATGATTTGGACCAGTGCACAAAGCAAGGTCCATAAAGACATGGATGAGTGGGTTGGGGTGGAGAAACTTGAACTGTGCCTACACAGAGTCCTGACCTCAACCTGATAGAAACACCTTTGGGATGAATTTGTGTGGAGACTGTGAGCCAGGCCTTCTCATCCAACATCAGTGCCTGAACTCAAAAATGTGCTTCTGGAAGAATGGTCAAACATTTCCATAAGACAGCCTTCTCAGAGGAATTGAAGCTGTTATAGACTGGCATGCTATTAAAACTCATGTGCGTGTAAAGGCAGGCGTCCCAAAACTTTTGGTAATATAATATATATTTGTATATATACTGTATAATTCTTTTTATACTAAGTCCAGTCCATTGTTTGGACTTCGTACCTACCGAAGGGTAATCCAGCAGCAAAAAGTTCCCCCCAGCACAAAATTAAAACTCAGCAGCTACACAAAGGGGGTTATTTACTAAAGGCAAATCCACTTGCACTACAAGTTCAAACTACAAATTCAAAGTGCACTTGAAATTGCAAGGAAAGTGCACTTGGAAGTGCAGTCGCTGTAGATCTGAGGGGGGCATGGAAAATAAAAAAAACAGCATTTTAGCTTGCACATGATTGGATGATAAAATCAGCAGAGCTTCCCCTCATTTCAGTTCTTATAATCTGATCTTATAATATCAGATCTTATAATATGTGATCTTATAATATGTGAATTCAGCCCTGGGGGAAACTCTTTAAATGAGACTGCAATGATATTACAGGAAACAATACAGGAGGTGTGTGACAGGAAGTGAGCAGTGGGAACCAGAGGGGTGAACTTTCACCTCTCACTTCCTGTTCCTGGTAAGGCCTAGTCTGAAAAGGAAGCATGGCAGCATGGTGGAGACGCTCTTTGTATTCCCCTGGATGAAAGGTGAGCCTTCTATGTAATAATATTAGAATTGTGAAAGTTTGGTGTATGAGTTAAGTTGTATTTGTCTATTTCCTGCTGAAAAGTTCTCATTCTGTGTACATTCACCTTCCCCAGTTACCATACAGCATGTGCACAGTAATGTAATATTATAGAGCTCCTCTTCTACAGCATGTCACCCTGCTGCATATAATATGTATGGCATCCATGTTATATCCAGTAACTGTGTAACATACTGTCAGTGCACATTGCTGTATATAATATGTATGGCTGCCATGTTATATCCAGTAACTGTGTAAACATACTGTCAGTGCACATTGCTGTATATAATATATGTATGGCTTCCATGTTATATCCAGTAACTGTGTAACATACTGTCAGTGCACATTGCTGCATATAATATGTATGGCATCCATGTTATATCCAGTAACTGTGTAACTTACTGTCAGTGCACATTGCTGTATATAATATGTATGGCTTCCATGTTATATCCAGTAACTGTGTAACATACTGTCAGTGTACATTGCTGCATATAATATGTATGGCTTTCCATGTTATATCCAGTAACTGTGTAACATACAGTCAGTGCACAATTGCTGCATATAATATGTATGGCTTCCATGTTATATCCAGTAACTGTGTAACTTACTGTCAGTGCACATTGCTGCATATAATATGTATGGCTTCCATGTATATCCAGTAACTGTGTAACATACTGTCAGTGTACATTGCTGGCATATAATTGTATGGCTTCCATGTTATATCCAGTAACTGTGTAACATACTGTCAGTGCACATTGCGTATATAATATGTATGGCATCCATGTTATATCCAGTAACTGTGTAACATACTGTCAGTGTACATTGCTTGTATATAATATGTATGGCATCCATGTTATATCCAGTAACTGTGTAACATACTGTCAGTGTACATTGCTGTATATAATATGTATGGCTTCCATGTTATAATCCAGTAAACTGTGTAACTTACTGTCAGTGCACCATTGCTGTATATAATATTATGGCTTCCATGTTATATTCCAGTAACTGTGTAACATACAGTCAGTGCACATTGCTGCAAATAATATGTATGGCTTCCATGTTATATCCAGTAACTGTGTAACATACGGTCAGTGCACATTGCTGTATATTAATATGTATGGCTTCCATGTTTATATCCAGTAAACTGTGTAACATACTGT